>CAOKZL010002474.1:0-191559 GCA_948472985.1 Iguana delicatissima | reverse complement strand
CATTTTAACTGTCGGGGTTTCCCCTTTTATAGCATTCAAGATTTCCGGGTTAGAGAGGGGTTTAAATTCACAGCCAGAGACCTCATGCCCCTCAACAACCTACAAGTCCCAGTACTCAATAGGATGCGGTACTTTAATTATATAGTGAAATCATTGTGCTATAATCAAAGATTGTGAAAGGATGCTAGGTTTGTTGGAGTACAACTGTCATAATTCTTAGGCCTTGGAGAAGTTGCTTTTTAGGGCTACAAGTCCCAGAATCTCACTGGCCATGCTGGCTAGGAGTTTCTGAGAGCCATGGTTGCAAAAAGTAAGTTTTCCCCAGCTCATGTAATCCCTAGAAATAGAAAGATGTGTTGGACTATATCTGGAAGACATCAGGTTGAAAAAGACTAATCAGGAGAGAATTATTTCTTTCTACTTTTCCCTCTTTCTTTCCTAGTGACAACCCCAAATTTTATACATGAATTTATGTTATACATGAATTTATGGTTTCTTGGGTCAAAGCACACATGTGGTGCGTGCACACACACACACGATGGATTTGGCTTTATTTACAGGCATCCACTATCAGTTCTATTTATTTTCAGAATCGCTTTCCACTTGGGCAGGATCCTTCACAACTGATGTGACCAAATGAAGAATCATCTTTGTTCTGGTTTACATGGAAAAAATTACTTAGGTCCTTTCAGAAATTCTGATATTTACAGTGAGGCTAGAGAAACAACCCATAGATCTAAACTCAAAATACTTCTGCATGTACAGAGTGCTTTCTACTTGGTATTCTATGAACAGAAACTATTAGCAACTCACTCTTAGGCCATTTCTGCATAGTGTCATGTTTCCCACACAATATCTATGATGTCATGCAGAATTGTGGTCCCTGAAACAACTACAAGCCTCAGGTATCACATTTTAGTGACAATGTGTGGAAATGGCCTTAGATTAGTGTCAAACTAGGGGTGAAGAGGGCCAAGTTAGATCCTCACTTATCCATGAAACTGGAGTGGCCACTTACCCCATCAGTAGAAAGGACAAAATAGGTTACAGATCTGCACAACCTTTGTAGATCCTGTCTATAGGTAGTAGTTATCAATGGAAATTTAAAATAATGGTCAGGATCCAATAGTGTAAAGTTATGCCAGTGCGGTTATACTGGTGATCATTCTGTTGTGAAAGTAATAGTACAACTTACATCATAATGATGTATATTTCCTATGCAGAACTGTCAACTAGTTAGCATAGTTATGCCAACACAGTTAGATCAGTGAAGAGTATTTGGAATTTTAACAGAAAGCTTTAGTGCTAAATTACAAATCTCAGGATTCCATAGGGTGTTGCCATGGCAGATCAAGTGGAATCACGGCACTATAACTGTGTAGTAAGAATGGCCCATATATTACTCATGGACTAGATCATGCCATTATACATCTGACAGCACAACACACATTATGTTGACATGTGCTTCTGCTGTGCAACATCCTAAAAATTGCAACTGCCAGTGTAATAGCACTTAACACCAGTGCTTTTCACAAACAGGTTTCTAGCCAAAGAGTAGATAGGTAGATAAATAGAAATGCATCTTGCAATAAGGAGGAATACTGTGACCAAGTGACCTGTATCTACTGCTGCTCCGATACTAACTGTTGATCACCCGTTCATCATCATCATCATCTTGCTTTTTTCCTGCTATGGAACTCAAGCCAGTTTACAAAGATTAAAAGAGATAACAGTTAAAAAAAACTTAACAGTATACAAAAGTTAAAAAGTTAACTATCAACAGATTAAAAAGCAGTTAAAAGCATGAACATTAAAAATAAAACAACAAATAAACAGTACAGCATATTCTGAAAGGAGAGCCAGGGTGCTATACTGCTTTGAGCATTGGACTATGAGCCTGGAGACCAGTGTTCTATTCCCTGCTCAGCTATGGAAACCCAACAGGTGACCTTGGGCGCATCACGCACTCTCAGTCCCCAGAAAACCCTGTGACAGGTTCACCTTAGGGTCTCCATAAGTTGGAAACAACTTTTTTTTCTTCTTTTTTTTTAATATTAAAAAATAAATTTTATTATACAACAAATTCTTTCAAATCACAATACATAGAACAATACATACACAAAATTTACACTTTCGTACAAACATACATTAAAATCCCACATACAAACACAAATACAAAAACCAATACCTACCCAAACCTAATCACACTTCTTCATTTATCTTCCTAGATGATGCATACTTCATATTTCTCCTATATCGTGCATCATCTTCTCCAACCTTAGATAATTTCTTACCTTTCATTTGTTCCTTCATACATAACCCATTCTTCTTCTATCATACATACCTTGACTTCTTTTATTTATCCATTGAGTGCGACCTTCCTCTTCTCTACCTCGTGCTCAGCTTTCTATCCTTTTTCCAGTTACTGCATTTCCTACCTTCTACTCTGCTATCCTCTCTCTCTCTTCTAAACCTACTTTATCTTTGTCTTTTATCGTACCTCTCTCATGATATTATTACTTATTTATTTAATTTGTTTAATTTCTAATTTCTAATTTATTATTTATTCTTTTAATATTTCCTATTATTCTAACTATTATTTAATTATTTTATACAACTGTGTTTACCATTTTGGACTAAATTTCTGATCTTTAATAATTCTTTTATCCTGATCTTAATTAATTCACTTTTTTTTCCTTTCCATTCTTCCTTTATTCTACCTCCATCATATTCCAATTCCTTCTAATCCATTTAATTATACATACCTATCAACGCATTTTTACCCCAATTCTCTTCCCACATTGGCTTTAATATATCCCATTCTCGATTAAATGTTTCATTCGACTTATTCTGTAAATATAAAGTTAATTTATCCATTTCGGCAAATTCGTATACTTTCTGAGTCCACTCTTCTATCTTAGGTATATTCTCTGTCTTCCAATATTTTGCGTATATAATCCTTGCTGCATAAATCATATAACATATAATTCTTGTATGTTTTTCTCTAACTTTCTTATCTATCCCTTCTAGAATATTTAAAAGATATATTTCTGGAGAAATTGTAAATTTAATCTTAAATACTTTTTCTATTTGTTTGTGTATCTGTAACCAAATTTTTTTAGCTTTTATACGTTTCCACCATATGTGGAAGAAATCCTCTTCCTGACATTTCCAACACGCAATAACTTTTTTAATTTTATTCATTTTAGATATTCTAACTGGGGTTAAATACCATCTATAATACATCTTACAAAAATTTTCCTTTACATCATAGCTTCTGGTAAATTCTTATTTGTTTTCCAAACTTTTTGCCATTGATTTAAAGTAATTGGATGTCCTATATCATTTGCCCATTTTATCATATTTGTTTTGATTATCTTTTGTTCCAATTCTAAATTTAGCAACAATTTATAAATCAAACTTAAGGGCCTTTTCACCCCTGGTTTCATTATTTTGTCAAATTCATTTTCTTCCAGAGCTATTCCTTTATCCTTCATATCCTTTTTTATATTTTCCGCCAATTGTCTATGCAGTAACCAATGTGTTGAAAACCCTTTCTATTAATTCTTCCCTAGATTTTAATTTAATATTAGCCCCTTCTTTTTTAAGTATATCCTTATATGTTAACCATTCTTTCTTTCTCACTTTCTCTAACTTGTAAAATCTTCATGTGGTGAGGTCCAATATGGCAATTGTAGATATAATTTTTTCCTAAATTTTAGCCAAATTCTTAAGATTGCATTCCTAACATAATGATCCCTGAATTCCTTATTACTCTTATATTTATCATACCAGACATAAGCATGCCAGCCATGATACAGATTAAATCCTTCTAAATTTAGTAATTTTATGTTTTCCAATGAAATCCATTCCTTTTTCATCCAAACTAACGTAGACGCTTCGTAATATAATTTTAAATCTGGCATGCTTAGGCCTCCTTTCTCTTTTGATTCTTTTAAATATTTCCATTTAATTCTAGGTTTCCTTCCATTCCACACAAAATTACTAAGATCTTGTTCCCATCTTTTAAAAGCTTTGTCATTTGCTAATATTGGTAGATTTTGAAATAAGAACATTATCTTGGGTAAAGTGTTCATTTTTATTGCGGATATTCTCCCCAGTGGGGATAAGTTTAATTTCCCCCATTTTTTCAATTCATCCTGTATTTCTTTCCAAATTTTATTGTAATTATTCTCAAATAATTCTGAATTATTTTTGTTATTGAAAATACCCAGATATCTTACTTTTTTTCTATTTTAAATCCTGTATTCCCTATTAATTCAGTTTCTTGTGATTGCCCCATATTTTTTGTAATCATTAACGATTTATCTTTATTAATCCGTAAACCAGCTACTTGTCCAAATTCTTTTAATGTTTCCATAAGTAATTTAACACTTTTATTTGGGTCTTCTAAAATTATTGCCATATCATCTGCGAATGCTTGGATTTTAAATTCATTTCCTTTAATCCTCGTTCCTCTTATCTCCTTATTGTTTCTAATTCTTATTAATAATACTTCTAGACACATAATGAATAGCAATGGGGAAAGTGGGCAACCCTGCCTTGTACCTTTATTAATCTTAAACGATTTTGATTTCTCTCCATTGATTATTAAACAGGCATTTTGTTCCCTGTAAATCGCTTGAATCCAATCTCTATATCTTCTTCCCATTCCTAATTTAGTCATTACTTCAAACAGAAAATTCCAATTCACATTGTCAAAGGCCTTTTCTGCGTCCAGAAATACTAACGCTAATTCCTTTTGATTCATCTTTTGGTAATATTCTATTATATCTATGATTATTCTTATATTATTTTTCAATTGTCTACCTAGTAAAAAACCATTTTGATCTTCATATATCCATCCCACTAATATTCTTTTTAATCTATTTGCTAAAATTGAAGTGAAAATTTTATAATCAATATTTAAAATTGAAATTGGCCTATAATTTCTCTTATCTTGTTTATCCTTTCCTTCTTTGGGATTAACACAATATTTGAATCTTTCCATGAATTTGGCAAGTCTTTGTTATTAATAGAATTTATTACTTGAACTAATATGGGGGCTAATAATTCCTGAAAAATTTTATAATACATCGCTATAAATCCGTCTGGCCCCGGGGCTTTCCCTTCTTTCAAGTTCTTAATTGCTTCCTTAACTTCTTCTAATGTAATCGGTTTGTCCAAATCTTCTCTTTGCATTTCTGTCAATCCAGTAATATCTTCTTGACATAAATATTCCCTTATTTTAATTTTTTGTTCTTTTAATTGCCCTTTCTCTTTAAATAATTCCTCAAAATAATTTACTAAATATATTCTTAATTTTATTCTGTTGATAATGTATGATCTGGCCTTCCCTCAATTCCGTAATAGTGCTTTTTTCCCTTTCTTTTTTTAATCTATATGAAAGCCACCTCCCTGGTTTGTTAGCATATTCAAAATATCTTTGTTTTATATATTTCAATTTCCTTTCCATTTCTTCTGTTTCTAATAAAGTGAATTGCTTCTTCAAAATTTGAATATCCTTATATATTTTAGTATCTTTAGGCTTTTCCTTTAGTTCTCTTTCTTTCTCTTGTAATTTATTTAAAATACATATCTCTTTTTTCCTTCCTACATTTTGTTATCCAAGCCTGTTGGTTTATAAAAAAAAACCCTCATTACTGCCTTACTAGTATCCCAAACTATCTGAGCCGATTGCCCTTTATCCATCTATTATCCAAAAAATTTTTTAATTCTTTTTTTGCTTTCTCAACTACCAATTCATTTCTTAATAAATTTTCTTTAAGTTTCCAATTCCAACTATTTCCTCCCAACTGTATATTCAAAATTATTGGACAGTGGTCCGAGATTGTTTTGGGCAATGCTTCCATTTAATTATACTTTTTTCATTTCTAGAGATATGAAAAATCTATCTGTTCTCGACCAGCTTTTATGAATAACATGTAAAGTTTTCTTCCTTTCTATTTCTATTATTATTTACTTCTCCCAAAGACAAATAATCTAGTAAATCAAAAAAGCTTTTTGGTAATTTACCTTGATTTATTTTATTGCTTCTCATGCAGTACTTGATCTGTCTAACAAAGGACTTAAGACACCATTCCAATCTCCCCTTAGAATTGTTTTATAACTCCCTAAATCTATTAAACTCTCCATTAACTTTGAATAAAATTTACTTTTATTTTCTAAGGGGCCATATATTGCTACAACTAATAATTTTAAATCTTTAATTCTTACCTCTACTGCTATTACATGTCCTATATCATCTTTATACACTTGATTTGCTTCATATTTATTATTCACATATATTGTTACACCTCTTTTCTTTTTATCCATTGAAGAGGAAAAGCTTTGCCCCAATTTTGGATTTTTAATGTAATTCAAATCATTATTTCTAATATGGGTCTCTTGGATTGCTATCACATCTAATTTTAATTTTTCTAACTGATGAAATATACATTTTCTTTTGTACGGGGAGTTCATACCCAAAAGTTCCAAGATAGAAATCTTAATTTCATTATTTTAACTCAATTTACCTTAATACTACTCTGTTTCTTCTATTTGTTCTTCTCTCAATTCTGGATCTAGCTCTTGTACCGAAATAAGTTCTTCCCCTCCTTCCTCCTCTCCTTCTCCTTCTCCTTCTTCTCTTTTTCCCGTCTTCCCTCTAACTCTTCCTCTCTTTGTACTCTTGCTAATTCCTCTTTCATTTGTTCTTTTTTCATTTTCTTATCCAATCCTTGAATTATTTGTATTTCTTCTTCTCCCTTTTTTTTCTCGATATTCTCTTGTTGGTTTTTCTATTCTATGTAGTTCTTCCTTATACCTTCCCATGAATTCTCTTGCTTTCACAACTGTATTCAGGACCAATCTTTTCTGTTTCCAAGTGAAGGAAATTCCCTCTGTTCTTTCCCACATATATCTAATTCCAGCTTCTCTCAATGCTTGGGTTAAAAAGTTGTACTCTCTCCTTCTTTTAAGCAAAGTTGGATGTATATCTTTAAATATTTTCACATCCGTGCCTTCTATCACCAATTTACTAGTATAGCTACACGTCAAAACCAGGTCCTTCACTCTTTCCCTTAGAAAATATATCACGATGTCCCATGGTAGCTTCTTCCTCCTTGCCACCACTGAATTTACATGAAACACTCTGTCAATCTCTAAGTCCAATTGTTCCGGTTCCCATCCTATATAATGTGTTAAGAGCGTCATCAGTCTTTGATACAGATCCTCTTGATCAATTTCTTTCAATCTTCTTATTTTAATCGACTTATTTCTGCTTCTTATGTCCATAAGTAACGTTGTCCTCTCCAGTTGCTCAGTCTTTCCCTCCGTCTTTACCACCTGTTCTTCCAACCTCATTGTCTTCTCTTCCATCTGTTCTACCTTTTCACTCACGTTTTTCAATTCTTTTGAGATGTTATCTAATTTTCCATTAAAGACTTCCAATTCTTTCTTAATATCTGTTTTTATTTCTGTTCTCATATGCTTCATTTCCATTCTGATTTCTCTCATTTCCGTCTTGAAAACCGTTGTTAATTTCCGTAATTCTTCCATTACATCCATTCCAAACTTTTGACTCGTCCCTTGATTTCCATAGTTGCTATCTTCATTTCCACCGGTGGTGTCTTGATTTCCGTCGATGCTCTCCTTTGCAAAAGAGTTTGTATTTGCGAATGTGACTGGGCTCCTGCTCCAGCCCTCCTTTTCCCTGCCACCATCATCTTGTCTCTTTTCTTTTCTATCCTATCTATCCTATACTATCCTATATTATTTTAATCTTTTATCAATTTGTTTATTTATCCCACTATCAAGCTATCAAACTTCCAAATTATCCCACTATTTATTTACCTATTAATCTGATTGTCTATTTATTACCTACTTATTCCATCTAGACCCTCTCTGATCCTTCCTTCTTCTTCTATTACTTATCAGCTGCTTATCTGGGTTAGGTTTGATTTAATTTAATTTAATAGACCTGCTAATCACCACCAATCTTCCTTGAAATAATTCACAGCTATAGAGTTAGTTAATTCTCCTCACTAAATTAAACAATTATTTAACTAATTCCAAACAAATAACCAACAATGATTTCAAGAGTAAACAATATCTCAAAATTCACTAATTATTTAATTGTAAATACTTAAGAATTATTATAATCAAAAATTCTATTCAGATCAAACCATATTGAATTAATCAATAGATAATTCAATTAATTAGAAATAAATATTCACTCAATAGTTTGCACTTTAGCAGCAAGGTCAGCGAGATTAATCAACAATGCAACAATAACAATGTTTTAACAGCTAGACCCTTCACTTGGATGTTTAGGTTTCTATTTCCAAATTACAATTTATAATTTATACTTTATACTGTAGTTTATAGTATACTTCACCGTATTTTTTTCCCTTCACCCTAAACCACCCCACCATTCACAGTTAATTCCAAAATAATTATAAGTGTCTCTTACCTCCTTTCAAGACTTCTTTTTTTCCAGAGACCTTTAATTTCTATTAATAATATTTTCAATGTCAAACCCCAAAATTTCCCCCTCTTTTCCCCTTCAATATCTTTTGCTCTCTCTCCGCTTCTCCACCTCTCTCTTTCTTATTTCCCCCCCTCTCTAACCACCCTTCTCTATCCTCTTCACTTATCTATCGTCTTATTCCACCTTTTCAGTCCTTCTGTTATGTCCGTCTTCCGTTTCTACTCCTTCTGTCGTCTCCACTCTCCCCTCTTCTCTGTCCTTCGTCCCTTCCGTCAGTCGTCTCCTTCCACTTACACCATCCGCTGTCTCAAATCTTCCGTCGTCTCTAAAGGTCCTTCGTTTTGCACCCTCCGTCGTCACCACTCTCCCTCCTTTACCTTCCTTCGTCTCTACTCAATCCGTCATCTCCGTCTGCCTCTATCCATCCGTCTTCTTAATCCTTAATCCTTCCGTCGTCCCTGTCCTTCGTATCTATTCTCTCCGTCGCCTGAACTCTCTCTCTTTCCCGTCCGTCGTCTCTAGCCGCCAATTGTCCCTTTTTCTCTCCTTCTCATCCGTCTTCTTAATCCTTCCTTCATCCCCGTCCTCCGTCCTCCGTCTCCACTCCGACTTCCCCGCCCCTCTTCTTCTTCGTCCTTCTACTCCACTCCGTCAGTCGTCTCCGTCTCTAACTGGCTCTACCCCTTCCGTTGTCTCAATCCCGTCCTTCGTCTCTACTTGTCTGTCACCTCTCCGTTTTCCTCGCTTTCTCACTATCTTTGCGGTTCTCTCTGCCTCCAACTCAGTTCCTTCTGCGTACCATACGCCCCCTTCACAGTTAACGCTTCGCCACCACTTCTATCGCCTCTCTCTCTCTTTTATCTCACTCTCTCACACAACTCTTTCAGCACAGTCCAACTCTGGAGCACATTATAATTACAGATTGTTGATTTTTTTTTTTTTCTTTCTCCTAGTCTTTTCCCACAATTAATGACGTATGCAGAAGGAAGTGGATTCACTCCTCTCCATATTTTTTTTTTTTCCAATCCAATCCAGTCTAGTCCAGTCCAGTTTTTTAGTCCAATCCAATAGCTTCCTTAAATTTATATTTAGTTTGTTTAGTTCACACTCTTTTACTCTTTTATAAATACTTAAATATTTTAGAGACTAAGAAACTTGAGTAGGTAATGTACTAATTCAGCCACACAGCAGCAATATCTTTTCCCCTCCTCCTTCTCAGGGCCCGGAGTTGTTTTCCCGGGGATTACGTCTCTCTTTTTAGAGTTAGAATCCAGCTCTGATCCTTTTCTTCCCCAGTAAAAGTCAGACCGAGAAGTAGCTCAATGGATTTCTTGCTTTCCTACTTACTGGGTTATGCAACAATGGGACACGCCTGTCCCATAAACACTATCCGACGCAATAATGGCGGCTCTCAATCCCATGTCCCAGACTTGCCTTTCTCCTTTCCCCTCTTCTTCCAGCACACTGGGCTAGCAGATCCCCGTCGAGCCTCCTCCGTGATCCCCTTTAATCCAGGGATCAATTTCCTCTAAGATAAAAGTCCTTTCCGAGGAAATTCCCGCTTCCCTCAGATGGAGGAATCTCACAGGGTCTGTGGATTCCACCCATTCGGTGTGTCTCCTCCACCAGAAGTCCTTACTTACTTACTAAAATATTTTTATCCACCCTATATCATGGGTTCTGAGGGCACACCATAAGCAAAGCTATATAAACAATTTAAAATAAGTTTAGATTTAAAAAATAAAAATAATTTAAACAAAATAAAAACATATTAAGCAATTTAATGTCTTAAAACAGCTTAAAAGGTTGAAACAGTTAAAACCATAGAACTTGAAGGCATGCAACAACAATATTCTGAAAGACCTTCCCCCCTGAGCAATCAGCCCTCAAAGGCCTGCTGCAACAAAAAGGGCTTTCCTTGCCTACAGAGGAAGAGTGCCAGCCAAACCTTTCTAGGAAGGGGATTCCAAAGCTTGGGAGCAGCCACTGAGAAGGCCCTCTCCCATCTTCCCACTAGATGTACCTCTGAGGATAGTGGGGCAGACTGATGGGCCTCCTTCTTATGGCTCTTTTTCTTTAAACCCAACTTGAAATGAACAATCCTTCAGACAGGCACTGTGAACTGTCCCCTGACAGCAGTTCAAATAGGGGACAGCTTTCTGTTAAACAGAAAACCAAATTGTACCCTGAAAGCCACATCCACAGCCTTTGCTCAGATGTCCCCCAACATTTCAGATATGAAACCAGGGGCAGGCATGCAATATTACTATTCTCCTATCAAGGAATGAGGCCTATGTTCCATACATACCAATTGCAGATTACTGAAATCTTCACTCCTGCTGTTTGCTCTGTTAATTTCCTCAGGAGGAGCTTGGCCTTCACTCTTGTCATTGCTGTTTTTTTTTAAACATGTTTGGTTTGTTCTTTGGTTAAAGATATGCTAGCAAAACATGTTCTGTCCTACAATCTGCTGTTCTTGACAGTTTAAAATGAGCTTCAGTGCTATGTCCCCTGAATGTTGATGAGTGTGCATATAAATGTGGCCATGTAGCATCCTACGCTACACAGAATGGAGTGCCTGAATGGCTGTCAAAGGGCAAACCTCTCTTGGAATGTGTGCCCCTGACTTTAGGGCTATCAGTTTCAATTCATTTGAAATAATCATAACAATGGAAAGAGAGGCTATTAACCACCACTTGGGTACCTAAACACATTGGTTAGCATCTAGACAGCACAGATCACCTGGTCACAGTCAGTGTGAGCTATTTCAAATTTCTATTTAAATGATACCCAGTCTTGCTAAATTGTTGTCTAAGTATATGCAAACTTTATACAAATATATCTCTCTTTCATGGTGCTAACTGTGGATGCGAACTCATGGCTGAACTCATTTTATTAGGAAGATGTGATCTCCTGGATCCTGAATGCCACTGAGAGCACAAATAGCCAAGATTGTGGTTGCAACTGACTGCTTAGCTTCATAAATCTGCAGCAGATAACATGGGGATCAGCAACAGAATGTAAAAAAAGTCAAATTTTGCAACAGACAAATATAGCTAGGATGGGCTACAAGTTTGGAGAACTGAACTTATTAGGCCAACTTCCTGCTTTGCAAAAGCGTATTATTTACCATTTCCCTTCTGAGTGATTGTCAATTGTGTTAGATTACAGATTGTGTCACAAGGAGAGGGGAAAATCAATAAGAAGGAAGCTGTCACTGCTTGAGTTAATGCAGGAATAAATTTTGACTGGGAAATGATAACCTGCCACCCATTCTCATCTAGATTCCTTAGAACAAAGCACACTAATAATAGTCATCTCAATTAGTACCAACTTGATGTCTAAGAATGGACTACCAAATGACAGCTGAACTCCTCTCAACAGCAGCCAACTTTAGCCCTTGGCTACAGAATGAAATATTTGCATAAAGTTGTAACGTATTCATTCAATGTGATTATAAAAACCAAGTTTTATAGAGTTTTTTTTTAATGCATTAAGTTAGTAATTTTTTTCCATACAAAAGAACTCAATTTAGTGGAAGATCTTCTTAAAAGTTACCAAAGTCGGTCAATTGCTGTCCGTGTGGCTCATATCATGATAAGCATATTTTTTAAAATGGAGTTTGCAAAAGTAATGCTTTAGATTGCAACATGGGTTGCCAGGTCAGGATCAAGCTGAGCCCTGAGATCTGAGGGCTAAAATGTGAAACCTAGAGATGAATGTTTATGATGTCACAGGGAATGAGCCCCAGTAATGTTACTGGGGGCAGGCCCTGGTGATGTCATTAAGCATTACACATTTTGCATCAATTACAGATACATAGATTGTATCTGTGTATGTGCTTCAATTCACCAGTTGACTTATGGCAACCCATGAATTTCACTGTGTTTTCTTAGGCAAGGAATACCCAAATGTGGTTTCCCCAGTTCCTTCTTCTGAAATATAGTCTACAGCATGTGGTATTCATTAGTGTTCTTACATCCATGTACTAACCAGGACTGACTCTGCTTAGCTTCCAAGATCAGATGGGGTCTGGTGCCTTCAATGTATTTTCAAATAAAAGAGACAAAGCCTAACCAGCATATAAATAAACCATTTTTTTCAAGGCAATGCTCCTACCCTGAGATTCCTCCCTCTCACCCAGAGGACTAGAAAAGGCCTGAGATGTAGGAATGCCAATAGCCCCTGGCTGAGGGATTCTGGGAATTATACTCCCCAAAGATTAACTTTTCCATGTTCTGGACAGAAGTGAGAGCTTGTCTGTCTCTGTCCCACTTGCTAAGCAAAGCAGTGTTACTTAATTTGGCTATTGTAGTCAAAGCTGACCCATAGGAATGGATTGTTATCATAACTACCTGGAGAACTCTGTGAACTTTATCTATCGTTGCAGGGCTACAGAATATTGTGAGCAACTTCTCCCTTAGTACATGTTTTGTTTTGTTGTCTTTGTAAATATACTGTAGATGCAATAGACTATAAGAACACAAATGTAAAAACATCACAAATAGATAGACACAGAGAGAGAGAGACAGACAGATAGACAGGCTGGAGTTCAGTAAAAGAGCATAAGATGCCCCAGGTTCACTCACCAGCATCTCCAGATAGAATTGGAGAGCTGACATCAGCCCACACAGACAATGCCAAGCAAGATGGACCAATGTGTCAGACACTGGGGAAGTTATTCTGGACTACAGTCCTCAGAATCTCCTGCTGGAGATTTTGAGAATTGTAATCCAAAATTAAGTTTTGTAAGGTTTTCCATAGACTGACTTAGCAGAAGACAGTTTGTCTATTTTTAAAATGCAGTAGATCAACATGGTATAGTGGTTTGAACATTGGCCAACTCTAGAGAAGAGGGGTCAAATTGCTGCTTAGCCATGGAAACCCACTGACTGACCACGAGCAATGACAATCGCTCAGCCTCAGAGAAAGGCAAAGACAAATCCTGTCTGAACAAATCTTGCCAAGGAAATCCCGTAACAGGCTTTCCTTAGGGTCATCAAAAGTTGGAAGTTATTTGAAGGCACACACTAACAAGACAAATGCAGTGGGAAATACTAAGGGGGGCCATGCAAACTATCTGTTGCATGTAGACCTAAAGTCAGCATATAGGATCTTTAGGCAAGTGCCCTGCCCCCACCAGAGGTTATAATCAGTGATTCCCAGGCATTTTCTGCCCCCACCCATTGCCCCAATTTTGTTAAGAGTTATCAACCTTTGCATGACTATGCTCACAAACTGCTAGTTTGTGTTATGGTGATTTATGTTTGCTTTATTCCACCTAGTCTCTTCTTGTATCACTTTAACCAGCAAACATTTACTCTTCCCTCTCTGCTCTCCTTTAGATCATGCCTTTGACTATGCACAAGTAGCTGGAATACAAAGCTGCTTGTATATGTTTCACAAAAACTAAGCTTGGTTTCCTTCTCAGCTACAGCATGTGTGGGTGTCCGGGTGGGTGGGTGTGGGACTAGTTGTCGTTCAGCTTCTGCCTTGCCAGTTTCATAATTCCACTTGGGGATATTTAAATGGTGCCAGTGCCCAGCAATTCCAGCTACCCAAGCTCATTTCTTTTTAGCACAGTTATCTGATTGTCATCTGGTGGGAGTGGCACAGCAGCAACTCTGTTCATGAAGTGCCAGGCCCATGTGGCTACAATTGCTAATACTGGCTGCCATTTTATTGTGACATATCCTATGGTCCAAGTGCTGGCTTATATATCCTGTTCTCTGACAGTCATTTTGTGCATTAAGTGCAACATACCTCAGACACAGCTGCATTTCATTTAGATGCCTTCTTTAAAGTAACATTTTCAGTTACAGCTGAGAAATGGGAAAGTAAACAGTTGCTTGTTAAAATGTAACTATAACAATAATTCACTACTTTACCCTTGGGTCTATAACAGCAACTGATTACTTTTAAAGTAACTTTTTGAGCTCTGACTCTACAGAATCCATCACTGGGAAAACCTTATACTATCTTGCATCATTTTCAGCTATGGTACTGTCCAAGCTCTAAATGCTTCAAGACAGGCCCTTCTCTCTGTCCCACTATATATTTGGTAGAAACCAGGGAGAAAGACTCTTCTCAGTGTTTGCTCTCAGACTCTGGAACTCTCTTCTTAGGGAAGCTAGGCTGGTTTCCTCCTTGGTCTCTTTCTGCCAACAAGTGAAAACTTTCCTATTCCACATGGCTTTTAGAATTTGACTATAATGGGCTTTTAATGGTTTACTGTTTTGCTGATTTTTTAATCTTTTGTATTTTAATGAATTTTAAATGGTTTTAACCTTCTGTATCTGTTCAATTGTTTTTCAATAACAGACAGACAGATAGTTTTGTATGTTATTAATCTGTATTGTTTTAGTAATCTATAAACTAGCTCGATTCCTAGTACTGGGGAAAAGGTGAAATATAATTGAAGGTAAGGTGTAAATGAATTCTGATTTTGGTTGCCCAACATCAGAATTCAATGTGGGTAGAGGAAGGAAAGGTGCTAACTACACCCAAATCTGCAAGGCATACTCCTTAATAAGTGTGCTTTGGATTCCAGCCTTAGTCATGAGCCACCTGAGTCATATTTTATATTAATGAAACCTAATTATGAATTTTAGCCAAAATTTTTTTTAAAAAAATGCTTCTTAGCCAGAGCTAGCTATTTGCTTTTTTGTGTTTTGTGTTGTTGTTTTCAAATTGCTGATTCCAGTCCTTTTCTGTAAGTGCTTTCGCAATGCCTGCTTCAAACAATTGAAGATGAATGAAGAAGCAATAGGTTAGCTTGGTCGGTCTTGTTCCAGACCATAATTGCTTTTCTCAATTTTTTTCACAATATGCTTATTACAATATGACAAAGCAGGAAGGCATGTTTCTTCTTCTAATACGTGGGGGAGGGAGCACATTCTGCAATTATCTCTACCATTCCCAGTCACCCAGCAAATCTAGTTCTTTTTCTTCCCCATCAAACCTAATAGGCCCTAGTAACAATAAAAAAAGAGCAAGCTACATGTTATGCAGAAATACACATAATGACACCCTGACAGTCATTTTATTTACTCAGAACAACATCTCTCAGAAGAAACTGTTCTGAGCAGAGAAATAGCAAAAGAGAAGAAATGCCTAATTCTTTCCTCACTGGCTGTTTTTCTGTTCCAAACTGAATGAACCCTGCACACCCTCCAGTCTTTTATAGATGAAAACTAGAACATAAAGCCAAGAACACAGGAGTGTATTCAAGAAGACAAAAGTAGGGATGGGACAAATCCAGAATTTTCTCAATCTGAATCTGAATCCCTGGAAGGTTCTGGGAATCCATAAATCTAACGAATCTTGACTCTTTTGAATCCTTTTTTAAAAAAGAGTTTAAAAAGCAAGGGAAAGAAGGAAATCTCAAGCAAGACACATTCTCTCAGCATCAGCAAAAGTCTAGGCCAGTGGTTCTCAACCTGTGGGTCCCCAGATGTTTGTGGACTTCAGCTCCCAGAAACCCTGAGCATTGACCATAGTGGCCGGGGTTTCTGGGAGCTGAAGTCCACGAACATCTGGGGACCCACAGGTTGAGAACCACTGGTCTAGGCAAAGGCAAACCTCCCTCTGAAGAAATCTGGCCAGAACAATTGTCATAGTTTTGCCTCAGAATCTCCCCAGCTTGAAAATGACATGAAGGCTCTTCTACACAGGCAGGAAAATGTGGATTAATCCCACATTTTCCTGCCTGTGTAAACAGGGCCACCTACTAGAGTACAGAGATAATCCAGATCAAAACTGGATTTATTTATTTTTTGTATAGCTCCTTATGGCATCCTGGGATTTGTGGTTTGATGATGCAGCAGCACATTTTGTCAGAGAAGGCTGTGACACCTTGTAAAACTAGAAGCCCCAGAATCGTGTCTGAAAGAGTTTTGTAAGGGAGCTGTGCAAAGGAATCTTTCAGCTGTCCTTGAAATCTCAAGCCTGTACCTTCCAGTCAAGTACTGAACTTCAATATTAAATGTTCAATTTAAATATCTTAGAATACAACCCCAGATGTAATTTCTGAAACTGTTAGCAAAGGCCATTATTACTCCAAGGGAAAAATTCACCTACTTGCAGTCTTCCCTTGTGTATCTGGTCTCCTAGCTTTTCAAGCGTCCTGGTTTCCAAAAAACTATTTGGATGGTGGATTCAAAAGATTCGGTTTACTTATTTTGGCACAGGGATTCGGATTCGTGAATCTCAAATCCTTGCCCAGGATTCAAGGATTCGGTTGGCCCATCCGTATTTGAAATGCTCTGTAAAGTGCTGCTTCCTTATATAGTTTGAATCAAGTGTTCTTTCTCATTTCATGAGAGAAGATGGTTGGCACTGCCCCACCCCCTCCCATTTATATCTTTTTCTGCAGACCCAAACAATACCTTTTTCAGAGGATGAGCTGGATTCCATTTGGCTCCCTTTAATCGCCAGTACACAAGGTCCAAAGGCAGAGTTATTGTTAAGAACAATAGTGGGTGAGTCAACAAGAACACAGCGTGAGACTGTCTGTTCCTACGCTGAACTTGCCAAGTTAACAGCAAAAGAAAATTCTTTAAGTTGCCCTCTGAGCTACAATGCTCAAGAGTGTGAGATACAGCACACTAGAAAGCTTGTACTGTGGAAGGAAGGGAGGGGGAAAAGGAAGGAAAGAAGGAACAAAGTTGAATAAGTGGATATATTTGGGTAAATACTCCTATCTACCACTGAAAGTTGTTTTTAGAACCAAGATACAATGGGAGTGCCACCTGCAATGGGCAATATCCAGTGAGTTTGTGAGCCTGTACACACTGCACTGGAGGTCATCTCTATTGACAACAGTGCAGTTTAATTCTAACATGTATAGGATTGTACTGCAAATGGTGAAGACAATCACATGAAAAGGGTACATATCTAGGACACTGAGCAATAATTCCCAGAGATTAGGACAGGGAGCAATGGCTTCAAACTTCAGGAAAAGAGATTCCATCTAAACATTAGGAAGAACTTCCTGACAGTAAGAGCAGTTAGACAGTGGAATGCACTGTCTCAGAGTGCAGTGGAGTCTCTTTCTTTGGAAGTTTTTAAACAGAGGCTGGGTGGCCATCTGCCGGGAATGCTTTGATGGTGTATTCCTGCATGACAGTCGGTTGGACTCAATGGCCCTTGTGGTCTCTTCCAGCAATACCATTCTGTGATTCTACATCTGTTGTACAACTTGTACACAGATTTGCAATAAATGTGTTCACAAGAATATTGATTTATTTAGTTAATTAATTTATATCCTGCCTTCCTCCAAACAGGGTACCCAAGGGGCCTTATAACATATATTAAAACAAAATACCTAAAACAATGCGTACCATAAAGCTTTAAGAAACGTTAAATAACCAATCCAATTAAAATTATTGTTTAAAAGTCTGTGATGGCTCTGTAATATCACCACCAGTGAAAAGTTGTGACTGTTCTTTATTCTGTACATAAGCCTAAAACTTAGCTTGATGCATAGCAGCTTGACTACCATTTCACCCCTTTCCCCATCACCCCCTGTACTTCTGCACTCCTTTGTTTTCTAGCCAGATTCCTGTGAGCACTATGCAAACTTAAATCCACTTTCATACATTCACAACTGCAAAAAAATCAAGGCAAGGACTCTGTGACAAGGCTGCCTAATAAGATTCAGAGGGCTGTTTGGCAATGCCCAGGAACAATGAAGAATAAATAACCAATCAGTCAGGTTTGCTGGCCTTTGAGTGGACCAGCCCAAGGCATTGTGCTAGGTCAGGTAGAAGAACAGTGAATTTCACACCAGCCTACCCACCTTCCATCCCGTATTTGAGGTATATAGTACCTAAGACTGTTCAATTTATTTTGGCATTAGAGACAGAAAATCCCACAACCCCTCTCCCTGGGTGTGAAAGTACAACAGTAATACATCAAATTGCTAACGATTTGCTGCTCTTTTGTGATACCCCAGCTCAGCTGCCTCAGCATTTTGTTGCATGTAAGGCCAGCCCTGGCTTTTTAACAGGAAAAATAGGTTCATCTGTTCTGATTCTTAAGGTCTACACAGGAAATGACAACAGGTTACATATAAACTACAAGACAGCTTCTGGAATACTGGGAGGATGATGGTAGATCTGTACTGGAATTGGATTCACCTGCCTAAGACAAAGCCAATTTCTTCTTCAGTGAGGAAGGTGTGGAACCACATCGAATTATTCTGCCCTCACTGTGTCTGATACAACAACACCATAGATTTGAGAGTTGGGGATATGGGTTTACTCGAGTTTGTAATAGTCGCAGACAGATTATTAAGTGGGACTAGCTACAAAGAGCATACAATGTTCTTATTGTGTCAGTTCCACTAGCTGTCCACCTGTTTGGGGCAATAATTTAAAGGGCTGGCTAACACAGCCCTATGCTGCTCAGATCCATATTATCTGAAGGACTGTATTCTCCCACTGTCATGCCCCCATCCCAGAACCCAAACAGGACCCTTCCCAACAGCCACAACCCAGAGATGTGGAGGACAATACTTACCGCAGCCAGCATAGGTGAAAAGGGAGGCTCATAGTTTTTATATAGTATAGACATATCAATTAGGCAAACAGCTGTGAGAGACTCTCAGCCTATATAAACAGGGACAAGAATGAGAGGAAGCTGTTGCAGGCAACTATTCCTATCATTGGAAGCAACCTGGCTTATATTTGGATTTCTTGCTCATGCTCCTAGAAACCTTGACCTTTGCCTTGTGTACAGACTTCACTATTAGACTATCACTCTGGATTTACCGTGGGCTCAAACTGCAGAAACGATGGCCAGTAATTTGCTAAGAAACTGTTACAAACTTTGGTCCTGGCTCCTAATAAGAGGCTCTAATTAGAGAGCTGTAAGCCTTGGCTGGCCACCAGCACAGGACACCCATATGAGTCTGCCTGTGTTTTGAGGTTTTCTGGGGAGGCTCTTCTGCCTGTCCCACTACCCCCACAGGTACATCTAGTAGGAGCATGGGGGAGGACCTTCTTGATGGCTGTTCTCAGGCTCTGGATCTTCCTTCCTAAAAGGCTATACTAGCACTAAGAATTACTGGTTTCTAAAACTTATATCAATTGGGCAAATAAAAGAAACATGAATACTGTATATTTGTTTTTTGTTGCACAATTATTTTCAACTGCCATTGGGAAAGGCAATGCACTAAAAACTGCTTGCAGCTTTCAAGTGTGTGCTTTTTAAATTGAAAGCTTAGATTTTGAGTATGCTTGAATTCTGCTTCAGTAGATCAGTGCTTCTCTAGATGAATCACAAATGTGTATGTACATACACTTTATACAAAAAATATTTTGCTAGTGTTTTCTTTTCAAGTTTCTACAGGACTATTTCAGCCATTAGGCTCTACCTTCTTAGCTCAAATGAACAGAATACTTCAAAAATCTGAAAGCATTCAAAGATAGCAACAGCATATTCAGTTTGACAGCACCTTTTACATTCATCTTGTAAAGACATTGGTTTCTCAGACCTTCACAGGAAATTCCAGAACTATCTGAAGTCTGACCTTAAAATGCAGCAATGATCAGAGCAGCAATTTGTGAAAGACAGATCCTTACACCTATACACTTATTCTACTTGTCTCTGTGATGCACCTGCTTTGAGTACTAACAAAATCATGCAGGAGCGCAGCTGATACAGATGAGGCTGGGTAAAAGACACCATGCTGAGTGAAGTGGAGAAGCTATTCCTAAGGCTCATTCACACCATGGCAGGTTGATGAAAAGACTATCTGTATCATAGAAATGCCTAGGAAATTGAGTTTTGTTTCATGTGCAGGGCATCAGGCTTCATAGGCATTATGCTATCAGATTTTTTAAAGTGTGAAACTAGTTGTAAGATATCAAGCATACACTTTATCCTCTCTTTCTCTCATTTTAATGTTAGCTTCGCTGTAATGCCTTTATGCCACTTATCATTTCATTCACAGAGTGCTTTTCCTAAGTCCTCAAAGCATTTGAATATACTGCTTCTAAAACCCTCTCCATGTTCTGCTGAGATAGGCCAGTATGATGATCCGCTCATACCTCATAATAAAGGATGGATAAGGTAGAGGGTTAATGATTCCATGGACCTCCAAAATTTCCTGGCTGACCTGAGCTATGGTCCTTCCAGATCATAACTTGTGCTGTTGACCACCAAGCAACACCAGATGAAGAGACCTGGAGATCTCAAAAGCTTGCATATAGTTTTGCCTGGACTAATAAAAGTATTAGATTGCTACAGATTTCCCAAAGACATTCATAGGAATATACCTTCCAACTGTCGCAGTCTGGGTGGAACAGCACAGATTAATCCTCTGCCATCCCACTTTTGCAGCTGCTTTCAAATGTTCCAGTTTCTCTCCCAGCAGACATTCTAAACCTCTTGCCAGCTAGCTGAGGGTACATCTATCTGTGTGCATTAAAAGAGATAAATAAATTTAGATTATGGGAGAGATGACAAAAACCCTCCTTTGCCTGCTCCCTATGGGCACCCATGGAATAGGGGATGGCTTTTCTTTTCTTCCAACCAAAATGGCTATTTTAGCTTTTCCATATATGTTCTGCTGTGCCTTTTGATAGAAGCAAGATGTATCAACACTTGTAAAGTGATTACTGAGACAGGAGAGTCTAGACAACTCCCACCCCCTTAATTCCTCCCCTGCCCCATATCTTTCTTTGCCTTATGTGCTCAAGTCTTTTGCTTCCATCTTGCCTGCAAAAACCTCACTTCCTCTTCTCTCGAGAAGTGAGTCTCTTTGTTTTTCCTTTGTTCTAAAATGAACATCCATGAGGCTCCAACCCCAGCAATGGAGGCTAGCTTATACCCACACATAACAGCCAGCTTTTAGGGACTCTTGTAACCAAGTTCAGGTCAACTTCTTTTGCTTATCTCCTTTCTTATTCTAAGATGGATTTCCTGAGAAAATTAAATGTAAATTTCCTTTTACCTTATAGGAACATCCAGAGTCATTTCTCCTGTTTCTACCACAAGCTCATGTTGCACTAGTCGTGCTGCACTCTGCTTCGGATACATACCAAATATTCCTACACCTTTAATAGCTTGATGGGCTTGATTTTTTATGCACTTGTGTTGTGATTGCAGAAGTGGCACCTGTCCCAAAAAAATTTTTTTTTTTTTTGGAAATCTTTTCAAAATCAAAAATCAAAAAAATATTTTTTGGACAAGCATTAAAGACCAAGGACTAATGCCCCTATTCAGTCTGGCAATGTGTTCCTCCACCTCCACCTTCTCAGTTTGTAACATTGCCATAAAGAAAAACAGAGCATACTTTGCACTCCAGCAAGGGTGGTACTACAAACACGCTGCAGAGCAGGTTTTTGCCAGCCCCTGCATCCCCTGCATCCCCTGATAATCCTGCTCCCTCTTCTAAACCTTCTTGCTGTTGTGTAGTAACACCTGGTGCCAGCTTTCTACACTGAGGCACAGAGGTACCAAGGGATGACAAACAGACGCATCCCAATCACAAGGAGGATCGCATTTGCAACCATGGAAAAGTGCATATACTGTTGCTATGGAGGTGCCAAGGTCAAATAGGGTTGAGAACGTAGCAACTGCTAAGGGAGCAGGAAAGAGTTCATTGATGGATGTATGAGTCATTCAGTATATTTTATAGTCTGCCACTGGGATGGCTGGCTCCAAAGCTTAGATGGGCAGCTCTACTTTTCACGACTGTGCAGAAGGCAGCATTTTATTACTTGCCCTTTCCCCTTTGCAATCAGGGATGCAGTGAGAAATTCTGAAGTGAAGGTATGAGTAATGGCTGTCTCTATGACTATGCTGCTAACAAGAGGGTTTTTTATTATTTTAATGCAAGCAGCTATGCTAATCCATATTAACAAGCCTTTTCTTATTCTTCAAGAGCAGATCTTTTGTAAACCTTGTTGCTGCTGTGTACCTTCAAGTTGTTTCCAACTTAGATGACCCGAAGGCAAACCTATTATAGGGTTTTCTGGGGCAGAGAGTATGTGACTCACCCAAAGTCACCCAGTGGGTTTCCATGGCCAAATGGAATCAATCAAATCCTGGTCTCCATGATTGTTTTCCAGTGCTCAAACCACTACATCACACTGGTTCTCTTTATAGAACTACTGGATCATAACTGTCCACTTGAATCTAAGCCATCCCCAAAGCTATGCATTACAATAGTGATAATAGACAACAATATATTGTTATTGGGTGAACCTGTTTCATCTCCCCACCCACCCAGCTACTAATGGAGCTATGGAAGGCTGAGAGGAAAGCAGACAAATTATCATCACTGCTAATGAGAAAAAACAAAAAACAGTGGTCCAGTTCTTTGAGCCCTGATTCTACAGTAAAGGTGCTGGGTGCTTGACCTGTGATCCTCCAGATGTTTTGAACGTCAACTCCCATCACTAACCATGCTGACACTGGTTTCATGTTCAAAATTTCTGGAGAACCAGAAGTTGAAAACTATTGTACTACACCACCACAAGAATCCACTAACTCAGAGTTTCTCATTTTAAAGAGGATATAAACAACCTGGAATAGGTTCATAAAAGGGAAACAAAGTAAGAGGTATGGAAAACAAAACATATAAGGAAAGGTTGAGGGAATTGGGCATACTCGGCTTGGTGATAAGAAGTCTGACAGGTGATATTTAAATATCTCAAGAGCTGTCACAGAGGAGAGGGGTTGGACAACTACCTACTGGGAATGCTTTTGCTGCAGATCCTGCACTGAACAGGAGGTTGGGCTTGATGACCCATGAGGCCCCTTTTAATTTTATGATTTCTGTTTCTTCACTTCCTGGAAAATCTCCAGAGACTGATAGCAAATGGCTCAGGTACTGGCACTGGTTCATAGACCACCACTTTGAATAGCATAGCATTAACTGATATAACAATAACACAATTAGTACCTAGCAGAAGGCTCTCTTCTTCCGTGCATATTTGGGCACATTTGCTTAGCTCAATTAAAATATGAAAAGCTGTGTAACTAAATGAAGAATCAAATTATCTTGCGCAAAGCACTGAAATGAGCTCTGTTGGAAGAACCAGTGTAGTGTAATAGATTGAGTACTGGATAAGGACTCTGGGAAACCAGGGTTCAAATCCTTGCTCAGTCATGGTACACTTCTGATGACTTTTGGCAAGCCACACTTTCTCAGCCTAGGAGGAAGGCAATGGCAAATTGCAGTATTGCTTGCCAAGAAAACCCAATGACAAGGTGGCTAAAAGCTGGAGTTGACTTGAAGGTATATAGAAACAGTGTTTTCCTTTAGCTTGGGATGCACAGATTTTTTTAGACGTGGGAGGGACTGAAGAGCACAAATGTACATACACAAGCAAAGGTAATTCTTCCTCATTTTGACATTTTCTCACCAAGCATGTAAAGCTTCAGATCTGTGTATCTCTACTGAGAAATAAGTCCCACTGCAACAAGTTTCAAGCATGTAAAACACAATTTAATTATTTGCATATCTCTTCAAATGCAAGCCACACTGCAACAGTTTTTCAGGCAAGCAAAGCACAGCTTACGATACTTAAAGCATAGGGCATTTAAACTTTAAATACACTGTTCAAAGAGTAAAGTATTTAAAATTTAAATGCCTCTAAATGGCTCTGATCTCCTGAGATATTAAAAATAGTTTTCCTACTTTAATAACTGAAGAGAGTCTCCTTCTCCACTTCTGAGTTTCTTAAAACCAGCCCTCCCAAGTTACTTTGACAAAAAATACAGCTCACAGAATGTGCCTACCAACATGGCATTCTGGAACCAGGGTAAGACCAGCCAAGATGTCACAAAACATTTCAGACAAACCTTTGTGCACAACAGAACTCTTTTCTAGACCAAACATTATACAAAACGGAACAGGGATGGAGCAGGAGGACCAGGCATGATATTGAAACCCTGAAGTTTTGTGTTTATGACAAGGTGGAGTTCTGGATGTATCGGATGAACTGAGATTAAACCCACTAGATGAAAAAAAAACACTAACCTTTTGCGCTAAGAGCTGTTAACAGTCTTATAACAAGAGAAGTTGAGGAAACAGCTGATTTGGGGAGTCGTTCTCCAAAAAGCAGAGCCAGAGTGGTATGGTGGTTTGAGCATTGGACAGCAGCCCTGAAGACTGGAGCCATTTCCGCGCTAGAGTGTTGTAGTGCTATTATTACACTTTCAACATCCTATGGAATCCTGGGGTTTGCAGTTTCGGGAGGGGCCAGCTGGCCCCTCCCGAAACTGCAAATCCCAGGATTCCATAGGATGTTGAAAGTGGAATAATAGTGTTATAACACTCTAATGTGGAAATGGCCTAGGTTTCAATTCCCAGCTTCGTCATGGAAACCCACTGGGTGAGCTTGGATGCATCATACACTCTTAGCCCCCAGAAAACCCCATGATAGGGTCACCGTAACTCAGAAATGACTTGAAATACACTAACTTTTTTCCAAGCTCTTCTCTTATAAATCAACCCCTTCTATACACAAACACACACACGGATCTATCTCCAGCACTAAATGGAAACTGATGTCTTTTGAGAGGAAGGAAGATGAAATATGAAGATAATCACATTAACAATGCTAGAGGGTTAATTTAGGTGATGCACTGTGCAAAACAGTCAGTCAATAGTGGAAAGTGCTACCCATTTCTGGTTTTAGCAATAAGAGTGAAGAACTGTAGATTTTTAGCCTGCTCAGGTATTTGTTGTGAAGGAAAAGATTTCATCAGTTCTCACAGCCACAGCTAGATGTTTTAAAACTTTGGTGGCAGTGGAGGAACAACGTGTGAATGTGTAGCTCTGGGACTACTTCTCCCCAAGCAAGAGCAATGAAATACTATGTTTAGAGTGCCGCAGTAATTGTTGCAACATATTTGCTTTAGTAAATAAGAGAGGTGATAACACCAGATTTTACAATTTATAAAAGGATTACAAGTTTTTCAATTTATAAAACTGCATACTGTTTTATCAATGCTTATTTTTGTCAAGTTCTTTGGGTATTTGATACAAAGTGCTTTGAATATTTGACATATTAATATTTCCAAACAGCGTCTATACCCTTGGCTTTGCTATTGAAGAAAGGGGATTATCTTTTGAACATATTCATTGAAATAAAGTAAAACAGGGATTCAAGTCTATGGAAAACTATGAAAGAGATATGATAGAGCAGAGCATTTTAATATGGGGAAGTTCTTGCACACTCTCCTTGTGGGTCCCACAGAGTACTGTAGTTTGTCCTTATGATTAGGAATTAAGCTGTGCCTTGCCTGCCTAAATCTTTTTGCACAGGGATTATTTCTTAAGAACATGATCATGCACATTTAACTACTCTGGAACAATAAGATAAATCAAGTTCAACTATCCTCTTTTTTAAAAAGTGTATATGACTTATTATTACAGTGCACTAAGAATATGCTGAACCATTTGAACAGACTGAAGAGACTGAATGTAAATATTTTTGGATCTTAATAATGCAAGAATACCAGCATACATTTCTTTTATATTTGTCAATTTGTTAGATTTTTCTCTGAACTTGGAAAGCCAATGTACTGTCATCTATTTCTAACTTTACGAATATACTGAGGAAAATGTATTCCATTTTTTACGTACCCTTATTTAGCGGTCAGTAATTTTTATAATGGGAATACTAGTGAATCAAGCAATTTAACACCATGCTAAAGATACATTCTTATGTCCACATGAAAGTCTTGACCATTAAAATACCAGCTGGTCACATTAAATGTATGTACATATGAATGCATATACATATCACATGTGCACATACATACACACACCAATAATCATTTAGTCAAAAATACTGACTTCAGTCTCCTAGAATCTCTAACTGATTAAGTACCAAATATAATTTGCATTATGGTAGGGATGTTAGCCAAAATTCAAGATGTTTGAGCTAATTAGCGAAATAATTATGTAGCCTGATTAATTGCTACAAAGCAGAGTGGTTCTTGTGCCGGCTTCATTAACTATGTCTGAGCCAAGCTGATGAGCTTTGGCTTGTGTATTCAGTTTCATGTCAAGTCCATGATATCTTGCCCACGCTGGGCCTGCCAATACTTTGAGCAGCATTTGCCAAAATCTCAGCCAAGACCCTCCTGCACCTGACTTGGAAAGACTGAGGGGCTCATTTTCCCTCATCACAGTATACACAGGTTATTCTCAGTTGGCAGGAAATAATACCATTGGGGAGAATCAATGGAAGAGCTGGCTGCTGGCTACCCCAGGTTTAAACTGGGAAGATTCCAGCTGCAAGTGAATGCCATGGCTGGAAAGAGTTCCGCAGGACTTTGATGGGGCCCCTCCACAGCTTGCTCTTTGTACATGAAGTAAGCCTGGAGTGTTTCTATGGAAATACCATTCTCTTCAGCTGCCTTTTACGGGTAAGCCATATGGGTAGCCAATCAGGAGGGTGTCTATTTACACATCATAGAAAAAAGAGGGATGAAAGAGGACACAGTATGAAAGAAAACACAGATTTGCATAATAGCATATGCTACTTATAGATAAAAACGTATTCATTTTAAGTATTTGTTTACCCTCTCTCAATCCACTAGGGCCTCTGAGGCAATGTACAATGGATTAAAACATTTAAACCACTAAATACACAACTAAAAACAATTTAAAATAAACTAAAAATAGTTTTTAAATAGTTCAGAAACCACAGGCAATTAAAAACAGCCGGAGTAGCCAACTCTAATTTTAAGAACCACAGGCCAGATAAAATAACTGTCTTTGCTGCTCACCAGGATTTTAGAATTAATTAATATAAATGAAGGAAAAATGCAGTACAACAGTGATAGTGACCAGATGACCTGCATACCTGCTCCTCTGTCTCTCTGGCCTTACTTACTTGATCCTTATTTGGGATGGCCAAATTTGAGGTCCCTGCTGTCTTCTTGTTCTTTGAACAGGGGTGTATCTACTGGGGGCAGGAATGAGAACATTGCTCCACAATAATAATCCTGCTCTCCTCAAAGAAATTTTCATTCAGTCCCCAAATTTCTAGCTTGCAGTAACTGAAAAGTTCAGTTGAACATTTAGAAATACAGTTTAGACATCCACAAGCAAAGTTACTAAGGAAATGTGAATGCCAAAATATAAGACTTCTAGGTGTGGATGATTTTTAGCGTCTCACTTTCTGCAGTGTTAGAAATTTGGAAACCGAAGAAAAAATCATGGGAGGGCAGAATTCTTATATTGGGGGGGCAAAGCTATCCTCTAATGCACAGACCCCTGGTGGCTATGGTCCTGTTTTTGAATCAGATGAGGACCGGATAGTTCTTCAGCTACAACATGGTGCAAATGACCGTCAGTTCCTGATCCACCCATGTGCATCACTGACTCGTCTGGCTAAGGCTCCTGAGAGCTGCAGTCCATCCTCATGTTCCTCACCTCTGAACAATGGATTACTACAGATAGAAGTACCGTGAGAGCACATATGGTCACCCAAGATCACCAGTGTGGTGTAGTCATGTGAGCATTGGACTAAAGTTCTGGAAACCAGGCTTCAAATCCCCACTCAGCTATGGAACCCCCCTGGGTGATCTTGGAAGAGTCACCCACTCTCAGCCCTAGAAAACCCCCATGACAGATTCACCTCAGGGTCACCATAAGTCAGAAGCAACTCGAAGGCACACAACAAACAACAACAATGGTCACCCAATCAATCATTCAGTATTTAATGATCATGTAGGGTAGGCTTTAAAGTCTTAGCTTGAGTATTTCAGCTATTACAACAGTCAAGTCCACTCTCTCCCTCTTTCTCTTTAGCTTTGAAATGTACTAAAACAAGACACGAGAAGACGACATGAGAAACCAAGGTTGCTAAGAATATCATGCCATTGTAGTTTTGCCAATAAGATTTAAGTTAGGCTGCTAGTCTTTGGGAATTATTCTCTCAGAACTTTCTTCACTGAGAAATGACTGTTTAGGTTTAATGTATGGGTGCTTAAGGAGTGCCTGCCTTGTTTTTTTGAACCTATGAAGTCTGTTGTGGTGGGTTGTAGTTGTGCACCTTCAAGTAATCTCCTAAGACGAACCTATCACAGGGTTTTCTGGGGCTCGGTGTGCGTGACATATCCAAGGTCACCCAGTGGTTTGCTAGAAACCAATAAAGTTTGTCCATCTTCCCCTCTTGCTGTGGTTGGAAAGGGGGGCGGTCCCTTTGATCAAAGTTTGTATGTGTTTGGTTGATTTAGGACTTTTATGTAGTTAAGTGCCTACTTGGGGGTGAGGGTATAGCAGAACTGACATACTGTATCAGTTTCTGTCCAACAGTCAGACTCTAAAATCTTTTCTGGTCACATAACCAGTGTAGGGAATTAATATGCCTCTAACCACCAAATTCTCTTAAAGCTTTGCTTGATATCCACCATGCTTCCCCTCTTCCATGCACAATTATATCCCAGATCCAATTCTTCCTCTATTCTGCTCTGGCTCTATTCATTGTGGAGTCACCCTCTGACCCCAGTCTAATGGACAAATCACACATTGCTTAAAAGATTTAAAAAAAAGTTTGCTGAAATTGTCCATCTTTCCTTTGAAGGAGCACCTACTATGAAGGTCTTTGCCCCCCTCCCAAGTTTCCCAAAAAGACCCCACTACCATCACCACTGCTTATTTGCCTCATAGGTATATTTCTAGCAAACAGTATAATGAATGAAATTCATAATGAACGAATTTATGATCAAGTGAAGTTTTACCTCACTTGATGTTTTACTTCACTTGATGTTACCGGTGTACTTTGTTCCTGCTAGTAACAAACTCACTAGAAGACAACAGAAATGAAGTCAAGTCAGGGCCACTAAGAATAGAGAGGTATCAGGAGGTCATAAGAAACCAAAGTTTGCTGACACACAAAAGTTGGACTGGGGGACCTAAACAACAGTCCTCCCCTTAGAACAACCCTGTGAAAACGACATATTTAATGGCCACAGAATGCTGATTACTTGATGGCAGTAACATACTAACATACTCCAACTATCCCAGTTTGACAGAAAAAGTCACAATTAACTCTCTGACATCCCACTTTTTCAGCTGCTTTTAAAATGTCCCATTTTCTCCTGCTTCTACCTTCCTTCTTTGTCCTCAGCTTACTTCAGTTCTGCAAACTCTAATGTTGATTGGCCACACATGCCCCAGTTTCTACCACTGAAATATTGGAAGGTGTGCAGTGATATTTGGAAAACAAGTAACAGGAGTAAAGAAGACAGGGATCCTGGATCATTAACACCAGATAAGCTAACCCTACTAAGAGTTACCCCACCCCGCTCCAGCACATATTAAAGATGCTGGAACCCTATCTTTATTTGTATCCGCCACCTCAGAGCGGGGTGTTCAAAGTGCAGCTGAAACTCCTACAAGTCTTCATCACTGGCTATGCTATGAACGGCTGTTGGGAGCTGCAGTGCAAGATCTGGAGGGCTGCATCTTGCCCATTCCAGCTATGGGAAAGTGAGTTAGAGAAGAGCAAAGCAAGCACTGGCTTCTCAACCTTCCATTTTCCAGCTGCTTTGGACTTCTGCTCTCTCAAGTTCCAGCCAGTATGATCAATGATCAGGGATTCTTCCAGCTGAAGTCTTAAATACCTGCAGGGCCAAAAGTCGAAAACCATAACAGCAGAGAATCCTGAAAAACCCAGCCACCTGTTCCATGCCATCACATTTTGTATTTTATGTGCTCTGCCACATGGAGAAATAACTTGAGAAGTAGCTGGCTGTCTGGTGATTTAAGTCTTTCTGTTTTAAATTCAGTTCTTTACAAAACAATATATATAGCTAAAAAGGAAAGGCAACATAGCATTAGGAACAGCACCTGTCAACACATGAAGAATATTTATAAAATGAAAGGGCCAGAGCAAATGTTAAAGCTGTCATGGAACTGACAAAGAAAATGGCTTCCTCGAGAAAGCTGACTGCCCTGTGACCTGGCCTCCCACGCTACTTGCCAAAACTCACTATTTGACTCATGCTTACTCTCCATGCTCCACTTATAGCATCAACACTGTAGGTCAAACAGAGGCATGGAGCTAAGTCTTGCTAATGGGTAATTAAAGAGATCTCTAACTTTTAGATTTGTTCCCCAACTGAAAGCATCTTTTGCCCTTCTTCTGAGTTGCCATTTGACCCTATCAAATGCCTACCCTCTGCATCACTAATGAGCTATTTAAGTCAAGCTGGCATTGCTAATATATTCACCAAGGCCTGATGAAATTTTCTTTCATCTTATAAAACTTCTCTGGGCTGCTAGGCAAGCCATCCTACTTACTATCCTGTTGACAAAAATTCACTATTAACTACTTTAATTTTAAAAATATTAATTTAATGAACACTTTGCTTTCTCATAAAGATTCTGTACAACAGCTTTCTGGATCTTTGTCTTTAGACATTGCAGCCCTCAAGCTCTGAAAGCGACCTATTTTTAAACAGCAGTGTTTCTCATTTTTTGGTACAAATGCATGCATCCATTATATCTATATTTTTAAAAAATTTAAAATTAATCCATGCTTTCTTGTGGGATAATTAAATGAATTACATAGTGTACTTGCATTATAACAATGCGTGCTCCCATTATGCAAAGGTGGCTAGTGAAAGTATGCTAGCGAATGTACTTACATATTGCCTTAAAAACTGTAACCACGTACACAAGGATTATCCCAGTGGAATTGTGCTTGTGCAACTATAATGAAGATACAGCTGTTCCCAAAAGCACAACCACCAACATAAGGGTACTTACACTGCCATACATCACAAACAGAACTCTAGCCATCCAGTGCAACACTGTGGCCATTTCCACACTACGCTCTTATAGCGCGATTGTTCCACTTTCAACATCCTATGGAATCCTGAGATTTGCAGTTTAGTGAGAGGCCGCCTGGCCCCTCCCTAAACTGCAAACCCCAGGATTCCATAGGATGTTGAAAGTGGAACAATCGCGCTATAAGAGCGTAGTGTGGAAATGGCCTGTGTCTTTTCAGAAGTAAGCTGGGTTTTACGTCAAGATAAATGTGTTTACTATGCAATCTACAGGGTTACAGCCTTAATAATATTTTTTTTCCTGTCCTGAGATTCCCGGAATTTGAAATTTTAAAGCCATATTTCATCCCTGTAAAGAAAATCTAGTTAACTTGCATGTTAATAGGAGTGAGGCCATTTTTGCAACAAGTTCTTTTGCATTTCAATGCTTATTAATTAAATTATGAAGATCAGTGCTCCATCAGCCCATTAGATATAACAACAACAACAACAACAATAATAATGATAATTTTAAAAACCTAAATCTATTCCTGAATAATTAATGCTTCATATTTGCAGGGTTAATTCTAGTTTTTGATAGACTTTTTGAATAACTGGTAGGGGGTTCAGTACTTTTTTTTCATACAATTTCTGGTGTCACTTGCATTAGACATCTCATTGTTATATACATTTTTATTTGTTTATTGCCACTATAAGTTAGTAAAACTGGTCATTAACAGCTTTATTGTTTCATTGTTTTTACTGTTTTCCAGTTTCATTGAAAAAAGCCTATATTTAATTGTCTTTAGACACAAATAATTCATAAGAGAAGATGCTTTGATAGCATCTTTGGAGCAATTGATTAACTATATGAACAGTTTCCAAAGTCAATCAATACTAGGGAAGAAAATCGGTGTTCCATCACAACACAAGACTCCTTAAAATTTTATGAGCTTTGTTTCTGTATAGGCACAGCCACAGGGCTTTAAGCTAATGTGAGTATTGTAAAAATATACTCCAGACAACAGAACATCAGATACAGAATATAGCTTGAACATACCAGAAGGTTTCTTCTCTGTGCTCACAAATGGAGATATGTTGGCCTGCCTGAATCACTCTACTTTTATAACACTTAAAGTACAATTCAGGGCATATTTACTTGGAGGGTAGTAAATTCCTTTGTGTTTAAGGTAATTGCATAAAATTGCCAGTGTAGACACATACAGCCATTATTTAGGACTGTTTTCAGCTCTTAAGTTTATGAGACATGCTGTGTGCATAATAGTTGGGTAATACTTGCAAAACAGTGACAAATTGTACACATTAAAAGAAAATCTGTTTTTAGATATTTCCCATGTGCTAGACCTTATTTAAAATATAACCAGAAATGGGAATATTTATTTTCTCTTTAAATCAGAATTGGGCAAAGTGTACCTGACAGCCTGTGTGAAGCCTCCAAAAACCATTTTGATGCCTTAAGCACTTCCAACCCTCAAAAAAATGTTTTGTGGGGGGAAAAATCAAAGCATGTAAAGACAATTTTACTATGTCCCCCCCTCCCAATCCTGGGCCATTTTAAGCACAGGAGAGAACTCTTACTGAGCTGTGAGTAAACCTGAAGAGGAGAATGGGGTATTTTTAATTTAAAAGGTTAAAAATTTCAGGGTTGGGAATGTGATAGGGGCTGTGGTCCTCCAACGTCCTCTGTGTGGGGCAGTGTGACCCTCCAGCCCCTGGTAGTTTGCTCACCCCTGCCTTCAAGCTACTATTTTTATTTCATTTTGTTACGATATTAAATCTCTTAAGGACCACTAGCAAAAATGCTGGAGCTCAGATACGACTTGTCAAAGTCCCATATCATCACCATCATCATATAAAGAAATCAGCCTCAGTTGAATTTCAGAAAGCTCTGACAATGTTTTTTGGGAGAAATCATTTTTTGACTACAGTTGCCAGATTCTAAGAGTTATGATCTGTAAAAATATATTTTCCAAACTCTGGTATTAGCTATTTTTCCATGTTATTCCCTTAAAACAAATGAATGGAACAGACCTTGCATCCCCTGACACACACACTCCCTTCCCTACACTCTCATCCTGAAAGTCTCCATCCTTGACCTTTGTGTGGTGAAGAGGGAATATTCCTGGGCTCCTCTTTTTAGAAATATCCACACAATTGGTAGACCTGTATGACTAGCACTCCTGACAGTGGGGAAAATGGTAAGTGTATATTTTTCAGCTTTCCCAATTTGGTAAGGGACATTCTGATTAATCCTTGGTTGTTCCATTTTTTCAGGCGCTTTTAAAGTGCCTCAATTCTCTCTTCTTCCCACTTCCCCCTTTGTCCTCAGCTTACTTCAATTGCTGCAAATTTCAAAATGCAAAAGTAGTTGCACTCAGCTACCTCAGTGGGAGGGAACAAGTGGAGGGGATGGATTCTTGCCCCTCCCAGTAGGCTCAGGCAAAAGCAATCTGCTGCAGCCTTTCCTAGCTTGTCTGTTCTTCCTCATTGATAACTTTTACCATCTTGACCACATTCTGACACTTCTTGGCCACACCTGTCCCATTTTTTATCTGTGAAATGTTAGAGAGTATGTAAGTGTGATCAGCTAAATATACAAAGATTCTCCCCTTCATACCTTTCCACACTGTGTGTGACAGACAGGGGTAATACTAGCGGGAACAGGGACATTGGGCTGATGTATATGGTCATGTTCTCACACTATACAGGGGACAATAATTTGATAAAGGGATTTTTGTCTCAAGTGAGCTGAAAACACCTTGTAAATTGATCATGTCCATGCTGCATTGTTGAGATTAATTAATTCTCCAGACTAGATAATAGACACTTCACTCCCTTACCTCACTTCAAAAACTATATCATGTTAATATTAATATCATCTTTAAGATCCAGCCATGGGGACACCATTGAGAAAAAGAGATTCAGAGCTGACTGAATCACTACTACTTAGCCATTTTTAGAAGACCTTGGAAAAGTTATTGTTTTGTACTACAGCTTCCAGAATCCTCTATCCACTAACTTTCCATGTTCTGCTTTCTAGTTGTTAGATTTTCACTTTAGTTTCATGTATGTCCATTTTCAAGCCAATGCTATATAGTGGTTGAATGTTGGGAAAATGACTCTGGAGACCAGAGTTTAAATTCTGACTCACCCATGAAGACCCACTGGGTGACCAGGGGCAAGTCACACTCTCTCTGCCTTAGAAGAAGGCAAAGACAAACCCCCTATGGACAAATCTTGCCAAGAAAAGTCCATAATAGGTTTGCTTTAGGGTGGCCATAAATCAGAAATGACTTGAAGGCACACAACAACAATGTCTATTTTTATTATGTTCTAATGTAAGCCTCTTTTGACCCAACAGTCATATGTAAATATTATGAGCAAACTGTATCACCAATATCAAGAATAGAGCTTCCAACATTTTCAGAGAAAGGATCCTAAACACCCTAAAAGCACCAGATTCCATCTGACCTTGAAAGCTAAGCAGGGTCAGCTCTGGTTAGTACTTGGATGGGAGACTGCCAGAAGATACTAGGAGCTGTACACTATATTTCAGAGGAAGGAACTGGCAGATTCACCTCAGAGTATTTCCTGCCTAAGAAAACCCTATGAAATGTCAGGGCACCTAGGTTCTGGTGCTAGAGCATGTGCAGAGTGCAAAAATAAGAAACTGTGCTGTCCCAGACCTATACCGTGTGACATGGTTCCCATCTTTCGGAGCTTTCCCACAAGATCAGAAAAATACAGCAGATACATAGCCATAACAATCTTGCACCTTGTACTACCAAGGACATAACGAGAGCATTTTGACCTCTTTCTCCCACTCGCAAGTAAAACGTCTCCAGCCACACCACACACTAACATTCAGACCCCATTCAGAGTACCTGACATGAAATTCATTGGGTTGCCATAAGTTGACAGGTTACTCAAAGATGTGCACACACAAATTTATTATTAAGGTTTTACCTGTACTTTGTTTTATGCTGGAAGTCACCTTGGGTCCCCTGCTGGGACAAAGGTGCAATATGAACAAAATGAAATGAAATGAAATGATCAACGACATCTGGGGGGGCACTGGTTCCCCAACTCCTGATACAAATCATCGTGAGTGATTTTGAAAATGTCTTTAAAACTAGAGAACAAGTGACTTGAAGGCATGTACACACACACACACACACACACACACACACACACACATTGAGTCCTTAGAGGCCTAAATATCCTAAAGGTACCAAATCCTGTCTGATCTTGGAAGTTAAGCAGGATCAGCCCCAACACTTTGATGAGAGACTACCAATGAATACCAGGCATTATAGGTAATATTTCAGAGGAAGGAACTGACTAAACCTCCTCTGAGTATTCCTTGCCTAAGAAACTCTTGTGAAATCCACGGGGCCACCATAGGTTGACAAGTGACTTGACGGCACACACACAAACATACATGGAGTCCTTATTCCATCCACTGCCACAACCAGTCACTGCCATCTAACAGCTCATTCAATTGACCTAATGGCAAGAAAAGTGTTTCATCTGAAAAAAGATCATTCATAGAGTTGCATGGGCTGTGATATTACAGCAATTTCCCTGAACGAGCAAACTTGCTTTCAGTGGTACAATTGGGTAATGTTAAATTCTGTTCTTAGTGGTCTCATAACCTGCCTTTCTTTATATGGTAATGTGAATTATTATTTCATTTACTTCTGGCTGTGGTAAACCAGCCATTTTATAGTGGCCTTTCTTTGGATTGCTCCGCTTTAAATTTCCAGACATTATTAAGTTAGCCCGGCTAGGTCTGGTTCCCCTCTGGCTTTCTCTAATGCAGTGGTTCTCAACCTGTGGGTCCCCAGATGTTTGTGGACTTCAGGTCCCAGAATCGCCAGCCACTATGGTCAATGCTCAGGGCTTCTGGGAGCTGAAGTCCAAAAACATCTGGGGACCCACAGGTTGAGAACCACTGCTCTAATGCATAGGGCTCCTTTTGATGTAAGTCCTGCCCTGACAGCCTCATTGGCTGCTCTTCCATTAAACTGTAATTCCAATGCATTCTTCCTTTACATTTTGCTCATCTAATTACGCACACAAGTAAGGATCAGAATTCTGTTTTCTCTCCCTCCCCTCATGGAAAACTTGTCCCTCGTATAAGAGATGCAAACCAAAGCTTATGCCATAGTAATTGTGTAGTCTTTAAGGGGAGCCACAAGATATTATACTGTTATTTGCCACACAAGTCTACTCTTCTGAAGACTGTATCATGATTCCTTTGGGCAGAAATCTTGTGAAATATCTCCTCTCTTCCACTCTTATCTCTCTTCTCATTTCTTACTGGATCCTTCAAATATGCACACACAGTGCTCAGTTTGTACCATTTTAACCATGTGGTTACTCATCTGGACATTTAGCTGCTGCTTTGTTTAACAGAAGCTAAATATGTATCGATCACGTTCCTGTTATTTTGTATCTAATTTATTGGTATAAATTTGCCTGCATAGATGAACACTTTATACATTCAATTTTATTTTAAAAATGAACAAACTAAGGCACAATTCTAGGAGGAACAAACAGAGAGAAATTAGTGGGAATGGAGCTAATATATTATAAGGGCACTGCTCTAGCAATCAGTTAGATCTATCGTAGAGACTGGAAGGCCAATGACCAACCACAATTTGCCCAAGATCACATAATGTGTTTGTAGAGGTCAGATACAAATCCAATTCTTTCAGATCCCATCCCAAAATTCTATGACAGGACACATTTCAATCTGCCAGTTCTGATTCCACAGAGACCTATATACACATTTTTCTTCAAGAGTCTAGCATAAGTATTTTCATTTTGGCATGTATTTGCTTTGATGTCTGAGACTCAGGTAAGTTTTTTGAAAAATCAGACTTGCACACACACACACACACACACACACACAGAGAGAGAGAGAGAGAGAGAGAGAGGTCAGGCTGTACACAGTAAAGCATGACATTCAGGAACCCTGAAACTGGAAATGAAGAGAGAGGGTTCTGATACACAACTGAATATAACCTATGTTGCTTCTTTCTATGGGGGAGAGTCAGGGCATTGTCCCCCAATAAGAATTCTGTCCTTCCAAATGCCATTTTCATTTCGACTCCAAATTTCCAGCATTGCAGTAGTGTAAAACTTCAGTCGAGCATTTAGAAAAACAGTTTAGACCTCCAAAGTAAAAAAGGGAGGACACGCAAAGTTACGGGAGAGAATATGAACAAAGCAAACAGAACAAGTCTCGGTGTGACAGCTTTTCAGTGTCTCACTCTCCGCAGTGCTAGCCTGAAAGAAAGCGTCACGGGGGGCACAATTCTTATTTGGGCAGGGGCAATGCCATCTTCTGGCTCCCTTCCCATAGTCACACCCCTGCCCTTCCAACCCCTCTCTTTCCGAAAGAGCGGACACGCGCATCCCGTCGCTACTCACATCGTGGAAGATCGCTAGCCCCTTGCCATAATTCTGCGGGGTCTCGGCAGACCTGGGGCTGTACGCGTGCTTGGCGGAAAGCAAGCACATCGTCAGCGTCTCTGCGCATGCCATCATCTTGCCGCCACGGACTGGCGCTCTCTTCTCTCACAGGCAGCGGGGGGCTCCTTCCCCTGTGGGCTGCCCCCTCACCCGAGGGCGCCCGGTGCGAAGGTTGCGGGGCATTCAGCGGCGGGCGGGCGGGCGGCGGCCGAGGGCGCTCTGCGGCAGCTGGGAGGAACACCCCGAGGAGCCGAGGCTCCGGCCAGGCTCCAGGCAACTTTGAGCGCGGATCCAAGGCCCCGCCCCCTAGGCTCTAGGCTCTTGTCCATTGGACAAGAGCGTGGACAGGCAGGTGTTCCCGGGTACGCCCTCGCCCCCCTCACCTCACCTCGGCGAAGGAGACGCAGACCGTTTCCCTACTAGACTGTTATAGTGCTCTTGTTCCACTTTCAACAGCCTATGCAATCCAGGGATTTGCAGTTGAGAGAGGGGCTTAAAGGACCGCGGGCTGAGCAAAATCCATCGCACCGCTCAGACTGGGGGGTATTAACAGGCAGGAGAGAACTCGCAGGAAAGCCACTGAGAGGGCAAAGGGCCAGGTGCAACACTCCCCAGGAAGAAAGCCTGAAGGGGCTGAGCAAAGAAAATTAAGGAGAATAGGACAGAATTGCTTTCAACCTATTGGGTGACCTTGGGTGAGTGACACATTCTCAGCCCCAGAAAACCCCGAGATAGGTTTGCCTTAGGGTCGCCATAAGTCGGAAACCATTTGAAGGCACACAAGGATGCTCAACACTGGCTGGCAGGTCATTATTAGCTTGTAGTTTTAACCACTTGCTGGTACATTTTCTTACAAAACGATGGATGTATTGCATTAAAATAACAATAACCAACTGAAGCTGGAAACTGACTTCCATGAAAACAGTGGTAAAATAATAAATGAAATATGATATTGATTGGAATGTGTTAGGCAATACTGCTTGAGGCATTGTTTGAAATATATCAAGCAAAGGAGAAAATATATAGCACCCTATTAAGTGAATTCTAAAGTGCCAATAAGCTCTCTTATCATACCCACTCCTTCATTATTTTACTTTAAAAGCAAAATCTGTGGAGATATGTTAGAAGATGCAGGCTCAAGCCCACAATTTCTCAAAGAAATGCAAAAACTTGAGTATCTACCATACGTGAAGTATAGAGAACCAGGTATAGGGCACAGTCAGGAAGAGGGCAAATTACCTCTCCTATTTATTATAATTCTACCCTCCTTAAACACTAAATTCTTACAAACAAAATATATAGATAGAAGTCCCCTCCATGGGTTCATTGTGGCTTGCTCCTAAGTAAGCGTGCATCTGAAAGATTGCAGGCAATCTTTGTTATTCCTGGGAGGGATCAACTTCAATAGCTTTCTTAATATTTTGTGCATGTGTGTGTGTCTGATCATTTAGTAGTTGATCATTCTGGATGGTACTCAGCTACACAGGAGTCTTGTTCCTAGGAAGCTCAGTCAGTCAGACGCTTAGTCTGGAGAGGAGTTGAGCTTCCCCTGCCCCTTTGTTCTAGGGTCCATGGAAATATGCTGGCTGCTCACATATTTAAAAGCATGTGTCAGAAACATGATGGGAACAATTGAGGACAGATAACAAATATTTAATCAATGGAGTGGATGGACTTGGATAACTGTGCTGTGGCTAGATCCTTTCAGGCATCCCTGCCACAATGATTTGTATGGAGGTAAGCTTGGTTCTTCCATTTGGGAGAGTGAAACAGTTGCCTTCAGCAACTGATGCTGGGTTAACAGAAGCTGAAGTCACCTGGCTATTCCTCCTCAACCATTCCCCTTTTTTGGATGTCACACAGCCTACAATGTACACTATAAAATATTCTGCTGTCTTCAGGTGTGGTAGAATGCGCTGTACTATCAACAGTCTTGGAGTAAAATTTGACTGCCAGTCCAGCTTGCTTCTCTACATAGACTTGAGGTTATGGCCATCTTGTCCTTGGCTTCAAACAGCAAAAAATCTTGGTCTGGCTTTGTGTGGATGGTGAAGCAGGGACCTCCATCTTTGCCACTGGGTGGGTGCCAGAGCAGGGCAATACTAGTTATGGTTATCCATCTGCACATGCAAAACAGTGACAGCTGTGGCTTCCAAGTCATTAGGGTGTTATTCCAAATTTTAAAGGAGCTGTCTAAGGTGCTGAACTTCTCTGAATAGATCCTTTAAATTTTGTGTTAAAACCCAGTGGATCCACCACTGCTGAAAAGCCTTCAATAACCTGCTGTGAGGAAATAGGATGGTATTTCATATATAAGCAGACTCTTGAGTCAGTATGACAACAGGGAATGTCATGCTCTGGTTCAGTCCCCAGCTAGCTTTGATAAACTATTTGTATCTCTGTGGTAGTCTGCACAAAATGTTCTCAGAGTGTGAAACATCTCTTCATTTTCCTCCCAGTGTCTTAGACTGAAAAAATAAGCATCTCTCAAAAAAGGCAGTCAGATTGTAACCAAGATGAATGACCATCACAGGGAAGTAAAAGGACAGTTATTTCTCAAAACGGACTGGCTCTGGGACAGCCTTCACCAAACTGGTGACCTTCACACATGTTGGGCTATCGTTGTCTATCATTTAGTCTGCTAGCTGTGGATAATAGGGATTGTAGTCCCACCCATCCAGAGGGTGACAAGTAAGTAAAAAGAGCTAATTTCTGAAGACATTCTCGACATCACTCACTATGATATGTGTCAGGAGTGGAGAAAGCTGTGGCCTCTCAGATGTTGAACATTTTATTTTTAATTTTTTTATTTATTATATTGTACCTTTCTCCCAGCATGGGACCCAAGGTGACTTTCAGCATAAAATAAAATACAGATAAAAGCTTAGTAATAAATGTGAGTGTGTGTGTGTCTTCAAGTCACCTGTTGCATTATGGTGACTATTAATTTCATAAGGATTTCTTAGGCAAAGAATACTCAGAGATGGTTCTGCCAATTCCCTTCTGTGAAATATAGCCTACAGCTTCTGGTATTCATTGGCAATCTGCCAACCAAGTATTAAAGAGAGCTGACCCTCCTTAATTTCCAAGATCAGACAAGATCTGGTACCTTTAGGGTACTTGTTGTTGTTGTTGTTGTTGTTGTTGTGTGCCCTCAAGACATTTCCAACTTATGGCAACCCTAAAGTAAACTTATCATGGAGTTCTCTTGGGCTGAAAGTGTATGACACGCCCAAGGTCACTCAATGGATTTCCAGGGCTAATGAATAATAATGCTCTGCAGGGTTGTACTCCAATGCTCAAACCACTGCACCACTCTGGCCCTCTCTTTAGGGTACTTGTTGTTGTGTGCTTTCAAGTCTAACTTGTGGCAACCCTAAGGCAAACCTATTATAGAGTTTTCTGGGGCAGAAAGTATGTGATGCATCCAAGGTTACCCACTGAGTTTCCATGGTCAAGTGGGGAACTGAATCCTAGTCTCCAGGGTTATAGTCCAAAGCTTAAACCACTATACCATGCTAGCTTCCATAGCGAACTTAAACCCTCCTAATAAAAAGTGAAAAATAATTAAATAAGCAAGCCTATTGAAAACACTAATTTAAAAAGAGATTGAAACACATTTAGAGCATCGTAAAGAAGATAAATGTACAGTACACCCCAGCAGATAACAACCAAAAGCTCTATCTAAAGGTCTAAAGATCTTCACTTGCTGTTCCATAGAGAGCAGAGAGAGGGCCAACTGAGCCTCCCATAGGATGTAGTTTCATAACCTGGCAGCAGTCACCAAGAAGGCTTTCTCCTATATCCTTAGCAAACATACCTGTGATGGTGATGAGATTGAGAGAAAGTCCCACTCCAAAGATCTTAAAACTTAGGCAGGCTGATATAGTGAAAACTATATCATCATCCCTACCTATTTGCCATGATGGCTATGAGTTTATGAAAGGTACAGATCAACAAAATCTGTCACCATATGTTCTTCATCCTTGATTTATGTTAATCCTTCTTAATTTAACAATAATATGCATATTGTGGGAAAGGAACCATTTCTACCTTCCCGACAAGGAGAATGCTCAAACTAAGATGCAAAATTGCTTCTTTCATCTTGGATTAATTAGACTTGGAACATTCCCAAGACCCGTAACGCAGGTGAGAATCGCCATGAGATCTTTCAAATGCATTTGGAAGTGATGGTGTTGGTGGGGGTCTTATTACCATGTGGTGTGTTATCCCCCTGGTGATACAGCAGTGGATGCAGCATAACACTTGTGTAACACTTGTTAACTGTTGTGCAACACAACTAGAAATGGCAAGATGAAATCTTAGCTCCTTGATGAATTGTTTTCCATGCAGCTTAGACCTTAATAACCACTTAACGCTTTTTACACTTCTGCTCCCAGCTGTCCTTGCAACAACAACCATATGGGCTGGTAACAAGAAATTAAGGAAGAGTTGGTTGCTTTTTTTCTTCCTCTCAAGCATAAAACAATTCTGTTGTGAGAACAGCAACAAGTACATCAACCCGTGCACCAGAGGCACCTGAGGCTACTCCCTCTAGACGACGGAATCTTTAAGTGGTTAGTACATATCAATTAACACCAAATGATCACTGACAAAATTCAAATTGTCCTGTGACCATAAGATTATTTCCAGCAATAACTCTCCTGGTCATCCGGAAAGAAAAGAAATCAGTCTAAAATCTTGTGGCACATGCAGAATACAAAAGCATTGACTGTGGTATGCAAGACCTTGCTTTAACAAAGAAGCCTTGCTTAGAAACATTGGCTGAGAAATGTTACTTTGGAAATTTTTGTGAGGAAAATTCACCTCAAAGTACTTTCACAGCTCTACATTATAGACCAGATACTTGAAAGATGTGTATCATCTCAGAGTATTCTTTGAAGCCAAGGTCACAGTTTCATCCTTCTTGGCTCTATTACTCCCTGATTACACTCCCACATTCATGTAAGTGTACTTAGATACCCAGGATATTATATTTTGCTCCATTAGTGCATATGAAGCAGTAGATTAACATCCACAAAAGCTCATGCTGAAGTAAACCAGTCAATCACAATGGAGCTAAGAGATTTCTTGTTACCGCCACTCCCATTTCCCTTTTCATGCTGTAACAAAACTAACACAGCTATCTCTTTGGAAACTGCTCTAAAGCATAGTCCTGCTTTACATACGATAGAAGTTAAAAAGATAAAATGCCAGACTCCCATGCCAATTGGAAAGCATTCTGTTTCTCCATATTCTATCCTGATGCAAGCCTCTTGTCTGGAGTACTGGTTATGAATCAGAACAATTACATGTTGTGACACGCCCATTTCTTTAAGTTCAATCAATAGTTTTTCCTAATCTATACAATCAAAGGCTTTGCTGTAATCTATAAATTACAGGCTGATATTTCTTCTGAAATTGTTTGGTGCACCCTATTATCCAATGTGCATTTGCAATGTGATCCCTAGTGCTTCTTCCTTTATTGAACCCAGTTTGGCTATCTAGCATTTTTTGCTCCATATATTGTTCTCTCCATTGCTACTTCCATTCTTTCATGCAAGAACACAGAGTAAAATAGACAAGTGTTATAGAAATAAGTATCTTATTGTATCATGCATAAAGCAGGATTAGACTCAGAGGATGGAGGCGTGAAAATTGCAGGAAGGAATATTAACAATGTATGATATGCAGATGAAATACACTACTAAGAGAAAACAGCAAAGACTTGAAACAATCACTGAAGAAAGTCAAAGCAGAAAATGCAAAGGCAAGTTTACAGCTGAACATTAAGAAAATAAGAAAAAAAATACAACAAATGATTTGTTGTTGTGTGCCTTCAAGTCATTTTTGCCTTATGGTGATCCTAAGGCAAACCTATCATGGGGTTTTCTGGGGCTGAGAGTGTGTGACATGCCCAAGGTCACCAAGTGGGGAATCAAACCCTGGCCTCCAAGGTCATAGTCCAGTGCTCAAAACAACTACACCATGCTGGCTATAGAATCATAGAATCATAGAATTGTAGAGTTGGAAGAGACCACAGGGACCATTAAGTCCAACCCCCTGCTGTGCAGGAATACACATCAAAGCACTCCCAACAGATGGCCATCCAGCCTCTGTTTAAAAACCTCCAAAGAAGGAGACGTCACCACATTCTGATGCAACATATTCCACTCCCGGACAGCTCTGATTGTCAGGAAGTTCTTCCTGAAGTTCGGGTGGAATTCCTTTTCCTGTAGGTTGAATCCATTGCTCCTTGTCCTAATTTATGATTTACATAACTTTAAAGCAGATGATGAAGGCATTGAAATACCTTGGCTCAGTCTTTCTGAGGGCTGAGAGTGTGTGACATGCCCAAAGTTACCCACTGGGTTTTATGGCTGAGTTGGGAATTGAACTCTGGTCTCCAGAATTATAGTCCAATGCTCGAACCACTACATCATACTGGCATTGGATGGTACACATACATTAAATTTACACATATGGTTGGTGGGCGTCCAGTTGTTGAGGTAAACATTTGAGTCAGGAAGCACGTTTATCATAGGAAATATACATTCCTTTTAATGTCAAGTGTTATCTTGAACAGGCACATAGGTTACCTGCTTACAGTCTTTTACACCTAGGTGTTATGAGCTGTATTGCATTTAATGCAGGAACTGAATTCCAAGTTGGGATGGGTCTTGGGGGCTGCATTCGGACAATGAGTTGTGCTAAGGGCACGTGATGGACCAAGCTAACTATGTAAATCATACCAATTGGCTCCAATGCAATGGCCTTCAAACATGAAAAACCTTCCCAGACAGCAAATCAGGCCATTTCTGCACCAGGCTGTTATAGTGCTATTATTCCACTTTCAACATCCTTTGGAATCCTGGGGTTTGCAGTTTAGGGATGGGCCTCAAACTATGTGAATCACTGAATTAGGGAGTGGGTGAAAACCAGAAGAGAGGAAAGAACAATATCAGAAAAGCTAAGAAAGGAGGAAACGAGAGTTGAATTGAGAAAAAAAATGCATCTCATTGGTCAAGAACCATGCATAGCACGAGTAACAATAAACCACTAAAGAATTACAAAGGGATTCATTGCAACTCTTCCTAAATAGTAATGTGGAATACTGTATGTTATAAAATAAAATACAACAGAAACGAGAATAAAATCAATAGAGGAGGAGAACTGAAGACATCACATCTTCCCTCCCAGAAAGATACACAAGCCAAGGGGTAAGGGGCATAAGCCTTTCAGACCCAAAGGGCCTGGCCTTCAGTAAGGGCCACAGCTGTTTAAGCACTAAGCAAACAAAGCAGTCCCTCCAAACTATTTCATTATATTCTAGGATTCTTTTTTTCCCTTCCAGTTATTCCTCCCTTCCTCCCCAGTCGTAGCTCTTTGGCTGTGTCCTAGCTCTTCTTCTTCTGGGTTCTGCTGCCTAGCAATAGAACCATGTGATACATTTCCTCTAGTCGTACTCTTTCTCTTAGGGCTTCCTGCTTTAAAGAATCTTCCAGAGGAAGAGCCACTCACTCTAATGAATTTTAATATTCCAAAATTTAATTAATTCACAAAAACATGGGGACTAGCTTCAGTGTTAACCAGAAAATCTAGTGAATTTGGCCACATGGCTTGAAAAAAACTGATGAGTTAATGATTTAACTTTAATCTTTACAAAATTTTTACAAAATCTAGTATGGAACACAAGTGGAAACAATTCTGGATTAGGCACTGTATTATTTCTGATTCAAGTGACGGAAGATGGTAGGGCCAGAATGTTTTCCATTTAATCTTCATATAATTTGACTTCTTTCATTCATTTGAACTGTTAACTATGCCAGCATGTCTAACTCATAATTCAGTTTCAACATTAAATGACAAGGGAGGGAAATACAAGAAATTCAACTTTCAGAGCTATTGCTGAAGGCCTTAAGAGATCACAGTACAAGTTTTCATTTCTTGCATATTTAAAGGTTGTTTTGAAGTTAAAAGAGTAAAAGGCTTAAAACAAATATAACAACAAATACATAACTAGGAATAAATAATTGTATGACCTGAACATAAATATGGTGTGGAATGTTGTTTATCTACTTTTTTTGTGCAGACATTTGTAGCAAATATCCATCATAACAGCTACCCTATAAGATCTTATATGGTGCAGCAGAAAGAGTATTGGAACTGAATGCAAATCTTCATTAAGGCACAATACCATCTCACAGGATTGCTGTCCAACCCCAGAATAATGAAACCAGACACACAACATTGGGGTAATAAGGGCCACTTTATATGACCTATTTATTTACATTGCTTTGGCCTGGGTAGGAGTGAGATGGGGGAGCAACTTGTTTTGGGACCAGCCGAGGCCAGGTGTCACCCCCACTCCATGACCACCACCTTGGCCTTCTCTTAGTTGGAAGGCCAACTCAGTAGGCTCCCACAGAACTCCCAGGACTCTACACATGAGAGCTCACATTCCGGGCAAGCCTCGCGGGTAGCCTCTTTCCCTACCCCCTGAGTCCTGCCACCTTAAAGGAGAGGTTACAGAGTGTTACCCTACACCCAAATGGGGTGTCAAAAATGTACACTGGATACTTATCCCCTCCCCTACTGCCTATCAGGTGATGTCCTATTTATTGGCACCACCTGAGTCAATTACCCCAATTCCCTTCAACACAGTATGGGGAAGGTGGAAAGAAAAAAAAACCTGCAGAAAAGGGGGAGAAAACAATCCTACCCAGCCCCAGAGTGACCAGATCACTCTCACACTCCACTGAGGTTGGAAGGATAGGTTGTGCAGTCCTGAACCAAATGAGGCCACATGGAGGGTAGCCACTTGCTTGTCACCACCACATGATCCACCCAGCGATCACACTGGGCAGAAGATATCCTGGTTTCTTCCATGGAGGGCATGAAACGTTACTTCCCTCTCAGCGCCACAGCTGCGAGGCCCAGGTAGGCATTATTGTAGAGATAACATTTCTTGATAAGAAAGACATAAAACATGTTTTTATTCTTTCTACTCTTGTATTTAAGAGTACATGTTGCTGGATGCTGCTCATGACTATACAGAGGTACACTAAAAACAGAAGGATAATAATAAATAACAGCTCACTCCCCTTTGCACTACACCCATCTTCAAATACAGTTGTCACCGCAGAAAGAGATGCTATGATAGTGAAGGAGGAGCTGGCCATGGAGGGACAACAGGCTCAATCCCACTGGTCAGATCAAAGAACAAGACTGGATACTGAATCCCTGTTTTCTGGTCTATTGTTGTTTGCCATCAAATTGGCCTATGAATGAGATATATCCAAGAACCTTGGTCATTAACATACCCATTCAAGTCTTAAAAATTAAGGGCACCCATCATTGCCTTCATTGAATCAATCTACCTTCACAGTGGTCTTCCTCTTTTCCTGATGCTTTTAATGAGCATCGTTGCCTTTTTCGATAAGTCACATCATCTCATGATGTGTCCAAAGTATAAAAGCTTCAGCTTTTGAATCCTAGTGAGAGTTCAGGCTAAATTTGCTTTCGGACATAGGTAACCACATTTCAAACAAAATGATCTTCCTTCTGACAGCTTTCTTCAACATTCAGCTTTCACAACCACACAGCGAAATTGAGAATAAAGACATTCCTTGGTTGTAGATGTGTTCCTGTACATTACTTATTTAACAGAAAATTTGGCACCGGAGGCAGAAATAGCATTTTAAAAGTGAGGTTCTTATATCACAAAAAAGAAAAGTAGATGGACACATTTCTGATTTTTTTTATTCAGTACTAATAATATGCATATTTTACACAAAACAGCCATATCAAGTAAGCCTTGCATGAGTAAACAAAAACATAATGAGCTTTTTATTACATTGTTTATTGTAGATATACTACTGCAGCCTGACACTGAAATTCTGTTTCAGTGCCTTGTTTCACTATTATCTCACTGTTGATGGTGCTAAAAAAAACCAGCTAGACAGAGGACAAGGAGAAAAGGTGGTTAGGCAAGCATAAATGATATACTTTCACACTTGAGGATCTTATCTAGTCCCTTCATAGCTGTCTTTCCAAGTCTCAGTCTTAAATCGCTGCCTCTCTTTTGCTCACTGAGCACTGATTTTTGCCTTCTGAGCATGGGATCCTCCTTAAAATATCTAATACAAGTTGCTAACATTTTCATTCTTCAAGGATGAGTTCTGAGCTTCTCCCTCCCCAAAATTAAACCTTAAGGCGCACACTGGACAAGGAGCCATGGCATGTAAATTGAAAAATAGTACAGGCAGAGTCTGTGTGACTGCTGCTATTTACTTTCCTTGACTGCTGAAAACCTATTTTGGGGCTTTATTCTTTCTCTAGGATATATTTAGCATCACTGGCAGCTGGTGGCTCCCATGTCATTTGGGCAGTGAATCTGATCTGCAGTTTAGTCTGAACTTTAAAGAAGGTGTTCAAAGGCAGTCTGACACTTTGGATGGATGCTTTAAAGTTTGGATACTATTGTATCCCTACTTGCAATTTATAGCAACAAAAAACACACTTTGGGATTGCAAACTGGCTGAGTGCTGGACTGTAGCATATAGGAGGAGAAGCACATCCTTCAGCAAAACTTAATAGCAGATTGGAGGTTCATTTTTGCAAAGATCTTTTGCGTGAAAATTGGTTGTTAGAAGTAAGGTGGCTATTTACACATCTCAAAAAGAAGAAATACATTGCCAAAAAAGCAGGACAAAAGAGAAAAACAATCTGCCTAAAGCTGTGCAAAATTATACATATAGCTGAATATTAAGAAGTAACGACTGAAATGTACAGAGAAATACCATTTGTACAGGTGCTAAGTGTTGATGAGCAGCTTCAAGGTTCCTGTTCCCCTGTGTTATGGTTATTATCTGGAGAAACAAGAGGATGCTCTCAGATGGGAGTGCAGTCTCTTTTCCTTACCTCAGGAGCCAAGAACAGATGTATCTTCATGATTTGAATTGCCTCTCTCCTTCCTTCCCTTCCCACTGCTAAGAAGCAGCAGCAGGACTTCACTGCTGCCAAGGCGAGGAGATTTTGGGACAAAGCATAAGTGGAAGGGAATAGGCCCTGTGCACCATCCAAAAAGTGAGATACATGCCCAGGTGTTACCAGTATATTGGCCGGGGACTCCCTACTAAAAAATGTGCTTCTTTTTCTCATCTGTTAAATGTTGGAGGCAATGCAATTTGTTGCAAGAAATACTCCTTTCACTTTAGCACAGGCTAGAAATCATGCTGTCCTCCAGATGCTGTTAGACTGCAACTTCTAGCCTTCTTCAACATTGGCTGTGCTGATTAGAGATGATGGGAGTTGCAGTTCAACAATCTCTACAGGGTCACATGATTCCTATCCCTCCCGCAGGCCCCACAGATCTTTCTGGGAGCTGTCTTCACTCCAAAGCTCCTGGTTTAACCTAGCAGTGCTAGAAGTGATTAACTCATACCTGAAGAGGTCAATATGTAGAGATTCTGTAAAAGTTTGGAACAAAAGTATGTTCTTCACCTAAAGCTTGGCAAAATCACTTCTGACACACTGTCCTCGTGGGACTACTTATTTGGGGGAAAAGACTGGTCCTGAGGAACTGTGCTGCTTAGTGCCATCACTTTTAAATAAAATACTCAGTTCCGAACAGTTAGTGACATACGTCAGAAGGAGCCAAGTTCATCAGTGACAACAATTCCCTTTGGGAGGGTGATTTGAGCCTGCAAAATCCAGGTCATTTATGCTAAGCCCATCTGTTTCAACACATTATTACTGTCTGCTAGCTGAGTATGTCCACTCCCCTTCCAATTTTTCTGCAGTGTATTTTAATTGAAACATTTTCCTTTTTTAAAAGGGTGCCATTTTTAGATTCCCTGGATTGAACGGACAGCCTTAAAATTAAGCAGAGTGAGGCAACCACCTCAGGCAGCAAGATATTGTAGGACAATGCTGTGTGTGCCACATACCTTTTTCCATGTCCCCTGAGTTAGACACCTGCCTGTAATTATGGTAGAAAACATTGTTTCACAGGTAATATTGAAATAAGATTTAACTGTTAGACTCATTATGGAATAGGATGCTTTACTTCTTGCAGCAATATGTCTTAGACCAGCTTCGCTGGATTGCTGCATATCCTTCCCTCTGGGTCTTTTCTCTTTTCAGGAAGCTCCCAGTCTTACAAACCCTCTAGTTGTAAGGACAATTGTCATCTTCACCTTAGCTTCCTTCTTTATTCCATGCACAAAAGGTAATCTTCAAATGATGCTACCACATTGTATCAAACCACTGGTCCACCTAGCTTAGTACTTGTCTCTATGAGCCTTCCATAACTTGGTGGTCTCTAGATGTATTGGATTTTTTTCTTTTATTCAAATTTTCCCAAAAGTACATCCTATTATAGTGATTAAGTCATATAATCTAACACAATATCAGCAGCAGTTCCTCCCTTTCTCTTCTTCCCTCTGTCTTACGACCAACCCATCACTCTTGGCCATGTTAGCTAGGGCTGACAGAGTTGCAATGCAAAATATCTATAGGCCACCATGTTAGAGAATGATGATCCACACTGTTTGGCAGCAGTTTTCCAGGGATTCAGGCAGGTGCTTTGCAGCCCTACCTGGAGTTGTCAGAGATGCCTCACAATCTTTTGTATACAAAGTGTGTGCCTTACAATGAAGCCAAGAAAACTCCCCCAACACAAAATCATATGAATATAGGAAGTTGCCTCATAGGGTCATTAGGTAAATTGAAGCAGTTGCATCAGCAAATCATGAAAAGATATATTCTTCTCTTTTTACTGCCAGCTAAAGTGATTGTGCTTTTCTGCCTCAGGTATCAAAATACTCTAACCAGCCTTGCCTATCTTGCACTTTAACTGGAGTACAGGGTTGTTGCTTACTGCTCCATCTTAAGCAGTGAAGTATCATAGGCAGACACTGAGTCCTTTGGTATACCTAAGCACATTGCTGTCCAGTCTAATTGGCTGGAGCACCCAGGTTTCTCTCAGCTCTGCTATATGGAATTCTTTAAGCAGAAGATGCCACCTATCAAGCCAGGGATTTTGCAATGAACATGGGAGGCTGTCTTATAGTATACTGTTACCTTGTTTTCTGGGGTCCCTTGGGGGACACCTCAGTGTGCTCCACGTGATGGGGAATCGAAACTAGCTAAAGCATGAGCAATGGCAATGCGAGAGGCAGGGTAACCTAGCAGGGTCTTTTTACCCAGTTTTTACGGGGTTAGGCCAAGCCAAAAACCAAATGAAGATGTCTGATAAATGATTTTATTGAATAAAAGTCTCACGCACCAATGCAATCATTCACACACTCACTCAAGACCTATTAAGAAGCAAAAGAGAGGAAACTGGATAGGGGAATATTGAAGGGATTGTAGCTGGGGTAATCCTGCACCTTTTCCTGAAGTCCTTGGTCCAGGAAAAACAGCGGAGAAGTGGGTCTCAGCACGGAGAGGGCTGAGGGGATTACTCAGTGGACAGAGAAACGGTCTGCTGGGATGACTGGGAGTGATCCAAAGAACCGCTCAAAAACTAGGACTATTTGTAGAGGAAAAAGTACCTGGAGGGCTAATCCTTTCCCAAGGAGAACAATGGGTGTTGTAATGAGAAAGAAGCTCCACAATGGTAACTGCCTTTGCGTGATGAGATTACAAGGTGTTGCCAAAGTCTCAGGATCTTTGGCTGCATTGGGTTGTGGTGTGACTTCATGTAAATGGTCCTCGCCTGATAGGATATTTGCTTAACTTGTGGCAAACACGCTAATCCCCTCAAGTCAGCTTCTCAGGGGCTGAGGACCCTTTGTTTATTGTGGGTTTGCACAGCTTGAGGTCTCCTGGGGCTACGTGACTGGGGATTTTATTGGCCTGACCTGGTTTTTGATTGTTTGACTGTTGCCCATCCGGGTGACCTCTCAGCCACATTGAATCATATTTTAATATCATATTGTAGACCCTGGGATAGGGTTTACCAGTGAGATAACAATACTATAAAGCCTTGTACAGCTCAGGTCCAGGTTATCTGAAGGATCATATTCTGTCATACAAACCTGCCTGTTTTTTGAGATCTTCTTTCTGTTCCACCACTCTCACAGGTGCATCTGATGGGAGTATAGGAGAAGACCTTCTTGGTGTCTGTCACAGCCTCCAGAACTCTCTTCCCAGAGAGGTTAGATTGGCATCCTTCTCAATATCTTTCTGCAGGCAGATGAAAACTTTTTGGTCAAGGGAATGGAGTCTCAAATAATGTGCTGGAATTTCTATTTGCTTTTTTCCTTTTAATGGTTTAAGTTTATAACAAGTTTTCAATTTTTTATAGTTCAGCTACATTTTTAATCTTTGTACATCATGAAATTTTAGCTGTATTTGCTTTAATTGATGTAAGCCACCTTAAGTCCAGAACTGAGAAAAAGGCAAGAGGAGGAAGAGAAGGTCAGCCTACAGGTATACCTGAGTTAACAAAGTAGATGTGTTCATGGGGCTTAACTTTTAACATAAAATTTGGTACCAGAAACAGAAACAGCATGATAAAAACAGGGAAAAGCACCTACACAACAGAAAAAGAGGAGCAGTTCAACATATTTTGATAAACTTTTTGTTCAAAGCTAACAATAAGCACATGTGAAATGAAACAACCAGATCAGGTGAGCCTTTCATAATTTGAACCTTCCAGAAATCACTTGAAAGCTTTTTCCAAAATTCATCCTGGGATGGATGGATGGTTTGTTTGTTTATTTATTTATTTATTTCACTAGCCTCCAATAGTCTTATGATTTCCATTTTGGTGGCCAAACTTATAGATCTATTCTTCCTTCCTTCCTTCCCTCCTTCCTTCCGTGCTTCCTCCTTCCTTCCCAACACCCCAGGGAGAGCTGGTGAGGCAGGGTTATCTGCTCCCTTTTTCTCTCTTTTGCTGTTCAGACACACATGCGCCATAAAGGATTCTGGAGGCTACTGCTGTTTACCTTACCTGTTGTAGGGAGGCACACACAACTACAGCCCCAGGCTTTATTACATTGTTTACTACAGCTAAATTGCTGCAACCCAGCATAAAAGTGTGGGGTTTTTCAGCCCTTTACCATTCTTTCAATGCCAATGCTAGTAGAGCACTTCCATTTAGACCAGTGGTTCTCAACCTGTGGGTCCCCAGATATTTATGGACTTCGGCTCCCAGAAGCCCTGAGCATTGACCATAGTGGCTGGGGCTTCTGGGAGCTGAAGTCCACAAACATCTGGGGACCCACAGGTTGAGAACTACTGATTTAGACAATAGATAAAGAAGAAATAGGGGCTGCATTTTATAAAATAAGATTTACAAAACAAGATTCTATAAAAAAGAGCTTCTTTGTCAGAGACTTTGTTAAGTAATGTATGCCTGTGTTTGCTGACCTACACCAGGATTATCAGTTCTGAAGGACAGAAGCTTTCCAAGGTTTCAGGTAAAGAATTTTCATACAATCTGCTACAGATTATATTTATATTTAACTGCAGATACTAGATGTTGAGCTTTGGGCCTTTTGCATGAATAGCACATGGACTTCTACTACTGCCCTATGGTCCCTCTCCAATCCATTTATAATTTTGAAATATAAACTAGATATACTGTCAATCTTAGGCCATTTCCACATTACACTGTTATAGTGCTATTATTCCACTTTCATCATTCTATGGAATATTGGGGTTTGCAGTTTAATGAGGGGCATTTAGAATTCTCAGCCAGAGAGCTCTTTGGTCTTGTAAACTACAAACCCCAGAATTCCACAGGAGGTTAAAAGTGGAATAAAAGCACTATAATAGTGTGGTGTGAAAATGGCCTAATGGTAGAGATGGACGCCAGCTTTTTCAATCTACTACAGCTGCTGTTGAATTATGAAGAAAATCCAGATATGTATCTACGCCACACTGTCTTATCAGTTTTGGGCCACTTTAATGGTTGTGGTTACATTCTAAGTGATCCTTAGGATTTTTCATCCTAAGAAATTTGTAGTTTGATGAGATATTTGGAATTATCTGCGAAGGAGCTTTAGTCACTCCCCAGAAGTACAGTTCTCAAGATGTCCTATAGAATAACTACTGAGTTAAACAGCTTTCATTCTCATACTCTTTATTTTCTGGCTAACTTGGTACTTTCTCAGTATCTCACCAAATCATAAATCCAGGATTCCTTAAGATGGAGGCATGACGAGAAACGGATATAACTGTGAACTGCGGAGAAATAAAACATAGGAGACTGTAACGTGCTGTTTGTGAATCTGCCTTTGGAGATGGTTCAGAAGATTCAGATGGCACAAGATCCTGTGGCCCAGTGGCCTGTGCAGGCCAGGCAACCTGAGGAAATGACACCAATTCAGCACTGGCTACACTACTTGACAGTGCACTTCTGGGCCTTATTCAAAGTGCTAGTTTCTACCTTTAAGGTCTGAAATGCCTTAGAATTTGGAATAAGGCTATTTGCATATTTCTTGCACCTATATAAGCTTGATCGGCTAGTAAGATTTGTCAGGCCAGTGGGCAGAAATGACAGAACTTTGAAGTCAGCAGTAGCCCCATTTTGATGGAACTCCCACTACCAAGGGAAGTGAGCTTGGCCCCCCCATGAGCCAGTTGGTCATTTCTGCTTCTAATTGACAACGCTGCTGATCTGTGGTCTAAAATTGCATTTTCAACCATCGCTTCTATTTTACTGCTTGCTTCTTTTATTTTTAAGGCACCTGTTATTGTGGATTTGGTATTTAATTTTTAGTGTGCTTTATGATTATTTTATGATGTGAACCACTTTGTGAGAGCTGTTTGGGCCCTGAAAGTTTGTACATAATATTTAAATAGCGTACCTAAGCAGATAAAAAGCAACCCAATGTGTTCCTCCTTCTTGAGAGAGAGACTAGAGAGAGCAACATGTATGAATAAATTATACTGCCACTTACCAGCCTTTGCATAGAAGGTCTACTTCTCCTCCTGTCCTTTATTGAAAAATGTGTTTGTCTGCAGCATCTGTCCCAGCTTTTCATTAAATCATATAGCTATAAATAGATAGTCATAGCACACAACCTTGAGGACCCAAGCAAAGCCAAGCACCAAAGAAAATGTAGTTAAATCGCATGAGAAATAACACTGAAATCATTTGTGGCTGCTGCTAAGGCCAAATAGGTTACATGTGTCACACACAATCATGTCAGTTTTAAAAAGATAACCAGAGCAGGCTTTGGGACCATACATTCTCTTTCCAGAGTCACAGCACATGCAGAGGGAAGGTTTTATGTTTCTCTCCTAGGCTGCAGTCTCAATAAATATCCTCCCTCTTGTGCAAAAGCCGGCATGAGTCCTGGGAGGGTAGGCTCTCTTGATTCCAAAGGCGGCTTTTCTCCCTGTTAGCAAAAAATAGCACAGGTAGGAGTAATTTCTGCTGATATTCTGGCAAGCAAGGACCTCCGCTCCATGTTGCAGGTTTATTGAGCTTGAAAATAATTTCATAGAAATTGTTGCTGACTTGTTAGAATTCTTGGGCAATTGCTTTAAAGCATGTTATTTTAACTATTAGATGTCAATCACGTTATTTATGAATAATGACTAAAGGTTCTCTTTACTTTGATTCACCACTGGCCATGTTTAGTAATTTTGAATTGTCTTATAAATTAAAAAAAATGACTGAACAAATGGATTAACAATTAATAAATTAATTAAACTGTTGTTTTGTTGTTGTTGTTGTTGAGTGCCTTCAAGTCATTTCTGACTTATGGTGACCCTATTGGGAGTTTACTTGACAAGATCTGTTCGGGGGATTGCCTTTGCCTCCCTCTGAGGCTGAAATAGTGTGACTTCACCAAGTGTTTCTGTGGCCGAGCAGGATCTGAACCCTGGTCTCCATGGTCCAACATTCAAAGCACTGCAACATGGTGGCTCACACTGAATGCTTAAAATATGTTAACATTAACAAATCATAACAGAAAATGAATCAATGTCTTAATGCTAACATACCTCTTCTGAGATTATGGGATTAATCATAAATGAATATTGCAAACTCAATCACAATTTGTATGTGTGTGTGTGTGTGTATACCTTACCTGTTGTATACACACACACACACACACAACACAACAAATTGAACACATATCCAAGGTCCCAAAAGTTCCATGCATCCAATGAAGCGCCAGTGCAGAACTTTATTGTAAAAATGTTATGTATCTGCTGCTCAATAGCAAAGCAAGACACTTGAAGGAAAGTTTTAAAATCTTAAATAAAAGATAAAACATAGGTTTTATGCATAGGAGAAATTCCACTATAAAGAATTTACCCTTTTCCTCCCTCCTAAATACAGAATTGACGTCCTGCTACCTTGTTCCTTATCCCTGACATCTTTAACTCCTCTCCTTTCTGGCTTTCCCTCTCTTTCTGAATTGAACTAGGGAGAACAGCCCCTCTTTTAGGGTCTCCCTACGCACTGAACCAAAGCAATAATTCAGAGAAATTACATTATCACTATTTTTTCCAAGTTCTTAGCCCCCCTCCCATTGCTATTTCTTAATATTTAAATTGATATGCTTATTTGTGGCACATGACGTCTCATCCAATTTGACTCTTAAGACTGATAAAACAGTGGCCCTTTCCACACGTCCTGTGGAATTTGCGCTGCAATGTTTCCGGGTGTTTGTTTGTTTTTGTCCGTGCTACCACGGACATATTGTACAACGGTCTATTGCCATTTCCATATGTTCCGTGGAATTCGAGTAGCAGATGTGATTGGCAGCTCTTTTTTTTTAAATGGCCCCGTGTGTCATGACGTGCGTGCTCACGTCATGCCCCGCAGTTCCTCCCACGATGACTCCCTCTTCCCATTCCTCCTGCTAGCCGTAAAATAAACCGTGTCAATTTTTTATTTCCGCGCCCTATCTTGGGGGAATGGTTTTCCGCGCCATAGCTGGGTGCAGTTTTTCTCTCTATCTCTGGTGGGTTTTTGCACCCGTTTTCTGCTTTTATCTTTCCCTCTGAGTGATGGAGGAAGAGGTGTTTCCTGAGGCTGAACGGCCCATTTTAGCTGTATTCTGGCTTCTTGGAGTTGTGCTGGCTGAACTGGAACATCTATGGGCTAAAGACCGTGCGAGGAGGCGCCGGTGATTGGCCTTTTATTGGTAATGCTGCGGAGGACTTAAGCTTTTCTGTGCTGCTGCTTGGAGGCTTCTCGCAGCATGTTCCAACTGCTGAAGCTGTCCACGCCCACAGCCTGCCCTCCGATTACATCATGCACGAATCAGCACGGTATGAGGCGGAAAAAACCACCTTTTCCCCGTTTTTCAAAAAGCCCGCGCGCTGACTGTTGCCGACTTAACCGGGCGGATTAAGGTGTGGAGCTTGCCAAATATGTATGAGCTAGCGCACTCGAACATGTGGGCGATGTCCGTCAGAGCTCGCGCTGCCCCATTTTGTTTACCCTGTGTGGAAAAGGCCAGTATTTGCAAGTCATACATGCAGAGCTTCCAGTGCATGGGAGATCCTTTCCCAAACTTTTGCAAAGTTAATTGCTCTCCTACGTTGTCTGCTCATCTCACACACACTCTCTGTTCAGCACCTAACTCAGCACTGACCCAACAACAAACAACAGCAGTGTATATCTATAACAGAAAACTGTGAAACTCATATGACAATCAATATTCTTACAACGAAGTAACACTTTTGCCAATTCTTATCCATTGTGATTTCTTAGTAGTGCTACTATAATGATACAACTTGTTACAACTATGTACACATTTCTTATTATTCACAAGTATGAAATCATAACTATGTTTTTCATTTATTATTCATACTAGTAGAATATAATGCCTTATTGCTTAAGTAACAAAAAAGCCATCTAATTGCTATTACCTCTCACACTGTAGAACTCTCTAATTATATTCTGTTCAAAAGGTTATCTGATGCATTCCATTGGTTATAATGCGTCAGAGAAAAATCACAATGTGTAGAGTCTTTGATTATATTCATGTCGATTTAAATGTCAATTTGTCATCTCATGCAATCCTTGCCATTCTTAGCAGCTATTTGTTCCTTCAAAGCTCACAAGATGAAGAGTTGTAAACACAGTGTCTCCCGTTTCATCTATCAAAAATGCATACGCTCTTGTCTTGAAGGTTCCAATATATCAGCAAAAAGATAGCCAAATCTGGGTAATGTCCAGCTGTTTTGTTCTTTCATATTTTTTTTTCTAAAATATATAACTTACAGCACCAAACACTTAAGCATAAAAAGAAATTAACTGTATGATTCCACAGATTTACCAAATAACTTTTAACTTCCAACCTCACTCTCTGTCTGCTCATGTCAACAGAATACAATTAGCAGGGGAATTGTGAGATCCTTTCAGGAAACTGCATAGGCAGAGATTTCAAGATTTTGAGCAGGTTCTGCAACACACTTCTTTAGATCTTCAGCCACAGTCATTCATACATTTATTTCTTCATTATCTCCCTTAATGTACAATTACATCTCACATATGTTGTATACAAACATCTTTTAAGCTGTCCATGTATATGTGGACAGGAATAATCTGGCAGACGCAGCCCGAAAAAGTATTTTGATAAGATTCTTCAGCAAAGACTCCTGAGCAAATTTAACAGTTGTGGAATAAGAGAAGTTCACATTTATGACTTTGTCAACACATCCTTTCAGGGTGGAAAATGGAGTATAAAAACCCTTGCTTCGACCCCAGAGAATTGTAGTACATAGTGCATTGTGCCCCAGACTGCCATTCCTCCATGCTAACCTCAGACACTGTCTGAGTCCTCCGCTGTGACATCTTCTTCAGGACTGAAAACTATCACTCTTTCCACCAGATCTCTCTCTATCCAGCCTTTCTTGCCCTACTTTCCAATAGCCTTGTATGGTTCTTAAGACTGTCTGATTTCTCATGTGTTTGTCAATTCGAATAAAATACCTTTATCTAGAGTCCTCTCTACAGTTAATACTGGTATATATAGTTGAAAAGATCTTGCTATTATCCTCCTCTCTCAGGCCTCCTTTGAGCTCTCATTTCCCCAAATTCTAATGAGACACTGGCATTGTGGGTGGACCCCAACATCCCTCACCTCTTAGGGTAGTACCATGGCAGTTAGGGTGGTATCAAATTGCTGCAATGGTATAGGGTGGATATAACCAATATCAATCACAGAGCAAGGCTGGGGAAGGATCACACTGATGCCTTGCAGAGCAAGTAAGAGGGACATTCCCATGCAGTGATCTGCCTATGGCACATAGCACTTTTCAGAGTAATGCAATAAATGCATTATAATGACCTAACCGAGTCCCAGGAATTTTGCTCGCTGCATCTGACACAAATCCAAAAATTTAGCATTCCCCAGGAAGAATATATATTATATAAATGAGACTGCTATGCAAATGGTTGATTACAGAACTTAATAAATCATATTTGATTTATTAGACACAGACTGTGTTCATCATCCATAGCAGCGATGCCATCCACACTGGGTGAAGTAGTTTGTCCTTATTGCAGGACAGCATTGTGTAGAGGAGAAAAATATAACCTTTGCCATCTTGACCATACTTTGCTTGGATACATTTCCCAGTTTTCAGCTGGGAGGTTCTGCACCACATTTCTTTAGATCTTCAGCCACAATAATTCATACATTTATTTCTTCATAATCTCCCTTAATGTACAATTACATCTCACATGTGTTGTATAGAAACATCTTTTAAACTGTTAATGTACATGTTGACAAGAATAATCTGGCAGACATAGCCCAAAAAAGTTTTCAACTGGGAAATATCAGAGATTATATGCCTTTCTTCAATTACGTAACAGTATTGCAAGTGAGTTACTCCAGTAGCAAGTATTTAGGGAAAGGTGTCTAAACTCTCAGAATTTAATATTAGCTGGAGAAAGAAAAGCAAACAGCAGTTCCAAGTAGCAGGACTGACACAAAACAAAACGGCCCAGGAGAACATGAGAAGCAAAATGCTATTTTGAGGATGGTAGTTGCATACATACTTTACCCATCCCAGAGCACAATGCCCTGTGACATTGCTCTATTGTTCAATGAAATCCAATCACAAGCTTTGGCTGCTATGAATAATAGCATTTACTATGACATTAACCAGAATGCATCTGAACAGAATATATCTCAAGGGTTTCAATTAATTCAGATGCATTTGAAATGCAAGCTCATCACCAAGAAAAAGAGAGAGACCAATTTTGCATACTTGGATATTACACAAATAGTTTTATGCTGGAGGAATTCCCAGAATAACCACCAGAGAGTTTCAAAATGGTTCTCATGATATTATATTGGTTTATCTTGGTTTCAGGCAGCTTCAGCAAGAGAAGCTGGTGATCAATATTTAAAGGTCTGATTAACAGAAAACCATTCATTCACAAGTAGAATCATAGAATCACAGAGTTGGAAGAGGCCATAGAGGCCACCCAGTCCAAACCTCTGCCATGCAGGAACACACATGTGTTCTGACAAGAGGCCATCCTGACAAGAGGCCAGCCTCTGCTTAAAAACCTCCAAAGAAGGAGACTCCACCACACTCCAAGGCAGTGTATTCCACTACCAGACAGCTCTGACCATGAGGAAGTTCTTCCTGAGGTTCAAGTGGAATCTCTTTTCTTGCGGCTTGAATCCATTGCTCCTTGTCCCAGTCTCTAGAGCAGCAGAAAACAATAAGATTAAGATTTTAGTTTCTAAATAAAATGTGTCAGAACAAAATCTTCCAAAATAAATGATACCCAATAAAGAGCGTGCTGTCTTTTGTGACCAAGATTGCTTGTTAATTGGCAATGAGGGCAGGTTATTGCAGTTGCTAGATTTAGCTGAAGAAGGCTTGTCTGCAGTGGTTCTGGGCAAATCAAAGATGTTTCTTTAACTGCTATGGTTGCATCCTATGGAATTCTGGGATTTGTAATTTGCTGAGGCACAAGCACTCTCTGGCAGAAAATCTTAAATACTGCATTAGCTTAAAAAAAACACTAAATTAAACTAAAGGGGAAAAAAAGCAGGTTCCATAGGATGAAGCAATGGCAGTTAAAGGGGTATCAGAGTCTTATCACTGCATACTCTCCAACATTAGAAGATGAAAATCAGGGCACACGTTGCTGAAGAATGTCAGAGTCTGCCCAGTAGGATGCTGACAAGCAAGAAGAGGGTAAAAGTTATTAAGGAGGAAGAACACACAAAACCACTATGTTAAGCAGCAAAATCCTGGAATATATGTAGTATGTATATATAGTATATATGTAGTGAATTTAGGAAATCCTGGAAAACAGAGAGGGGGGATGAAATCAATAAATGTAATACCCTATGGATGTCTGAGCATAGCATGATTAACAACAACGGCCACTTCTGCACTAGACCGCCTCTGGTCTCTGCCTAAACTGCAAACCCCAGAATTCCACAGGATGTTGAAAGCGGAATACTAGAACTATAACAGTGTAGTGCGGAAATGGCCAATAATGCTGTTATAATTGATAGATGTCTTTATCAGGCCTGCTCAAAAGTATAGCTTTCTCTTAGGGCCTTCCCACGCTAGACTGTTATAGTGCTATTATTCCACTTTCAACATCCTGTGGAATTCTGGGGTTTGTAGTTCACTGAGGCAAAAAAGCTCTCTGGCTGAGAATTCCAAATGCCTCTCCTTAAACTGCAAACCCCAGGATTCCATAGGATTCCATAGGATGTTGAAACTGGTATAATAGCACTATAACAGTGTAGTGCAGAAAGGCTCTTAGTTCCACTAACTCACCCACCTCCTCTGCCCAGTGCACTTTGTACTATCAGATAAAGGCCATTTCCACATGGGCATATTGCCCACGCTAGAGCGACCTCTCCAGGAGGTCTTCTTCACTGGGGTCTGCGCTAGAGCAGTTAAAAAAAGTGAGGTTCTAGACCTCAAACTGTTCTAGCACAGCCCCGGGGGTGGCGCTGTGAGTTTTATAAAAACCACCTTCAAAAGTGGTTTTTATAAAACTTACCCGCGCTTCCCTGTAGCAGCCCCTGGTCAAGAACTGCAGAGACGCGGTAGCGCGTCCCTGCAGATCTGCCCGGGGGCGGGCTTCTGGTTGGCGCGCTGTCCTAATTGGCGGAGCGCCACCGGAAGCCTCCGGCCGCCATTTTGGGCACCGCCGAAATTCGGCGGCGTTTGGAACGGCGGATCCGCGCTCTTCGGAGGGACGGAACAACCCGCTCGCGGGTAAGCTCCGCCCCTGCATGCGCGGCCCCGTTTCGGCCCCCCTGTGAGGAAAGGGCCAAAATCCCAGTTCTCCCATGACAGTAGGTCATCTTGAATGGCATGTGGTTTCTTAGGCCATTTCTGCAATAGGCTGCTATTGAGGTGCCTCCCTAAACTGCAGTCCCCAAGATAACATAGGATGTCCAAAGTGGAATAATATAACTATAACAGTCTAATGTGGAAATGGCCTTAGTCTAGCCTACTTCACAGGGTTAGTTTTAGGATCAAAATAGAATGGGTGGGGGAAAATAATGGAAAATGCTTTTAGTGCTAGGGCTATGGAGTGAAATATGTTAACAAAGGTATAGTTGGAGGGAAAAAGACATGATTGTCATGAAGAAGTAAAGGCATTTTGATGGCCTTTTAGATTATCTTCAGCTACAATCCTGAATATATTTACTTATGAGTAAATCCCACTGAGCTCATTGGGGTTTCCATCTGAGTAGATATGAACATAATAATGTTGTTAATGTAAATGGAACCATCATTCTGCCAAGGGGGAAAAAACTATCTCAGAGTAAGGAGAGAGTGATATCTCTACCAGTGTTTGAATGCTTGACCTCTACAGATTACAATTTCTTTCCTGTGGCACTGCACAGCCCTGACACATGAGTACACACATATAACACAGAGTATGGAATCAAAAGGAAAAGGTGAGGGGGGGGGAAGTCCAATAAATGTGAGCTTTAAAATATGTAAATCTCAGAAACAAATCAAAACCACGACCGAAGGAAGGAGAAAAAAAATGAAATCAGACAAGGTTCTCTGAAATATTGATTATATTTTAGGGAAATCAGAGGTGGTAGAATCTGTGTGTCCATGAAAAGAGGAGATTGAGAACGTCACTGGTGTACAGTTTGGAGGATGATGTAATTCAGGGAAAACCCCTCAAGGAAAATTCCCCTTAGCTAGCTTGGCCCTCCTGTTTCCTTGCTTTTTACAATGTGTGTTTATAATAGAATAATAGGTTTGGAAGAGACCACAGGGGCCATCCAGTCCAAACCCCTGCTATGCAGGAATATACCATCAAAGCACTCTCGACAGATGGCCATCCAGCCTTTGTTCAAAAACCTCCAAAGAAGGAAACCACAGCACATTCCGAGGCAGCATATTCCACTGCCAGGCAGCTCTGACCATCAGGAAGTTCTTCCTGAGGTTCAAGTGGAATCTATTTTCCTGTAGTTTGAATCCATTGCTCCTTGTCCAAGTTTCTGGAGCAGTGGAAAACAAGCCTGTTCCCTCTTCGATATGACATTCTTTCAAATATTTGAACATGGCTATCATGTACCCTCTTAACCTTCTGTTCTGCAGACTAAATATACCCAACTCCCTAATCCACTCCTCATAGAATATGGCTTCCAGACCTTCCACCATTTTGGTCATGCTCCTTTGGACACATTCCAGCTTGTCAATATCCTTCTTGAATTGAGGTGCCCAGAACTGGACACAATATTCCAGATGATCAAAGCAGAATAGAATTATTTCCCTCGATCTAGACATCATATTGATGCAACCAAGAATTGCTTTGGCTTTCTTGACTCCTGCATCACACTGCTGACTCATGTTTATTTCTTTTGCTTACTTCAAGAAGCAATTCCGATTGGCTTTCCCAAGCTAAGAAAGCCTCAGAAACCCCTGGATTTGGGTTTGCAAAACTCTACAGAGAAGATCAAGACTCTTCTTTCTCTCCTCTCCCTCCTGTTGAGTTGAGTGGAAACTACTTCTACTTCTACTACTACTACTCCTGAGATTTGCAGTTTAGGGAGGGGCCTTTAAAATTGTCAGCCAGAGAGATATTTGGCCTCAGTAAACTATGAATTCCAGAATTCCACAGGATGTTGAAAGTGAAATAATAGCACTATAACAGTGTAGGGTAAAAATGGCCTTTGAATTCACTTTGCAGCAATGGAAGGAAGCTGAGGACCAAGGGAGAAACTGGGAGGTGGAGAGAGAAACTGGGATATTGAACATCAGCTCAGGGGGAAGGGAGGCAAAGGATTAATCGTGGCTGTCCTGACCCAATTGGGACTGTTGCACAGTAGGTAACTATACCTTCCATATCCATAAGTTCTGAATCCATGGATGCAACCAACCACAGCTTGAAAATATTCAGAAAAAAAAAATCCTAAAAGCAAAGATTGTATGACAGACTCTTATTGCTCCAAGACTGGTGTGGCAGTTCCCCAATCTGATAATGCACCCTGTCTTTACCACATAGCTCTGCCTTTCCCATTATAACACCGCCTTTGTGTGAAAGGGTGGTGGTTTTCAATGTCTATTTAGAACCCCTTAATAGTTTTATGGTAACATGTTTTTTCTGTTAGCTTAAATATTGTATACAACTCAGCTGAGTCAGAATTTATAAAAATAAGCTGTAACATTGATTAAGATAACAATCACAATAAAGCAGCATTTCAGATTTCAAATGCAGTTCAAGATTGATACATTTTTTCAGTGTACTTCTTGATACATTTCTTCGGTGTCCATCTACCTTTAGGCTCACCTATAAAGCCTAAGTGTCATAAACAGCCTTTTGGCTACACTTTCACCAAAGAAACAACTCCTAATCTGGGTCACATTCTCAGACTAGATTTTACTAGGGTTTAATTAGTTTTCTGACTCTCATTCGTCTTCCGCTGAGAATTAACCCTTCCCACATAGTCACACCTTTTGACTGGCTAAGGGAGTCCACTCCCTAGCTTTCTTTGGCTAGAATCTCACTAAAGGACCCAATGCCAACCAGTACTTGGCTTCATATAACTGTTTCTCTCAGCCACCAGCCCCTCTGACACACTACGGGACTGGGTTTCTCTCCTAAGGAGCCATTCTGGTTGCCTGGCAACCTGCTTCCAGGTTGCTCTGGCACTTCAGGTAATCACAGCCCCAGAACTTTATCACACCTTGATTTTGCCAAGCACCAAGCACCACATAGATGTTTAGGCATACGCTGCTGTAGCCTCCCAACTTTTGACAGATCCTAAGGCTTTCTCTGGCATTCGCTTGAGTTGTTTGTCATTTTATATAAGGGACACCACTTTACTATGCCATTGTATATAATGGGACTTGAGCATCGGTAAATTTTGATATCCGGTGGCTCCTGGAGCCAAATCTCAGTGGATACCTTGTGCCCACTGTAGTGTGAAAGAGACCTCAGTACATTGTCTGTGCCTGGCTAGAGAAACAGCCATGACAAATTGTCAGGTAGCACGTAAAAGAAACATGCACCAAAAAAATTGGTACCAGAGGTGGTTGCAATACCCTGCCCTTTCAGGGACAGACCTGAAAAGGAGAGTGGTGGGAAGGAGAGAAAAAAGAAAGAAAAGGAGAAAGCAGAAGGGGAGAGGGAAAAAGGATGGATAGTAGATAGATGGGGACATGAATGAGGTATGTGAGAAGGAGAAGGGAGGTGGTCCAGCTCTGTCCTCCACTCCCTGCCCCATCTTCCACTGGAAGTGACTGCTTCATTACTTCACAAGCTAGCTGGATCAGAGGTCCTGCTGTTGTGCAATTCTAAGATGCCCAATTTTCATATTACTTTCTGCTATGAAAGCAGGTTTGGGCGGCATATTATGAGATGCTTCCAAACTTTAATAACTCGTTCATCAATGGGAGGATGTGAAATCTCCAGCTTCTCAAGCTTTTCAGAATTAACTGTGACTAATCACTCACCCATCTGCCTGTCAATGAGGGCAGAACTACACATTAACACAGCAAGTATATGTTTTCTCCTAACACATGCCAGTAGGAAGGCAGGTGCATGAGAGTGCTGCTCTTTGGGAAAGCTGTTTCTATTTATTCTACCATATGCTTTCATGGATTAAAATCCTTTTTTTTTTCCAGATGCACTGATGGAGGAAAACATTCAGCCTTAGTTTTGTCCCTGAGGGGAGCAGGGATCAGAGTGACATACCATAAAGAAAAACCAATTGCTACATCAAAGCATAGTCATTCACAGCAGAGTAATTCTAGCATCTGTTAGCTAATACAGTGGATCTCAGAATTTCTCTCTGCATTTTATTTTCTAAAGCTGCAATTTTGCTACATCAATTATGGTTAATTTATGAAAGATAGACATGTATAAAAATACCTAGAGTGATGGCTCTGCTTTGGGTAGTAAAATACAGGGAGCAGGAAGGGTATACACCTTTTAGCTTTAACAAGACCATAAAGTATGACAGACATGAGACCCCGTGGAATATAAAAAGGATGTTAGATGCAGAGAAGGTGGGAGGGATGCAAACCTTAAAATAAATAAAATAAAATGTAAACACATATTTTAAACACACAATGCATACTTTGCAATTTAATGTACTGGGGCCACCATCCCATTAGGGACACATGCAGTTGTAAGTTGAGGTACACATACAGAGTAATTTGGAGCAGGGGAGCAATCTGCAGTGGTCATATCCAGCTGCCAGTAGCATAAGAGATTGTGTGCATGTAGGTACATTGTGCATGCAGTAACCTGTTAAAGTACACAGACTAGGACGTGAATGTGAATTATCTCTATGTGTTGCATTTGCACACTGTGCATTGCAATTTTACAATGGATTGTCAGCCACGTGCATTGACCAATTCACATATGGTGCACTAAATAGGTATCAAGTGTTGTGGCTGAGTAACATAACTCCGCAAGTAGTTATTTACACTATACTGAAATGACAAAGGATCTTGATGTGCAGCTTGAGAGATGGAAAAAGGAAAATGCTTGCCTTCTTTTAATTCATGGCTCCATGAGCATCATATGGACTGAGTGGGAATCATATATCCATTCAAGGTTTGCTATGCTGGTAACAGCGTCTGGGACTTGCAGTCCAGTCACACCTGACAGCTTCACGATTCCTGGCTGTAAAGCAAGCCAGTTCCAATAGCCTTGGAATTAACCCTAAAAGCACCCCTGACGGCAAAGTGTTTTTAAAAGGAATAATTATATGTCCAAATGGACACCCAGTTCTAGCTCCACCAGATGGAGATGAATGGGTGCGTGCAATTTTATCAATGAACCAAGAATACAGAGTCAGTTCAGATAGTGAAATATGGAGTCACTTTCTTAAGGGTCCCAATAACTGAGTGCCCTTGTGAAATCTTACTTGGAAGTCCAGGAAAAATTAGAATGCTGACAAGTGTTGGGGGTCACAGGCTGCTGCATGGTAAGTGGGGAGGGGGGTTGTGCTGGGAAACATTTTGTAGGTACATAACTAAGATGGTTACATATTCTAACTGCCTTACTGAATTTTGGCCATCATCTTTAAAATTTCCTACCTATCAAGTTTCCATGGGAAAAGGCACACATGCAACAAGAATGTATCCTTGATTATAGCACATGGGAATTTTTGCTTAAGTTGGAAAGGAGCAGGTTTAAAATAAACTGAGGCTGTGTGCACAGTATCTTCACAAGAAGCATGACTGAACATGGGGTTTTATTTCTCTTCATTTCACTTCTCTTTTATCTCTACCTGTGGGACTCATTGCCACTGGATACCAAGGTGACCACTAGCATCCGTACTTATATGACTGGAAATCTGCTTTGCCTTAATAATGAGGACGATCTCCTCATTATTGTGTTTCAGACTGAATCATGGCTGAAAACATAGCTGAACAAGCCAGAATGGTGCCGCCTTATTTTTAAAGAAAAGATATTCAACAAATATGTTGCCCTAAGCAATTCATTTAGTAGTTAAACTGTTCTTACAGCTTGGATGTTTTAACTCAAAGAACTTGGTCAGTAAACAGACTCATTTCCCCCTCCGTTTCTAATGACATTTCATGTGTTGCAAAAAAAACCCTGACAAGCTGTTCTCTTGCTCTCTCTACATTTCCTTGAGTTCCTATACCTAAGATGTATCAATTTAGGAAAGATGAATTCATGTGCGTGAGAACCCTTGAGTGATGATGCTAGATAGAATGTAAAAAAGAGAGGAGGAAAGTATGATTCTAGAAAAACTGGAGAAAGACTCCCTTTTCAGTATACTTAATTGGGGTGTGTTTGCATTATGGTGCACCAAGTCAGATATCAGGATGCAAAGCGAAGGAGAACCAGGAGAAAAATGCATTCACTTTGTTTGACTGGAGAATGATGAAACAAATGGTGACACTCTCAATAGACTGTTTCATACTTAATGAGTTTTCACATCTCCTTATTTGGAAGTTGGTGCACTGTGTTAATGGTTGCCTATTTTTCAGGGTCTTGCAGTGGTAGCAAGGGAAGGCAGACTTCGGCCCTTTCCATACGTGGTGAGGGAAACGCTCCCTATCGCTACTCACCAGTTTTTTGGTGGGTCCGTTTCGGTCCGTCCTGACGAGGAGCAGTGCGAGTTCATCACTCCACAATGCTCCGGCGTCCAAAATGGCGGCTCCCGGTTGGTGGAGGCGCCCCACCAACCGCTGAAGCTCGCCAGCCTAAAGCCCGCCCCCCGCAGATCTGCAGGCTCGCACTGGTGCACGCCTGCAGATCTGCACCGGAGCGTGGGAACGGAGTGGCATGCTCCGTGCTTTTGAAAAACCTGTAAAAACAGGTTTTTAAAAAGCATGCTGTGCGACCACTTTGGGTCACTCCAGAGCGGACTGAGGTGCGGAACTGTGACAAGTAGTCTGACCCAGTCTGCTCCCAAGGTGCAGAAGACCTCCGTCAGAGGTCGCATCACACCGTACTTCTTACCCCATGTGGAAAGAGCTTTCATGTGCTGTCTCCAAACAGGTTATTTCTTCAATGCCTCACTTCCTTCACATCCATTGGCACTTGTGGCTCTTTTTCTTCCATCACTGCCTATATTTGTGCTTGGAGAGATATAAAGGAATCCTGTAGCACCTTTAAGACTAACTGGGTTGCTGGTGTAGTTAAACCACTTTACTCTAGAGAAATGGGAAGGTAAGGAATTACTTTTTAAACACTAGAATGGCAATGATCGCTAACTGCCTTTTGAAGGAGGCTAAACTGATTACTTCAGGCACTATTTCCAGTGACACACTACAGGATGAAGTCAAGAGATTTAAGAGATTCAGAGTGTCAGATTAATAGGCCTTGATTACAGCTCTTTAAGTCATGAGCATCTGGCTCAAGCAGTGAAAGTGTTGGTGTATATTACTTGTGTTCAAGCATCTTTGCATATTCATGAGAATTCCCTTTTTTTTCATTTACAAGTTGAAGGGGGTGGATTCTATTGCCTGACAGATAAATATTCCTGGTGGGTTAAAAACCATCACCAGGGAACATTTATACATACACATACAGCGTTTATCTTGACAGTGAAGAAAACTAATAAGAAGAGAATCAACACATTTGAAATGTGGACTGCCAAAAAGTCAAATGAATAGGTCCTAGAGCAAATCAGGTATGTACTTTCCCTAGAAACTGAAAGAACTAAACTAAGCCTGTTGTACTTGGGATATATCATGAGCTGATGTGATTCACTGGAAAAGATGATAATGCCCACTAAAGTGGCAGTAGGAAAAGAGGGAGACTGCACTACATGTGGATAGATTCAATGAAGGAAGCCATGGCTGCCCTGAGTTTGGAAGATCAGGGATCATGGAAGTCCCTCATTCATAGGGTTAGCATAAATTGAAATGACTTGATGGCAAATAACAATTTATCTTTCATCCCTCAGACCGTCAGAGCCCCGGGGCAAAGCACAACAGATAAAAAACATTTAAAACACTAAATATGGAAATGAAAGCATTTCGAAACAGACTAAAGCTCCTCCTTTAAAATATTTTAAAACCACAGACAGTTGAAGCACCGAAAGCAGCCATATGAATTGAAGGCCATATGAAAGAACATTGTCTCAGTTGTCTCTCAGGAGCTTAAAAGGGATGGAGCCAGCTGGGCTTCCCTTGGGAGAGAGTTCCACAATCAGGGTGCTGCCACAGAAAAAAAGTCCTGTCATGTATAACCACCAGTGTTGCCTTGTGGGATGATAGGACATGCAACAGGGCCTTCACTGAGGAACTCAAGTTTGGGCAGCTCTTCATGGAAAGAGATATACTTTCAGATAAACTGGCCCCAAGCTGTTTAGGGTTTCATAAATGAAAACCAAGCTCTTTAAATTGATTTTAGAAGCAGAAAAGAAGCCGGAAGAGTTCTTGCAAGACTGAGGATTTGAAGGACTAGATTAGTCTATTTCTGGTCTGTGTGAGTTTTGTACTCTTGGGTTGCCAGGTGAAAGAGATGGGGTTCTTGTCCCTTTTACGATTGTGTTGGAGAGGGAAACAGATATTGCTTGTGTGGCAGGTATGGGAAGGCTATGGTCCTCCACATCATGTTAGACTGCAGTTCCCAGCATTCCTCACTACTGGTTGTGCTGGCTAGGCCTGCCAGGAGTTGCAAAACAACAACACCCAGAGGCCTACACAGTTTCTTCCAGTAGTATAGCTACTACTACAGATAAGCAGCTCAATATGAATTACGCTACCCAACCTAGACAGGCTTTGGCTGTCAGTTCCTGGAGATATTCAAACAAAGGCTAGAAAACCATCTGTCTCTGCATTCCCTGCACTGAACAAAATATTAAACTACAGGTCCATCATGGTCCCCTCTAATTTGATGGTTCTGTAGGTTAGTCCAGCATACACTTACTCAGAAGTAAGTTTCAGAATTACATCCAAGTAAGCACTTCTGAGCCCAGAGTTTGGAAATGTTGCTTTTTTGGACCTTATTAAACAAGACCTGAAGAATTCTCCAAGTAGCATAGCCATTGTATGTGTATATACATATACATATACATAAATATGCATACAATTAGAGATCCTGGAACTATCCTGAAGGTTGCGGTGGTGCAACGCTGGATGACAAATAATATTGCCCATCCCTTATCACTGAGACATCCTTAAATATAGACATTTTTTCAAGTGCAATGTGAACTTACAAAGTGTCCTCTGTGGATTCACTGTAACTTACTCCCAAGAAATTGTGCCTACGATAGACTGCAGGCACCCTTTAGTATTCCTGAGAGGGCTCAACAACAACAGCTGTCTTTGAATTTCTTAGTCCTTGATCATTTAGTACATATCTGATTGATAATTCCTGAGGAGGCTCAACTGCATAGGAGCCTTGGTGGTCCAGGTCTGCCAGAGCAGGAGGTGCTGAGCCCCTTCTTGCCAATTTTTTGGTGGGGCTGTCCCCTCCCCTTCCAGAGTCCAAGCATACAGCTCAATACATAGAAGTCAGGAAGGGGGACCACTTGTCAAGCTGCGAGAAGTAAATTTTTGGACTTGAGCTCCTGGAATGCCATGGCCAACTTGGAAAATGAAAGATATGAATGCAGGAGAAAGAGCATTAGAAAAAGGAAACAAATGTATATTTCCCTGACTGTCAGTATATATTTAATTGTTAAAAATGTTCTTAAAGAATGGAAAAAAGATCTTTCAAAATATATTTGGGATAGAAAAAACCAAGAATTAAATGGAATATTCTTAATAAAAAAAAAAGAAAGAGGAGGCTGTGGAGTACCTGACTTAAAATTATACTACCATGCAAGCAGAATGACTTGGTTAAGAGATTGGATAACATTAGAAAATGAAAGAATATTAAATATAGAAGGAGCAGATCTCAGGTTTGGTTGGCATGCGTACCTTTGGTATAATAAAGCAAATATTGACAGAAATGTCTCTAATCATTACATCAGGAGATCAGTGTTAGAAATCTGGAAGAAATGGAAAAAAAATATATATTCCGGAATTCCATTATGGGTTTCTCCGCGGGAAGCATTATTTAGGAAATGGAAAGATACAAGAGAAAATTGGATTACATATAAAGATATAATAATAAGGGATGAAAAGGAAGACCTAAAAATAAAAACAAGAGAAGAATTAGCAAATAATGGCTGGAATTGCTAGTGGTTCTTATATACACAAATGAAAATAAGATTTAAAATGGACTTAAAAATAGAAGGTTTTGAGAAAAACACTCAGTTAAACGAATTTGAAAAAATAATATTTGAGAAAAAAGAACATCATACATCTCATATGCTAGATAGAGAATTAGAAACAGAAATAATAAAAGATACAATGGTCATGTGGGCATGTGACATAGGCCATGAGATAATGCTGGAAAATTGGGAAAAAAGTTGGAGAGATACTCAAAAATTTGCTTTGGCGCAGATTCTAAAGGAAAACTATTTAAAAATTTTCTACAGATGGTATTTAGACCCATATAAACTAAGTAAAGTATAAAAGTATAAAACAAAATCAAAACATTGTTGGAAGTGTAAAAAGAAACTGGAACATTTTACCACATGTGGTGGATGTGTCCAGAAACAAAGAAATATTGGAATAATATTCATAAAAAAACAATGGAGATCTTACAAATACCCATTCCATTCTCATCAGAGATATTTCAATTAAACATGAATCATCAAATAGATAAAGATTACAACAAATACAAAGATATAATATTATATATGGTGACAGCAGCAAGAAATATATTTGCTAAACATTAGAAGAGAGATAAAATACCTGATTTGGAAGAATGGTTAAATAAAATTAGAGAATTGATAAATTGTGATGCTTTAACTAGATTAATGAGAAGAAAAAGAATAATAAGAAAAATAGAGAAATGGAAACAGTGAAAAATATCATAAATAATAACTGGTCAAACCTATGTAAAGGAGAGGAATAAGGCTGTAAAGATAAGTAAAGATGGAAGTTTAACAATAGGTAGATAGTAGACACTACATAATAAGTTAAGAATAAGAATATTGAAATATTAATAAACATGTGACAATAATAGTATAAGAAATAAATGTGAAAAAGGAAAGTAATAAATTTGGAATGTATGGATTTAATGATTTATATAGAGATATGCTAATTTAATTTACATCATACAAAAGAGTTTATTGTGTGTTATATTATTATATATTAAATATTATTATTATATTGTATTATTAATTATTATATTATCATCATACCTTTATTTCAGCCAACAGGCCATTAGGCACAGGGTATATATATAAACATATAAAACATTAGAAAAAAGAAAAAAAAACACTGTAAAACAATTATTCATAACACACTCGCAATGCATAAATATGTTCATACATATATACATATACATATATCATTACAAGATACATATACAGAGTCACTCACAAATACATTAGGAGATACTAAACCATATAACACTAAGACAAAGTGAATATTTATATGAGTATTTACAGAATAAAAGACGGGTCTGTTTGTTTTACTTGGGTCATGATCCTACGAGTTTTAACAGCAGAGAGGAAAAACTTAGCCACTGCTTCTGTTTTACTTTTCTCAGAATCGTTTAACAGATACGCCAGGTACCAATTAATAGGTCTACCTGGAAACTTAAGCAGAAGGGGTGAAATTAATCTTAGCCTCTCATTCTTGTAAAAAATACAAGAAAATAGGACATGCTCTAGAGACTCAACATAACCTTCACCACAAGGGCAAACCCGTTCGAGGTAAGGGGTTCCCTTAAAGCGACCTTCTAGCAAGGCAGAGGGGATAACATTAAATCTTGCTTTAGTAAACACAGCTCGGTATTTTGGGATGGTCAAATTTTGTAAATAATGTGCCTCCCTCTCAAAATTAAACTGCAACCCTAAGCTAATGGGGAGCAGATAGTACGGGCAAAAGATAAAGAGTATTGTATATCAATATCTTTTACACGACGTACCAAAATCTGCTGCGCCCTGGGCAAATCATGTGTAATGAGAAAGTTGTTTGAGAATCCCACTCTCTGCAATTTTTCCTTGATGTTTTTAGACCAAAGGGTGGTATAATTGTCTCTCATTACAAGATATAAATATCCTGACTCAGGGCCAGCATAGAAAAGTTTAAGCCAATACTTTAGGGCCCACGTCCAGGCAGTACATTCAACTGAATGACAGCCCGCTTCAAGCCGTAGAACGGCTGATGGTACACAGTTGGGCACCTCAAACAATTTTCGAAGATAAGCAGAGAGAATCCGTTCTAATGCTACAGAGAAACCTTGGATCCAAATAGGGATCCCAAATAACAGTTGTGGCAAGACCTTAGCCTGGAACACCCTAAGTGCAGCCGGTAAAAATTGGCCTCCTTTAGTGTAAAATAATTGAACTAATGCCTTAATACTATTATTGGCTGACTGAATAGCAGCAGACCGCTGGGATACCCAGCCACATGTGGATTGAAATATTACTCCTAAATACTTGAAATGTTTAACTTGCTCTAACTTATGTCCGTTCATGACCCAGTTAGACCGACTTTGGATCTTGGAAAAGACCATGATTTTAGTTTTAGTATAATTGATGATTAAGCGATTTTCTTCACAGTAACCCCCAAAAGCTCTCAGCATTTGTTTCAAACCTATTTTAGAAAATGAGAGGAGAACTGCATCGTCTGCATACAGCAATAACGGAATGCTAACTGAGCCCAGTTTGGGTGAATGACGGGCTTCTGAAGTGATAAAGGCTGAAAGATTGTTAAGATATAAATTGAATAATGAAGGTGCCAAAATGCAACCTTGACACACATCCTTATCAACAAAAATAGATTTTGTAAGATTACCCTGGATGCCACATCTCGCTTGTATAGTCGTATTTCTATACAAGCTCATGATTAACCATAATAATCTCCTATCAATCGAGGAGGTGAGAAGTTTAATCCATAGTCTCTCTCTTGGGATTAAATTGAAAGCTGACCCAGATCGATAAATGCAGCATATAAACCCTTACTTTGAGAATTAGAATATTTCTCAACCAAATGGTTCAAAACCAGGCAGTGATCGTAAGTTGACTTACCCTTCCTAAAGCCAATTTGTTCATTACCAATAATGTTCTCATTCTCTATCCATTCAGAAAGACGATTGTTAAGAAATAGACCATAAAGTTTACCCACAACTGAAAGCAGACTTATAGGATGATAATTGGATGGATCGTTCCTAGCGACCCTCTTGTAAATAGGGACTATGATTGCTTTTGACCAGCTAGTAGGTAATCTAGCTGTCTGATTGATAAGAGTAAAAAGAGAGGCAAGTAAAGGTGCCCACCATGAGGTGTTTGCTTTCAAAAGCTCGGGCAAGATTAAATCAGGCCCTGGAGCTTTTCTAGTTTTAAACTGAGTGATTAGTATTTTTAATTCTTCTTGGGATACAGGAGGCCACTGGGGAATATCCAGGGAATCTAAAAAGGATGAGTTGAACTCACTGGGGATAACAGAAACCTGGTCCTCACTATCACTATACAGTGTGGAAAAATAGTCCTCCCACACATTTATGGGGATGTTACAAGGGGGGAGCCACCAATGTTTCCTATCATCCCTGTGACTGTGGCCCAAAAAAGCTTAGTGTTTTTTTGTAGGGAGAAATTTATTAGTGATGTCCATTGCCTTTGGATTGCCTCTTTCTTTTTCCTTGCCAAAAGTGATTTATAATGTCTTCTGGCGATGTAATAGGATTGAGGCAATGACTGGCTATTATCTCTCCTATATTGAATGTACATATTCCTTAGGTGAGCTCTAGCTTCAGAACAGGCTTTATCAAAGCAAGGGGCCAATCTTTTGTGCTTAAAGTTTCTAGGTCTCCTCTCTGTGGACCTGAGCGATGTTGCCAACGTCGTGAGGAGCTGGAAGTAATTCTGTAGGGCATCTTGCACCTCTTGTGACTCAATAATCTGGTTCTTAAGCCCCAGACACTGTGCTGAGTTAAGAAGTGCTGAAATCTCTCCATGGAGATTTTCTGTCCACCATAGCCTTTTCTGTCTAAGCACCATGGTTGAATCGTTAAAATGAGGTTGTATCTGAGAGTGAATATTAGAAAAGGTCTCAAAAGAGAGGAAAAGAGGGAGATGATCACTGTCAAGCCAGGTACCTACAGAAAATCTAACTATACGGTCAACAAGGGCATCGGAAACTAGTGCGTAATCAATAGTACTACTACCTTTTGCTGATATATATGTGTACTCGCCACATGGGTCAAATAAAGAATTCCCATTGAGCATTTTTAGAGCAAAGCGCTCAACCATCTGAACAAAGCATATGCCAGCAAAATTAATCCCCCGATCTTTAGAATGTCTATCAATATTCAAGATACATTCCTCCATCTCTTCTAAGCATCAAGCATGGGAAGGAAAAAGAGCCTCATTATTATGGCCGATTCGGGCATTAAAATCCCCCATCAGGACTAAAAGAGCTGAGGGGAATTGTCCCTCTAATTTAACAATATAATTTTCTAATGTTTCCCACACCTTTTTGCTGCGATCCCTACTGAGCTTTGGTGGAATGTATACATTTATCATCAACAAACACAGGGTACCAAAATCAATTAGACAGGCCATTGCAATTGATTCACAATGTGGCAGGCACTTGATAGCGGCTTTGAGCGCTGTAGAAATCAGAATTGCTAGTCCTGCACTTGGTCTTCCTTTACCAGAGGGTGGAATAGCTGGTAAATCAAACATGGTGTATCCATTAAAATCTATTCCAGATGTACACCAAGTCTCTTGAAGAAAGATCACATCAAACTCGTTGATGTAATCTATCACATCAGAATTGTTGATCTTAGAATTCCACCCAGCTATGTTCCAAGATATGCACTTGAATAAAGATTTTGTAGGTGAAAGTGCTTTTGCAATATTAAGGGTCAGGGCATCCACCTCAGAGCCAAAATGTTGTACACTTTTAGGTGTTGCTTGTATTGTCACTCAGTCCATTGTCCCTGTTCATTATCAAAAACGGCCCCTTTGTCCAGAATACACTCACTACCCTGGGTATATTATATTATATTATTATATTATATGTTGTATATTGTAGTATATTATAGTATATTATATATTGTAAACAATAACGTGTCTTACAAACATGTCTTATGAACTTGTCAAAAGAGTATATTATGTGTTATATTATGGTATGTTATAGTATATTTTATATTGTAAACATTAACAAGTCTTATGAACTTATGCTTGTAAGAATGAACATTTTTAATAAAAATAAATTTAAAAAAATGTTCTTTAGAACCCATTAGACATCTAAAATCTTCTGAAGTGGTCTTTCTTTCTGTCCCACCACCTTTTCAGTGCCTGCTCCCAGCATTTGGAACACTCTCCCTATAGAGGGCCAGGGTGACTCCTGGCTTGCTCTCCTTCCGTTGGAAATTGAATGCATTCTTACGCCACCAGAATTTTAAAAACCAAATAGGATCAGTTTTTAATGATGTGCTGTGCTGCTTTATGGTATGTAGAGTCTTTTAATTAATTATGTTTTTAATGTTTTGACTTTATAAATGCTTTTTAAATAACTTCTATATTTGTATTTATACTTTTATTGACTTTTGAATAGTTGTTTTCAACTATGTTGTTAGCCACCTGAGTCCCATTATTAGAATAAAAGTGGGATATTATCATCATCATCATCATCATCATCATCATCATCATCATCTTGCATGATGTAAAACCACTTTAGAACTCAGACCATTTCCGCACTAGACTGTTATAGCTCTATGATTCCACTTTCAACATCCTATGGAATCCTGGGGTTTGCAGTTTGGCTGGCTCCTCCTGAAACTGCAAACCCAGGATTCCATAGGATGTTGAAAGTGGAATCATAGTGCTATAACAGTCTAGTGTGGAAATGCCTGCAGTCTCCTTCTACTGAAAGGCAGCTCAATTTATTTATTTATTTATTTATTTATTTAGTGAATTAAAGTTTCTTTAAAAATAAATAATCCTGATATAGATATCTAAAAAGTGGCACAGAGAGTATTCTTCTTCCATATGAGTTGCACTCAGTTGCCTGGTCTTTCTAATAATATTTTTACCACTACGCTTAGTTTTTATCTGAGATTAAGGATTGGGCACCATGAACAGCGTAGTCAACCAATTTATTTCTTGGACACTGGAAAGCAAAATACAAATATGAAAGCACGAGTGTGAGTGAGCATACTATTTCAAAGTGACTGCCATCCACATCCTTAAAAACCCCACTCCTCCCAAAGACTTTGAAATGCTCCCAAATAATTATTGTTAAATAATTATTGCTAACATATAGTGATACATCAGGATGAAATCATTTAAAATGCTCAGCCTAATGGTAACAACTGGCACAATGGAAAGAGACACTCATTCAACTCACAGGTTTTCACAAAGTTCCGTTGAATGTTCCTTCCTGCAAAAGTAAAGCACAAACAGCATGCCAAAGAGATTATATGTTATACCTGGGTGTAGATGCATCGTGTCTAAAAGAGATCTATAACCACATAATTTTGAACCTGAAACAAATACACCTTCTGTGTGGATTCTGCTTTCATCAAATGACAGCACGCCTACAAGGGTACAATGCCCTGTTGCATGAAATGTGATACCTGTCATACAACTAGTCACTGACAGAACACCTGTCTCGCCATATGCTCCCATGCAAACCATTTCCAAGGAGAAGATAGTCTGAAGCAAATGCGCTACACCAGGGAAACAGCTTTTCACTGCTGTGCCTTTTTACCACATATCAGCGACAAATACAGAGATATAGTTTAATTTATTCATTTAATTTTTATCTTTTATCTTCCTTCCATGAAAGAATGGAAGGTGGTTCTCCTATAAGTACAAGCTAGACTGCAGGCCTTTTCACACTAGACAGTTTTGGCACAATGATTCTGCCTTAACTGCCATGTTTCCGTCCCATGGAATTCTGGCATTTGCAGTTCAGAATTCTCAGCCAAAGAAATCTAGCACCTTTCCAAACTTAAAGATTCTGTGGGATCCAGCCATGCCAGTTAAAATGGAATCATAGTGCTATAAGTATGCAGGATCCCAGGAATGGGCACAATTCAGATCACTGAGGTGTGAATCACCGTCTGAGACCTTATGAATTAATCATAATGAAATAAATAACTAGACATTGTTGCCATTGTATTGTTATTACTGTCACTGTGTTCATCATCATCATCTATTTCTATCCCATTTTTTTCCCAAATCAATGACTCAAGTTGGCTTACAAATGAAATCAGAAGCCATATGGCAAAATCATACAAAAGATTACTATGAAAATATAATTAAGCAATCAATAAAACTGAAAACAAATGAAAATATCCTGTTGATGAATTACAATGGCGTAAGTCAGACTCATGCCATTGCAATTCATTTTTTTGGTCATTGCAGAGCCTGGAATTCTGTTCTGATCACCTAGTGACCAAAATCCCCCCACTAACCCACCTTTTTAAGTAGCACAAGCTCTGCCTCATCATGGCCATTTCCCTATTGTCAGAGAATGGGAGGATCAGCAAGGATGCATCCAGCTGTCTTCCTGTTGCTGGCTGTGCTGCAAGGATATAATCTGCAGAGGCCTGCTGGTGATCTCCAAAGACTCTGCAGATGTCAGATGGATTCTCACTGCTCCTCTGCTCTCTGACAGCATGGGAATGCATCTCTGCTCCAAATTTTACTGATGAAAACAGGGAAATGTCTGGCCAAGCAACACCAGTATAGTGAAGATGACAAAAGTTGTTAATGAGAAAGGAACACGCATGCTAGGAGGGTCTGAAGCATTTTGCTTTTTTCTGGACCAAGCGGGAAAGGCAAGATTCCCCTCTTCTCTTTTTCTTGCTGAGTTTAAGTTCTCCTTTTGAGCTTTGAACTCCATTTGCAGCAATGAGAGTAAGCCAAGGACAAAGGGGGAAAGTAATACCAGGAGAGAGAATCTAGGATGTTTTAAAAGCAGCTGAAAAGTGGAATCACAGAGGATCAATCAGGAGTGTCTCTGCCAGATTGAGACACTTGGATGGCGTGGAAATGGCTGTGTTTGGGGAAGGAGGCTGCACTGCTTAAAAGGTGGATTTTTGGATTTTTCTAACATCAGGAGACAGAGCTATGTTATACATATGCATATATATGTCTTCCAATGCAGGATCTTGGCCACAACTGAAAATAACAAAGCAGTACGATTAAAAGCAAAACAGAATCCTATCCAAAGTCCTTTAAAAAGCAATTCTCAAAAATATTTCTTGCAATTTATGGTATTTGCATGCTAGAACTATCGTTTAAGTAATTTTGCTTAAAATGTACGCAACTGTGGTTATGATTAAACACTACAGATTATTATAGCAAAAAATATCTGCCTGAAAAGGAGGCGTGACTACTTATATCATCAGTGTTCAGTGTGATGTATCATCTCACACAAAGGAGTGTGAAATTTGATTGTAAATCCTTCTATTAGGGATCTAAGAGATTAGCATCCAACAAAATTTGCCTTGGCAGTTCAAATATTTGATTTATAGTGTGTGCTTGTGAGGAATGATATTATTTCTCAGTCTGACTTCTAACAATACAGGTTATTTCATTGCTTTCAAAATATTTCAAATGCTTTCTTGATATTCAGCCTCCTGTCTTTGAGCCAGCCTATGGTGGAGATGTGGGTGCAACAAAAAGAAGCAAAATACAAAATACAAGAATTTCATAAAGAATGGTGGAGCCTTGGACTGTATGCAGTGCCAAATCCATTTTGAGATCACAAAAAGCCCCGCCCCAGCTCCTTACATTTGCGAATTTTAGGGTTTTTTACAGTAAAATTTTAATGGGGGAAGTTTGGGAATTCTAATCCACAAAAGTAACTTTTTCCAAGCTCTGTCTTTTTCTTACTCAACTGACAAAGGCTTTTGAGGTACAATTTAAAATAGGCATAAAATGTAGTTAACTTAAAACACTGTACCAGTCAAAGAGCAAAGATTTAAACACAGAGATAGACAGACAGAAGGTTATCAATGATAGGTGACCAAACAGAAAAGCCTAAACTGAATCATTTTGAACAGTTCCAACAGATTTTATTGAGGTCTTTTGATATGGGGAAGTATAGAAACAACAAAGAAAGTCTTTGTCAGGTTGAGAAATGTGTAGGATGCACAAGTAGTGGCACACATTTTAGGCAAGGACTTTGAAAAGAATAGCATTACTATACAGAATACTCTGCTTTCTGCAATCACCTTTCAGACTCCAGAAGGCAGCAGTTTCATCTGATGACCTAAGTCAGTGATGAAACCTACAAAAGGAGGTATTTCTTCAAATAGATTGAGCTATATCTATTGAAGGTTAGACAACTTCAAGGCGAATCTCTATTGTTCTCTCTAACATAGATCTCAGTACATCAAGGATCTCTGCTTTTTAGCTTTTATGGCTGTTGAAAAATGTGTGAGGCTTATTGACATCTGACGAAATTTCTGCATGCGAGCTTCTATTTTCAGCTTTTTTTTTCCAGTAAAAAGATCCAAGAGAAAATTCTCAGTAGATGACTGGATTTTACAGTATGATTTTCCTTCTCCCTGCTCCTTTCCCAGTCCACATTCTTGCATATGGGATAAACTGAACACAGATGCTATATTGGTTCAGGAGTGGTGGGAGTGAGTGTACTGAAAGAAAGCAGCCACTTTTCAAGCTGTCAAGCTGGAGGACAGGCAGCAGGGCAAGGATCTCTATGTCATATGAGGATACGTCTTATAAGAAAGCTAGACTAAAGATGTAAGCTTTAACAAGGATGGGAACTTGGCAGACCATGATCCTTTATAGCTTAATGGCATTCATTCTTTTTCCCATTACAAACTCTGCGTTAAAGTCATCTTTTCATGTAGTGCATCATTAAAATGGTGGAATCCACTATCTCAAGCCAGTAATGATAGCCAATTTGGATGTCTTTAAAAGGAGATTATAACAAATCATGAAGTGTAGGGTTAGCAGTGACCATCAGCTATGATGGCTCTGTATTACCTCTGATAACAGAGCCAGTATGCCTCTTGATATGACGTGCTGGGGTGCATGAAGAGGAGAGTGCCATTGTATGCCCTGCTTATGGGCTTGCCTTAGACAACTGGGTGGCTACTGTGTGGATAGAATGCTACACTATATAAGCATTTGGCATGATCTAACACATTTTCTTATGTTCTTACATGTTTGTAAAGAAGTATGTCTTTTATTGTAGATTCCAGTGCAGAAGTTTATATGTTGTTGGAATATGTGATTGAATGGGAAGATTTCATGGGGTAAAACACTTAATTCTACCATCTTTATGGTTAAGATAAGTTTCTACAGTTGGGGTAGGCAACCTGGTACAAAGATGTTTTGGACTGTGGCTCTCATAAACCCTAGCTAGCATGTCCAGGGATTATTGCAATCACAGTTCACAACTTCTGGGGACACCTGGCTGGGATGTTTTTTAGTAAGGAGAAAAAAGTTGCATTACTCTGATCCAGTCTTTGTTGGGGATAAGCTATGCCAGTGTAGCCATAAGTTTATGAAACTAAGGATTTCTTCAACCAGGTGTACAGAGTTCATAATGTGATGTGGGATCGCTTAAAGGAAATGTTGAATGCAGCAAGGCAGAGGTTTGCATAGGTTATATTCCTTTGGTTAGGGTGCCTCTCCTGATGGGGCTAAAGCAACTATGGAAGAAGAAGAAGTGAGAAGCTGTAATTGTGAAACAGAAAAGGAGGGAGAAAAAAGAACCCTTTCAGTCACCACTTTTCATCATTCAGCCAACATCAAAAGTGCAGAGCAAACTTCAGATGGTATCATCTCAGCTTGGTCTGGCTGGCTGCCCCTCTAATGCTTATTCATAATTCTGAGTGCCTGCTGAAACGCCTTTTTATCACTCTCTGTTTTAATTACATGTTAAGCCTTCAGCAAACAGACCAGGCTCTGGTGACTGTGTCAAATTTGCTAGAGAAAATTGAGACACATTTTGGAAACTGAAATTAAGTGAACTGAATAGTGATGAAAAATGTCAGGCTGTAGGCTCAGGAGGCTGAGCAATCACAGGAACAATCACAGATGTTGGGCAACCCTCTTCAAGAGAGGAAGACAAGCCATTAAGGGTGCAGGATTCTATTGGCTGGGAAGCAAGGGATCACAATGCACTGCTCTGTGCAATTTGCCTGCCAGAACTGTTATATGTATTGCCAAGGGTCTACAGCTCCAGTTGTCACACATGCAAAACATGTTCCTAGTAGATGTGACAGATCCCTCTTGACACTGAAACTGGGGAGGGAGCAAAGACCCACCACCCAACATGGTGAATGGATATGTGGGTTAGGCCATCAATGGCTGCTAGTCAGAAAGGATATGTGACTTGAACTATAGAAGGTAGTAAGCCTTTGTGGACCAGTTTTTAAGGAATTAGCCATTTGCTACACTTCCACACTAGACTGTTATAGTGCTATTATTCCACTTCAACATGCTATGGAATCCTGGGTTTGCAGTTTAGGGAGGGGCCTCAAGGTCCCAAGGCCCCTCCCTAAACTGCAAACCCCAGGATTTCATAGGAAGTTGAAAGTGGAATAATAGCACTGTAACAGTCTAATGTAGAAATGTCCTTAGTCTGTTGTAGAAAGAAAAGAAAAGAAATAAGGGGGAGAGGGAAAAACGTGTCAGCACCTTTAAGACTAACTGGTTTTTATTTTCGCATGAGCTTTCACAGATATTAACCACTTCTTTGGATGCAGGACCAAATGGTATTAAGGTCTCGGGCATAAAGCATCTTTATACACTCGTGGGAGTGGAATAGCATGTAATCAGATCTAGAAAGATGTAAATCACAACCCTTGCCCTAAATTTTCAAAGGGCTGCATAAGGTGATACAGATCATACAGATCTTTATAGTGGTTAGTTAGTGTTGATGGGTGAAAGCAATAAATCTGCTTACCGAAAGACAGTTTCCCAGAGTTCAAAACTCTCTCTGAGAAGATGCCTTTTGTTATAAATGCAGTAGCAAGGACTCTTGTATTAATGTATACATTTCTTCATGAAGAAGAAGCCATTCGTCTTTGTTCGCTTTTACATCTGCATGTTAAACTGGTTTGATGTCATTCTGTCCTCCGTGGGTTCACATGAGTTGAGGTCTTAGTGAGGTTGACATCGACGTTAAACCGATGTATTGTAAAAACAGAAAAACTCCGATATAAACCACCCAAACCGTTTCTGCTGCATTTTTTCCTACATGCAGAAGTGTTACATCGATTCACACTACTTGCACTAAAACATAGCAATGGTTTCTACAACTTTTTTTTTTAAATTAACCAATCAGAAGTGGGGTGGGGTGAGGAAGGGGAATAGGAGTTCCACGAGAATTGACGATGTGGAAGCTACAAACGATTTTCTCCACTTTAATAGAAACTGGAAGGCGTCTAGATAGGAATCGGGGTAAGTCAGAGTAAAAAACACCACTCATGACACACGGTGAAACATTCCACTCTAGTGTGGAAATGGTCCTAGGATTATTAGTTTTCCAGGTACTAAGAATTTTTGCCAGAGAGCTCTAGTGGTTTCCCTTTATCTATAACACTTGAGCTTTCCAGCAGAGAGTTCAAAGCACTTCACCAAAGTACAAATCTCAGAATTCCATATCGATTAAACTGGGATCAAACGGCTGTTAACTCTGTAGCAGATATACTTTCAGTTTCTGGGGAATATGAAATAGAGGGTGCAGTTGCACTTTCATGCACTGCTGGTAGACTTCCCACAGGCAATGGACTAGTTTCTTTATGAGCAGAATATTGGGCTAGATTGGCCTTTGATCTGATTCAGTATGGCTCTTCTGATGTTCTTACATTTGCCGCTTGCACTGTGTTACTGTGGTTTTGTGCGTACCACAAGAGCAGAACAAACATCCCACCCAGCTCCAAGCTGGGAAGGAAAGAAAGGAAGCTGAGAAAAAAGCTAGGGAAGAAATCTTTATCTTGTAGAGGATTTCTGGTAATCAAATTTTGAGTTGTCCAACCAAAATTCACAGATCTCTGCATATTACACAGCAATAGATTCATGTTTTTGACCAACCAAATGCACATGCAACAGGGAGTGCAGCCAGTCTTGGTTCTCAGATGCATCCCTGTAAAATGCATGTGTTTCCAAAGACCTTGTTGTGGCATTCACTCTTTAACGGTTAGTTTATAGATTTGCCATATGTGGTCCTCCAGATTTTTGGTAGCAATTTACATCATTCTTCACCATTGATTATGTGGGAGCTCTAGTCCAACAAAATATAGAAGGCCAAATGTCACCCACTTCTGTGGTAGATGTACACATTCCAAAAGTGAAACCTCCTGCCCAGTTTGCCACAGAATTTATTGTTTCACATTTCCCTGATTGGTTGTTTCCTTTATGACTTCTATCTTAGATAGAAAATTTATTAGAATTCTGTATACAGCGCTGCACCATCTGTAGAAGCAGTCAACTTTGCTGCTGGACATTTTTGAACAGTTTCCTTTTCTACCTTCTCCTGTCTATGTGCAGTTGCTGGCTTCATTTCTAATCTCCAGGTGCTGAGTGTAGAGAAATCACACATACTCTCACCTGCGCACATACCTGAAACCAACATATGTGGGGTCTAAAGAGGTGATTTCTATCCCAAGGAGACAAGTGGGTAGACGTCATTGGTTCTATGTGCATTGAAGTATATGCTTTTAAACAACCATCTACGCAGAAATTACAGCATCTGGAGGTCTGGGATGGGACCAGCAGATCCCATGCTTATATTTGTATATCCTCTGAGCATCCACCTAAGACTCTGGTCTGTATTCTAACCATAGACTTCTTCTCTTTTGGTAGTTCATTTGGCAGCATGCTTGCCAAGTTTCTGCCTCTTCTTGCTTGTCCAGGATAATCAGGCTGCAGAGGAAACTCACAAGGAGCTGATAAGCAGATTTCATGACACCCCATACGTTCAGCATGAGATGACAGATTAAACCTAAAAGCTGATTGAATTAAACAGATCTGCAGAGGCAAAAACCCCTTCTAATGCTGATCAAAATGTGGCTTTCTTTCCTCCGTATCTTGTCACGACGTCTAGCAAGGAAGCTCAGAATTCTGAACCATCTCTTTCCAAATGTGTGGTTTCCCAGAGGGTAGCCTCCTCAGTGCTACAGCACTCTGGAAGAGGCGGCTTAAACTATTGCCTGTGCCACAGGACAGGCAGTTGTCCAAGCCAACATTCTGCGTTGTTAGATATAGGAGAAATAGACTGTTTGGATACATTGACTTATTCACTTAACAGATAAAGGTGTATCAAAGGTAGCTGGCAGAGGAGATGGAAGGATGGAGAAGACAAACCCACTTTGCAATTCATACTCAGCTTCTTATCTTCTTTCCCTCTACCATTATTCATTGCTTCAGATTCAGTAAGATGCTTTGTTTGGAGTACCTATACATTTGGCCAGTGCAGATTACAAAACTATTAAGCAGCTAGCAATTGAATTGTCATAAACATATGGATTCCATATCACAATCAGAAACTGATAGTATAAATAACATTGTTAAACAAAGGCAGAAAGTGAGTCCTCAAGGATGTTTGGAAATCTGTACTGAAGGACCCTATATTAGTTTGATTAAATCAAACATGGCACCTAGGAGTAAGAAGTGGGAAGTGGTGGCTGATGTCAGAGGGACACTGAATCTACTGCAGCCTTTTAATCTGGGCATTAAAGGAACTTTTAAGTTTTGCTTTAGCAGCAAAAATGGTTGGCTTTGCAGTTTGACCGACTGAAGGTTTGAAACCAGGTTAGGCAGCTGTCGGAGGTTAACCCCTCATTGCCTCTGTAACCTCCCAAGTAAAAATGCAACAAATGGCACTACTGGAACACGTACTGCCATGGTGCACCCTATAGCCCCTGTGTTCTTAAACATGCAGCATTTTCACAATCTTCATTCCATTTACACTAGTTCTCATTAAAGAGTATTCTTACTCAGAAATGGTTACTCTAGCAACTGCCTAGAGCCTCTTGTTGTAAAATCTTTTTGTTATAAAAAAAAAAAAGTAAAAGGTTTCCTATCTTAGACTTCCCATACATCTACCAAATTCAGGCTCTTCTAAGCCTAGGAAGAGGAAGCGAAGTGCTTGTGTCTTTCACCAGAGATCAGCTACTTGTCTGTATCAGAGAAGAAATAATGTTGTGCCAGAACCCTTTCACATTATACAGTTATAGAACGATTCTACTCTAAGTTCCATGGCAACATCCTATGGAACCTTAGAGTTTGTATTCATTATTATATTCTCTCTCTAAACTGCAAATCCCAAGATTTCATAGGATGGAACCATAAAGTGCTGTAACTGTGAAAGGGCCCCAACTTTGCAGCTATGAAGATGGAGTTTGGCTTGTGCTACACAGTATGAGATAGATTTAGCCATGTGAAACCTGGCTGCTGGAAATGGACTTCCCTGGCCCCTTCTTTTGTACAGCAATCCCTGAAAATAATTTACAGAAGGTCAAAGGACACTGCTTAATGATGCTGGCAGGAGTGAGGTGGATCCCAGGAAAAACAGGCAGAGAGACATCTTTCATGAGTGGAATATTTTTGCATCCATCAAAAGTCGGTCCTGAATTCAGCCCTTTAAACATGTGCCTGCAGAAATCACATACTCTCCCAGTTCTTTTAAGAATTCTCCTCTCATTTATGCAGAAGATAAAAAGGCATACTTTCTTCTGGGTAGAGGGCAATGTACTTGGAGATTCTGGAAGTATCCACATGTTCAGTCTTCAGTGTCCTCCCACAATTAATTCGGCACATCAGACAGAGGCAGTGAAGCAAGGAGTGGGCATCACAAAGCACTCGTGGTTTATTCATTATCTCAGCTGTCTTTTAGCTTTCATTATTGATGACCACATTTCATAGTGTGCCTTTTGAACATACCACAGGATCTTCCTATGAAAGTCATGAAATACTGAGAGCACAGCAAAGCTCCTCTCCAAAGGCAACTGTGTGCTGAGCACTGGAATGGAAAATACAAGGCAGAGAACTTATGAGAGTCATCAAATAGAGATTAGTAAGTGTTTGCAGAAACTGAAGGTGCTTGTCCAGGCCACAGTGTTTCCAATTTTTTATGTTATGTTTGTGAAACCTGGACAGTGAAGAAAGCTGACAGGAAGAAAATCAACTCATTTGAAAAGAGCTGGAGAGGAGTTCCAAGGATGACATGAACTGCAAAAAAGACAACCAAATGGAGCATAGAGCAAATCAAGCCTCTTACTAGAAGGGAAGATGACTAAGTTGAGGCTGTTGTGCTATCTACATATCATGAGACCATGTGACTCATTGGAAAAGATTATCGTGCTTGGTAAAGTGGAAGGCAGTAGGAAAGGAAGGGAGGCCATGGTACAGGTGGATTTGTTCAATCAAGAAAGCCACAACTGTTTTGAGTTTGGAAAAACTGGCCAAGGCAGTTGATGGACAGGACTCTTGATTGTCTCTCATGTCATACGGTCACCATAAATTGAAGTTGACTCGATAGCAAATAACATGGTGCTACTAGTCAAAAGACAATGGGTTGCTTTTCTATCTTTTCTTCCTTAGGCCCTTTCCACACGGGGGGGGGCGTGAAACACGGGGAAACGGGGCAGCACACGCAGAAACGGAGCTTACCTTTATCCGGGTTGCTCCGTCACCATAGGGAGCAGCACGTGCTCACCGCTCTACATGGTGGCGGCGGCCGGCGGCGCCTGGTGGTGTCTGGCGGCGCCCAAAATGGCGGCTTGCGGCTTCTGGCAGCTCTCTACCAATTGGAGAAGCACGCCAGCCAGAAGCCCGCCCTTGGGCAGCTCTGCAGGGACACGCTTGCCCGCCCCTGCAATTCCCCACGAGGTGCTGCGAGGGGCTAGTGTGCGCGTGTTTCATAAAGACCACATGAAATGTGGTCTTTATAAAACATGCGGTGCCACCCTCGCAGCCACGCGAGGGCGATTTGAGGTGTAGAACCTCCACTTTTCTAACCGCCCAAGCACACTCCACAGTGGGGATGACCTCCGGGTGAGGTCGTCCTACCCTGTGTTACCCCGTGTCCCCCCCCATGTGGAAAGAGCCTTAATGTGTTTGGAGGGAAGGAGGGAGGGAGAAAAGAAAGGAAGGAAGGAAGGAAGGAAGGAAGGAAGGAAGGAAGGAAGGAAGGAAGGAAAAGAAAAGAAAAGAGAAGAGAAGAGAAGAAAAGAGAAGAAAAGAAAAGAAAAGAAAAGATTGGAGAAGCTACTGGAAGCAAGAGCTTGTAAAAAAGGGTTTACAAGTTGAAGAGGTGAGGGACATTGGGCTCCACCTGCAATGCTGGAGTCTGCTTAGAGTTTAGAGGAATTATAGCTCAAAGGAGGCCTGAGAGAGGAGGGTAATGGCAGGATCTTTTCACCTATGTATACCAGTACTAACTCTAGAGAGGACCCCAGGTTAAAGTTAACACAGTGTACTATTTGAATTGACAAACACATGAGAAATCAGACACTCTTAAGAACCACACAAGGCTATGAGAAGGTGAGGCAAAAAAAGTTGGACAGAGAAAGATTGGGTGGAAAGGGTGATAATTACCAGTCCTGAAGAAGGGGTCACAGCAGAGGGACTCAGAGAACTTCTGAAAGTATCACAGGGGAGCATCAGTTTGGGGGCACTAGATACTATAATTGGCTGGGGTCAAAGCTAGAGTTTTTATACCCTATTTCACATCCAGACGGTGCACATTGACAAAGCCATAATGGCTTTCCCATGGTGGGAAATGGAATTATGGCTTAACTTCAGAATGACAAAACATTGATGGGACTCATGACAATCTCTTAATGTTCTGTCAGGTAAGGTGTTTAGGGAAGATCTCCATAGGGAAAGACTGAGAGATTGATCACAAATCTGGGCAGTTTGCCTGTCATTGTATTCAAAAATACCAAGAGCCTGAAGTAGTGAAGGGATTAACATAAAGCCATCAGCATTGGGTTTTCCACATAATCTTATCTGACCTTTCATGACCCTGAACATGTCTCCAGTCAGCATTACTCTGAACATGTTCTTCAGCCAGTGTGACTCTGATCATGTTCTCTGGTCATTAATAAGTCCAATTTATGAAAGTTGTATATCTTGTGGGAGGGTTGGGAAGGTATGGTAACAATGGTACCTGTAAGGAAAGGGAAGGAATTTTTGCAAGTTTTTTTTTAAAATGCACTGGAAGTATCATCAAATAGAACATTTGTTTCTGCTTGTAAAATCCTGTCATAGATGATAATTATCTCAGCATTTAAAGATAGTGACACATTCTGTTCTTTCTGAAATTCACCAATCCGTGACTTCAATATACATGTTGGTTACAGAAGAATGAAGCACACGCTTCTGCTAATTTGAAGATAAAACTTAGTCCCCCCCCCCCCATGCTTATGTTTGGTTACAAAACACCACTACCATTGGCATGTTTCAGTTCCAGCAACATGGGGCTTCCCTTCCCACCCCATGGAAATTAAGCATCCAATTTGAACTTTGGTGTAGTGAACATGACACACACCAGCAAAAAAAGGGATGGTTTGGAGTAATTCTATGGGTCACAGAACACAATTTCACAGGTCTAAGTAGGCATGGAATGAATGATTATTCTACCCAGCATACACAAAAGGCCTTATAGACTTATTCACCTTGGCTTGGCAGTTCAGTTGACAAGAACACTAGGTCGCCATCTTTCTTGGGAGCATCTTTTGGCTTGGCTGTGAGAAGCACAGAAGGGACTTGTTGTTCGATTTTCCTGTTCCCAGTTCAGAAGTAGTAGAAATCATGCAGCCCTCTACATGATGTTTTACTGCAATTCCTAGCAGCTAGATATGCCAGCTAGGGCTGCTGGGTGTTGCAGTTCAACTACATAAGGAAGACTAAATGATGCCCACCCATTTTAGACAGTACCATCGGGTTATCCAGACAAACAGTCTGGCCCAGTATATAACGTAGCCTTCTAAGGCTTTGAAATCTTTAAAACAGCACATAATCATTTAAGCTTCTTAACATTCTCGATTACAACTTTATACACATATGTATATTGACTTGTGGTTTGAAAACAAAGGAAACTGCCTAAGGTGCTTAAATGAAAGGCATACAAGCCTGAACACACACACACACAGAGGCTTGAATCCATTCACTAAACCTTGAGGCTTAGTCTCACTGCAGTTCTCCAATCTACTTTTGTTGAGTTTTTCCTCACTTCCCTTTGCTACCACCTACTGGAAATGGATGTATATTGCATTTCTCTTGTCTACATTCCAGTAAGCACTTTGCTGGATGGACAACATTGTTTTAACAACTTTGTTGATAGGCTTGGAAGAAATCAGTCCTTTTTCTTTGTCCCGGATTCTTACTGAGTCATTAAAATATTTACGTTCATCTTGCATCAAAAGATCTCATACCGATATAAAACAGTTCAAAGCAGAATAATTTTACACAGACTAAAAACATTAAACCATTCAACAAGTTAAAACAAGACAATTTAAACAAGTGAAAACAGTTCTTCTAAAAAATTCTAACCATGCATATGTGTAGATTTATAAAAAAAATCAGTTAGACCCAAAGGCTTTAGTAAAAACCAATGTTTTAGTAAAGATCAATGTTTCACTTGGTGCTAATACATCAGTAGATTTGGTGCCCTGTACAGGGAGTGTATTGCACACCCAGGGTGCCACAGCAGAGGATATCTTTTCCCACATTTTCCCAAACTGTATTTCCCAGATGCAGTGGAGTTCTCCTGCAGACCTCAGACCTTGAGCTGGTACATTCAAGGAGAGATGCTCCTTCTGACATTCTACTTTGAATGTCTTCACTAGTGCCTTGAATTCAGACTAGAAGTGTACGGACAGCCTGTAGAACTGTATTAAGACTGAAGTTCTTCAGTAAATAACCTAGGTGCTGTACTTTGTGGCTGCTGCAGCTCCCCGAACATTTTAAAGAGCAGTCTCACATATAGCACTTTGCAGTAGCCTAAATAAGAAGGTACCAGTGAATAGGCTACTATGTTTACTTTTTTTTTTTTTTGTCCAAGAAAGACCCTAACTAGCAGGTCAGGCCCTTTCCGCACAGGGTCATTACCGTGGGTTACTGCGTTGTAGTGCCGTATTGTTCTGCATGTGGAAGTGAATTAGCCTCACATTATTTTACGTCGTTCTGCATGGAATCCGCTGTTAATGCGCCACCATGTGGTGGGAAAGCACGGTATTTGAAAACCGGAAAAAATCCAATTCACATTCTGACATCAAAATAAATTTGGTTTTTTTCGGTGATGCAAAATGCACATCTGCACCAATGCGCATTGGTGGGCAGCGGAGGGCAGGCTGTAAGGCCAAAAGCAGGTATATGGTACATAATATGTACCTATGTAAATACACACAAACGGAACCACCCAAAATAAAACAAAACAAATAACCAGCCAATCACGGCTGCTGGGGCTGGGCGAGGGGAGTCAGGGGAGTGGCTGGCGATGAGGTAGTGCAGATGCATGAACTCACACTCCTCTGCAAGAAAACTGAGGGCTGTGCTGAAAACAAAGGAAACTGCATTATTTAAATATGGGATCAAACTGAGCGAACTGCTTCTCTCACCTCGTGGGGAAAGGGCTGGCACCAAGTATTCTGAGCCATTGAGTCCGTCTCGTCTTTCAGTGACACAGATGGATCTAAGAGAAATTCCAAAGTACGCATTTGCCTTCTAAGGGGAGTGCAACCCCATCTAGGGAAAATAACTTATCCAACTCCTTGACTGAAGAACCAGTCTTTTTGGGAATCAGCTTTATTTTATTGGCTTTCATTCAGCCCATTGCAGCATTTGGGCATTGGCTCAGCACCTATATGGTCCCAGCCAATTCCAACAATAAGGAGAAGTACCTGAGGGTCACCAGCATACTGATGGCTCATAAATCCCAAATTCCTAATTATCTCTCACAGTGGCTTCAAGTATATATTGAACAGAATGGAGGCTAGCATGGAACCCTGCATCATGTCAGTTTGACAGCCATGGGACTGAACAGGAATCTCCCAGTGTCATTCTCAAGAACCAGGCCCGCAAATAGGAGAGGAATAGCTGTAATATAGTGCCTCCCACTCCTACCCTTACCCTCCATATTTGGTCCAGTAAGTTTTTGACTAACTATGGTCTCAAACACCACTGAGAGATCCAGCAAGATTAATACTGGAATAGATAATTAGTGCATTGGACTATGATCCTGGAAGCCAGGGTTCCATCCCCCATTCAGGCATGGAAACCCACTGGGTATCCTTGGGCACATCACACACTCTCAGACCCAGAAAACCCTGTGATAGGTCTGCCTTAGAGTTGTCATAAGTGGGAAAGGACTTGAAAGCACACAACAGCAATAAGGTAATCAGAACAAACAAGGCCATTTCAGTACTGTACCCTTGCTTGAAACCAGACTGGAATGGGTCCAGATAGTGTTTCCACCATAAATGTCTGAAGTTCCCAGCTATTGGATGTTTAAGCACCTTGCCTCCAAAGGGGATGTTAATAAAAAAGCAGAAGTTCCTCCATATTTCTGCATTGAGGGAGGTCCTCTTCAGGCGATGGTGCAACTACAGCTTCTTTCAAAACAGCAGGCACCCTCCCCTGACAATACAAGGCAACAATTACTCCATGAATCCACCCAATCTATCTAGCTCTGCTAGATCTTATCAACCAAGACAGGCAAGGTTCAAGCTTACACCTGGTGAGATGAACTAATTCATGCATCTTCTACACAGCAACTGAAAAATGATTCCAGAAAACCAGATACAATGGAATGCCAGACCCTTCCTCAGATTCTACAATAACTGTGGTGTCAAGTTCTAAGCAAACACAAGAGACTTTCCCCTTGAGGTGCCTGGTAAATTGGTCTCAACAGACAACCAAGTTTTCCATGCCTGCTTTATCTAGACTTGATCCCAATGGGCTCCTCCTGATAGCAGAGGAACAGTATAACCTTTTTTGCTAACCTCACTGCTGTGTAATAAACACAGTGAAGGGTCTTAAATCCAACCTCTTTCTTCTTCAAAATTGCAGAACAAAAAAGTTGCCCGGAAAAGCTCTGTGCATGGAAAGCAAAGAATGGGGGAGCTTAGAGAATATACAAAAGTAATGAAAGAGGAAACAGTTTTAACGCTGGTTTATATAGTACTGTACTCTCAAGTTCATTAAAATAAAAAAAGTTGCCAATAGAATGATATCAATTCTATATCCTTGGTTGAATCAAAGGTCTGAATTCATATAAAGCAGTTTCATTCATTCACAAGGTGGAAGAATATAAATGGAAACTCAGGTCTAAGTTATCATTATTGATTTTGTTAAGTTTAGAACTCCCAGAATCTTCCCAACCAAAATGACTATTGGTCATGCTTGCTGGGCATTTTTGGAGTCGGAACATTTTTGCAGTTAGCCAAAAAAAGTTTTCCAAGCATTAGCATTGTCACAGACTGACCAAAAAGTAAAAAGCAAACTGAAGTGGTGAACTTCAAACTAGACAATATATTTTAGCATGTGTTTAGAAGAGGTGACTGAAGTGGTAAAAGACATTTGTTGACCATAGCATGCAATCTTCCTCACCTGCATATCTTGCATTTGACGTACTTTATTTTGTGATTAGCCATTGTAAGTTAACAGTGGGTTAATGTGCAAGCCTAATTGTTGAGACACATATTTCTGAGGAAACATCTTCATAGGAGGAAAGATTTATTATTAATTATATTAATTTTATAATTGATGATATTAATTATATAATTAATTAACTAAAATAGGAAATATGCATTCCTGGTAGTGTTTAACCTTACCCTGAGTTACGATGGCCCTATACCCAAGATCAGACAAAAAATAAACAGGAGTATGTTATCAGCAAGTTTGGGAAACCAGAGTTGTGAAAACAAAAATCATACAAAAAAACATAAAGGGAGCAATCCTTCCCTCAAGACAGGCCAACTCAGTGGCCAGAAAATTCTGAGACAGTGTATGTCTACAGGGGAGATAAAACTGAGGGAGTGTGTAAGAGGGAATTGAATGGTATACCCCAAAGATGGTATGGCTGCCTGGCTCAGTGAAAAATGAGCATATCCCATGGCAACATTTTGTTGCAGTTCCCACTTAGTATTTAAAATGTTATCCTAACCAGGTCAATGTGCAGAACTTTGACCACCCTTAGGACAGGACATTAGGGTGGAGTAAGTATTGACCACCAATCAGCCCATGAAGGCCATTAAGCTATTTCAAAGGAAAAAAAGAACAACCAGACATTCAAAAGCAGAGACGAAATGAAGTAGAAATATTTATTAAAACTAAAAGCACAAATCATGAACAAGGCTTGTTATTATTTTTTTTAAAGGCACACACATTCCCTCAGTATGAGGCATTGGAATTTGCTGTAGTTTCTGCAATGCATTTAGCTGCTTGGCCACTGAAGTACCCAGATCTTGTGGCTGGGCACTTGCCAAAAAAAGGTGCAATCCTTTAAGAACCATCACAGTATTTCAGCAGCCTTTACCCAACCCAAGAGAATTACCCCCGTTTTCCCCAAATGCTTAAGTTCTATAACCTGTTAAAGTATCCACTTCTCTTGTTGGGGCTGAAGGCATGTTCTCCTCTACTGTGCTTTCAATTTTAATAAAATAATGGGACAAAAGCTAACGTCCACTTATGCTCCTCACTGGCAGTAATAATAGAGGCCTGCCAGAAAGAGGCGTATCACACAGAATCTGTCTTACTTCATTGCTTCAAGAGATTCCAGGGCTTTTCAACATTATCAGTATTCTGGGCCACATTAAGTGCTTCTATTCGAGTGAGCAAACCGGCAAGACTCCCACCCACTCCCGGCTCTTGGGTTGATACCAGAACTTTTTTCAGCTGTCTCTAGGCTTCCTTGCCTCAGTTCGAGGTACCTGGAATATTGTATCTGGGATTCTTCTCTTGACAGTTCATCCACAAGCACTGTCGTTCATGGGGTTACCTCTCCCCTCACCACCCAATTTATTGGCTAGTGGCTAGATCTTCCATTCTGAAAAAAATTGCTTGTAATTTCTGTTTAACAATCTGTAGGTCACCGTTCTAACAAAAGAATATACAAACTTCTGAGTTTTAGAGTCTCCTACCATGGAAGTGCAAGTTGCAAAGAACTAGCCCATCTCATAGCCTCCTTGTGATATGCTGCTTGTTTACACCTTCGCTCCAGGTGAGTGTTTTGTGTTCCTAAATCTCCCCCCTTTCAGATTACAGAAGCTCCAATAGTTTGGTTGTTTTCTCCATTACTCATGAGGCTGATCACTTTTGCTGGCAGCGAGAACCTTCCAACCCACTGCTGTGTGGACAACTTCTGTCACTGTCAATGCAAATGGAATAAAAGCTACCAAAGGAAACTTTATCTACATAAGCAAGGTGAGAGAAAGAGACATGAAACAAGTCACCTGAAAAACAATTATCAGACAGCCCTCAATTACAAGTAGTAGCTGAAGGTTGAAAAATGGAGCAGCTTTTTGATGACCCAGTGACAGATAAAACAATTACGAAAGACAGCATCCATCTTGCCTCTAAGAAGTCAGAGAAAATAATAGTTTGCTGTTCTCCACAATGAAATAAAAAGCACCTAGAGCAGGGCTGGGGAACCTATGACCCTCTGGAATATGACTCCAATTCCCCTTAGCTCTACTCATTATGGCTCATAGTGAGGCATGATGGGGGCAAGCAGCTGAACATCTGAAAGGCTACAGGTTTTCTAAAAGCAATTCCCAAGAATGTATCCACATTACAGAGGGAAGAAATACCGAAGCACTGTGGACATAAACTAAGAAGAAAGTAGCTCTTGTGAAAGTGACCAGGATCCTTTACTCCTTGCTATTTGAAAGAGGAAAGTAAGGCCCACCAAGGACAAAGATGTAAAGAACACATTATGGCACCCATTCTATAGTGGTTCTTGGGCTATATGTTCTTATAGCCATTAAAGATTGTTTCAAGACAGCCTTAGTTAAGCCTGCAGTATGGTAGACTGAAAACTGGGTCAGTTAGCTATTTATCTCAGTTAGCTTTTTCTCTATTTATGCAATCATACAACCTAGACTAAGGAAAGATTATTCTTAACTATTAGCTGCTTCAGCTTTAGTTTAGGAGATTATCAAACTTGGAGGGGTGTGTGAAATTTGTAGGGGAGGCGCACTACATACCTTCATATAACTATTTGCTGTCTGATTAAAAGTCTGCCCAAGAACTAATGCTTTATTTGATAGCCAGAGAAGACCCAGTTAGAAGGAGATTTCATTCCTATCGCTTCCTCTAATCCAGAAAAAAAGAAATTCCAGTACAGTAACCCAAGACCAGATGCCACAATGTGTGACAAAAGACAGCAGCCCAGTTCATTATTCTCACAAGCCTAGACAACTTGTTTTCCTCATGCAGCTAGGCCAAATGAATAAAGATGATCCATCAACCTACTGGTGCTGTAAATACTTCCTACAGACACCAACTTCTTGGGTGCTAAAGCTCCTCTTTTAACATACATGAACACGCAGACAACACACACACACACACAATTACAGCTGCCTTTTCGTAAAGCAAGAGAAGCCCCTACTAAGAAGGAGCATGCTTTGGTGAGTTCCAGTTAAATGAAATACGTGGTACTTATTGAAATAGGAAGGCACCTAAGGGACAGCACCAATCACTACCTTGTCATAGGCTAGGTACATTACTTTTTTGTACTAAGATTCCTAGGGATTTTAGGGAATTGTAGTCCAACAAAGAAACATTTTCAAGCTCTAGCTAGGTATAACTCTTGATCAAGCTGGTAACATTTACTGTTGGACAACTAAAGCTACTTATCAGAATAGATAAGTCAAAAAGAAAGTCATTTCTTCCTCATACTCACCTACTAGCCTAGTCTCTTTCTCTCTCTCTCCTTCTCTCAACCTCTATTCCTCCACATTCCCAAATATTTCTCTACAAGATGAACCTGACATCCACTTTCTACCAATAAATAGCATTTCAATACAGCAATCTTTACCAGTCACACTCCATCACATGGATGGGAAACTCATCAGACTCTTGTCACCAAATCCTAGCAGCACATCTACAACACACACAAGCTAACCTTTTTCCCCAAAAACCTTTTTCCTCCATTCTCAATTGCTAAGTTAGCTATTCTGACAGGACACAATATGGCCTCTTTCCACATAACTGGGACATGTAGAGTTCCACCTTATGCCACCTCTTCCTCTGACACTTTCCTTACCTTCCAGAAGTACTGGATGGAGCCACATAAATAATAAATAAATTAACATGATTCCATGACATTTGGACACTCCCCTCTCCTCAAAAAAAAAAGAGTTTCGTATAGGAGGTGTTAGCATGGAGACAGAAGTTAGCATTTTCTTCCTTGCTTCACAGGGGAAGAGTCAGACAGTCCCTGAACAGAAGGCATTTTCATCACTTCTTGGCTCACAGCGTTATCTGGGCCAGGATCCCCCAGTGTTACGCAAACTAGCAAGCAACACTGTCTCTCTCCTGCTAAAGCAAATTATTGGGCTAACATCACTCCTTGCCTTAAGAGTTGTCCCATTTACCTCATTGGGCTTCTGCTCAGAAACAAGGACAACTGAGCAAACTGGCCATCTAGCCAAATATTTCTTTAACAAAAAATTAAAATTCAACCCACTCCTCAGATATGTACATATTCCACCAGGGGTTAGGGTGGATCAGAGGCATTCCGAGAAAAGATGAAGCAGGATAGGAAAGAAAAAGCCCAAAATAAATAAATAATCTATACAGAACTCTCCTTAAAGCTTTACCACAAGGACCTTTGAGAACAAGATTGGCACTATTGAAACAACAACTCACCCCATCATTCTTGTATGCCTTGTATACCTTTTCAATCAGAATCAAAAAAAAAGAAAAAAAAAGACTTCATTCTTTTAACATGTCTGATTACCCAGTTTGTTTCATTAGCCCGAGCAGTTTGTTTTAATGAAAGGCTCCCTTGACACCATGCTGCCCTGTTCCACGCACGTGGCTTCTTTTTCTCAACATGGCCATTATTTCACTACTCAGTTACAAATCTCAGGTTCACATCTTTCCAGCAAAACAATGTCCATCCATTCCTGAACTGCTCATCATGCTTCAGCACCAGCCAATCAAAAAGGCTGAGTGGGTAGGACGAAGGGGCGTCAGACTATTGCTGACTGTTATTAGAAGTACCATTCTTGTGTCTTTCTCCCATAGCTCGTTGACAAATGGTGTGCCTCTTCCTCCCCCTTGAAATGACAATATTTAGAGCATCACAGCTATCTCACATACCAAAGGAAATTTTGCTCAAAGAGTGACAAAAATGGTCTCACTGTCTCCAAAGGAGAGCTTCTGTCCAACATGTCCACCATTTCTAAGGCATGAAGGGAAACTGCTCACAGGAAAGAGAAGAAAAACACCTGACAAGAAGCAACCTGTCTGCCACTCAGTAGGATTTAAATTGAGAATTCAGGGGGAAAGAATGGTTCAGCCCAAACAAGTCAGCTGTTGATATGGCAACAGCACTGCTAGGACTATCCCTACAGAGTCAAAACATGGCACCAGAGATTTAAGGCATATATACCCACTGCCTCCTAGCCACTACTGCTTAGGGGCCTGGGTACAGCAGGCTCGAAGTGATGCCTGCCTGACCCTACCTAAAAGGTCATAGAATGAGGCCTGCAACATTCAGAGCAGCCATCAGCTTCACAGCCACCATTCTCAATTGTGGCGAGGTGACTCACAATGGGTGGCCATCTTGAAGAACTGAATCCCACCCTGGCCCATGACTGCCCCCTGCCCCTGCCTAATCTTTCCTCCCCTGGAATCCACAAGATGCTGGCTCTGGAGGCCACAGCTGGCCTTGTGGTTACATTCAGAGGTCAGCTCCCTGCCTTGGTGGGGCAGGATCAGCTGAGTGGCATTCCATTCCCCCCACCAGAGGAGGCTCAGAAATCCAAGGAAGTAAAGTCTCCAAAGTCACAGTCAAAGAGCTCGCTGATGCCTTCCCCCTCCTCAAGCCCAAAGTGATAGTCCTGGGTCTGTGGCGGTGAAAGTGCAATGAATTCAGCAGGCAGGAAGCTTGAGAAGTCATCTTTGCCCGGCTGGAGCAGGGCATCGACGGAGGCCAGCGGCGAGAGGCTCACGTCATCCCCGGGGCATTTCAGAGGCAGCGTGCTTTCTCCAGACAACAAGGGTTCTGCCAAAAGAAAGGGAGTGAAGGGCAATGGGGAAGACTGTGTAAGCATGCTCCCAAAATCAAGATGCATAATTCAGGTAGGATTTTGAACTGGGCTGTGGGAGATCCAATGGGAAGTGACAATAATACAATATGGTTTGATAGAGAATTGACTGTTGTTATGTGTTATCAAGCTTGCTCTGACTTATGGTGACACTATCTCTTGCTTCACTGAACATTGTCATGGGGTTTTTGACTTATCAGTGCTTCTTTCTGCCCCATACTAGAGTTAGCTAAAATGTCACTGCTGTTATCTCTGAAAGATCTCCTGCCAATGTCATCAACCCTCTCCCATCCCAAACTGGTGCTGCTCAGCAACTGTTTGGCACATTTAATCTTGCTCCTCAGCGAAAGCATGCCTGACTTGAGAGATGCTATCAGTAGCAATTCTGTCTGAATTCAGCACAGTCTCTTGCCTCGTGGAAGCATGCAGTCTCATCACTGTGCAGAGGTACTGCTAAAGTGGATGACTGTGAAGGCCTGGTGACCAATGCTGCTCTTAGATGCTAAATCTCACCCACCTACCGCTCAAAAAAATGCTCTGTTCCCTTCCATATCATACCTTGATCTCCACTCAGAAGTGGCAAGTTCATTTCCTGGGAGGGGTGTAGAAGCATAGATGCAGACGCAGTGGTGGCTGCTGCTGCTGTTTGTGAAGACTCAGGAGAAGGTTGCTCCACAGCCACTTTCTGTGGACTCTTGGTGGGACTGCAGACCCCAGAACTCTCTTCTGGGCACAGGAACACATCAATGGGTCCCTGAGTGCTTTTCACAGCAATTTGAAAAGCCTGGAAGAAAAGAAAAAGGGGGGGCATAGAGAATGCTATTAGAAGAATGCAGAGGTGTTTGGGGTGCTTGCTCTCCCTGCTTGTAGTTTTTTTTCCCCACTTTTTTATTTATAAAAATAGATCTTCATCAGATCCATATATCTCTTCAAAAGCAGTCAACATGAGAAAAAAAGAGAGGAAAGAAACCAAAAGAATGTATATATACATGTATATATAACGAAGTCATCACTTGCATCATAGAATATAATGAGACAGTCTATAAACACCTAACAATACAGCATATCACATATTGTCTGACATACAATAATCCTTATTTCTGATATGTCTATTACCTCTATTAAATTCTAATAAGTCTCTTACCTCCATTAAATTCTGATAAGATTACAGTCATAGCAAATCTTCTTTAATAAGAATATATGAGACTAACATGAACTTGATCAGCCACCACCCAGTTCTAGCATTGTGTGAGGAATAACCTTTCCACTGCTGCTCCTAAAATGCACATTTTTTTTTGCTACAACTTTCTTTCCAAGAGGCCAGGATTCTGCAAGTCCTTGAGAAGAAAAGAGCTGGAGGATTTCTTTTCTCACAGTTTTGTAACTCTCCAGACTTAAAAGTGCAAGATACTAATTCAAAACATTGTTTTTGGTAATAGAGCAATGTGATGGAGGCACATTCCAAAGCCTTCAAGGCTCTTTGGGCAAAGGGATGTACGTACAACATGAAGGATGGTGCAAATGTTGGATCCAGCTGGAAATTAAGGTGGGATTCGAAAGTGGCTTAGAAACAGCAGCTAAAAACACCCCTATTTCCTATCTGTGACTTTAACCAGGAGCCAATTAATGGGCAATCAATTTACTGCACAGGAAACAAACCTGAAATGAATAGCATCAGCCTCCCCTGCTTCAGCATTCTGCTTGCTATGATAGTGGGTCTCTTTCCTTAACTCAACAGTTGGGAGATTAAAGAGATGAGGTGCCTTATCCTGCAAAGATCTGAATATTTTCCCCCTTGTGGTTAGAGTTTTGATTCTTTTTCACCATCTAGCTTACCATCCTATTGATCCAGTCAGTCTAGGAGAAGCCATTATCCATATGAGTTGGCTATTAATATGTAGCAAGACTCAATTGCCTTAGCAATCTAAGTTGGGGTAGTAAACTATTCCTTTAATTGTGCAGGGATATTTGCTCTATATACAATTACCAGAATGAGATTCACTTAACTGAATGTGAAATATCTGGGATAATTTGCATATTTTTCAACAGAGTCTTGAATGGTCAAACAGGATTGGAGGATGTGTGGCTCTCTCCTGGTCCCATGATTCTATCATTTTCCTAGCTATGCCACTGAGTCAAAATGGACTGCAGCTCAGACAGCTACAATTTGTCCCCAGAAATCCTATGGCTGAGTGGTCAAAGCATAGCCATGTAATTTTGGTTTCTAAAAGCCTAGTGCAGCAATATGACCAGTGTAAATTTGGGAAACCAGGAAAACATACCTCTGCTGGGTCAGAGACTTGCATCTGTGTCTCCTGGGGGGCTTTGATCACCATTACCAGTTGCTCAGATGGATCTACAATGCTGCGCAGGTCTTGGCAAGTCACATAAGCTGATGTGTGCTCAGTCAAGTTTTGCCAGAAGCAGAATCACAGGCTATGGCATCAAAACTCAATGCTAAAACAGCATATGTATCATTACCAGGACCAAATCAGAAGTGCTTAGAAATAAACATACTAATCCCTGATGCTGCTCTCCATACACTAAGCACACGCACACTTCTGAAAACTCCTTGTAACACTGAGGAAATTTTCCATTCCCTCTCAAACACCCATAAATCTGGACACAATTTCCCGTATCTTAAGACATCCATATGATTTTCCAGTTGTTTCAGCTCCACTGAGGTGTCATCTTCCACCTTTTAATTTCTTCTTGACTTAGCAACCAGAGTGAAAAGCACAGTGATAATAATTTTCTATGAGGGCCAATGGCTCATTACCTATTCCATAATTTCTTGGGACATTGCACTCTGTGTAAGATATGGGAGAAGGTCTTCTCTGCTGTGACACCTCAGTGTTGGCAGTGCCAGCCACCTTGAGGCCTAACTGGCTTCAGTCTGGTGCCAAGTCAAAACATGGCTTTTTATGAAAGCCTTTGGAGCCTATCGATTTTGTTCAAATGTGTATATGTACATGATTTTAAACTATTTTAAATTATTATGTCTTTCTCAAACATTTAATTACATATTTTTTTCACTGTTCAATATTTCAAATTATTAATTGAACTTGATTTTATTTTAAGCCCCCCCCCAAAATATTATCATATAGGGTGGGAGATAAATAGGTTAATAAAATAAAGAACTGATTTACTATTTAATATAAAATCATGGAATCTACCAGACACCACTCCATCACATGTATATGCATGAATGCTGACTTAAGGTAGTGTTATCTAGCACAGAAGGTGGCACATACAGTTCATTATCAAGAACAGGCTCAGTTACAGAGCCACCAGGTAAAAATCAACAAGTAATACCTGACTGATTCACCATTAACCTTTGCGTACTCTTGTTCTCTCTTACACACACCCTCCTTCTCTCTACAGGGAATATACAGGCAGGGATTTTCCATGAACTCACAGGGTGGAGAAGTATAAAGTAAAACACCAACACCCAGTTGTGGAATGTGAGGAGGGCAGCTACCTGTTTGGAAGTTGAAACCTGGGTTTTTATTGGCTAATCCTGCAGATCAGCTGCTATGAACCTGTTTTACACCTTCCAACTGGCTAAAACCAACCCAATCCTCCTTCCATCTCCCCAAAGGATATTGCTTGTTCTCCAGGTCCTCAGTAAGGAGCTTGAACTGGGTGGTACACATCTGGATGAGGGTGTCCAGCTGCTGTTCTGCAGCCTGAAGATCCTGGAGCTCCTTCAACAACCCCTGGCAATTGCTGGGGCCTCCCACTGCAGACCTGCTACCCCTAGGAAACAAAGGGAAACAAGAGGAAGAGATCTTATTTCCTGACCTTCAATCACTTGCTGACTCAAGCATCCGAGCACATAAGAGAAGAGTACCAGAAGGCATTTCGATCTGCTTCCATGCTGTCACAATTTGATTCAGCACCTGGATGCATGCCCAAATAGGTAGAAAACAGGTTCTACAAGAAGAAGCTGCAACCAACTGTTGCAGTGTGATTTACTGCTGTGATTTTAGCCACACCATTTCGCTCCCCCTATACATCATTCTGTGGCCATCAGATATGCTCTGGTTAGCTTTGCAGTTTCCCCTTTAGGGTTTCTCCTCCCTGAATATTTTGTGTAGCTCTGCAAATCCTGGAGTTCCCTAAGCTTGCTTCTTGCATGTGGGTGCTGCTGCTTTGGCTATCTAGGCAATTAAACTCAGAGTTCGAACAATGGAAAGAGATGAAACGATGGACAACTAAATTGATCTATAAAGCCCTATACAGCTTAGGTCCAGGCTGTCTGACAGACTGACAGTCCCACCACTTCACAGAAATGGTTGGTGGGAGCCTGAGACAGGGCCTCCTCAGTGGTTGCCCCTAGGTTCTAGAACTTCCTCTCTAGGGAGCTAGAATGGCTCTCTCCTTGCTGCCTGTCCCATCAGCAGGCAAAGACTTTTTTTTAAAATTCCAACAGGCTTTTAGAACTGAAGTTTTTTAATGAAAAGTCTTTTAAGAAATTTCTGTATTGTTTCTGTATTACTTTAAGCTGTACTGATTTTCACCATTTTTTTAATCATTTCTAAGAGTATGTTTTAAATGAACAAATCTTGCCAAGAAAACCCTATGACAGGTTCACCTTAGGGTTGCCTAAGTCAAAAATGATTTGAAGGCCTGCAACATACAGGGTTCATAGAATTCAGAAATTCTGGCAAAGTCTCTGACTTTATTTGATGCAGGTTTTTTTTAAAAAACCTTCCACACTACTTGACTGTGTATAGAAGGGGTGGGAATCTCATGACACCATGAGATATAAAACTATAAAAATCTGATTACCTTCATATTTTGGGAGACTGTAGGAATATTAAAAAATTCTAGAACTTTGAGTTATCAAAAATTAATGCATTAACAGGGTATAGTCTGGCTCTAAATCCAAAAGCTATGCAGATTGAATACAACTGTAGAGCATGTTGACTTACAGGTGATTAGATCTTTACTCAAAACAGCTAAAACATGTATTCCCAGTTTTGGTAGAAAAAAAAACCTTCAACAATAACAACTTCACTAAGGAAGAGGTGGGAAGTTGTTTCAATGTTTAAGTTAACTTTTTAAAAAACAGAACTTAGCAGCAGAATAACTAATTTATTGAAAGATAAGGCCTATCCTATTCATGGAATGGAAGAGTTAACAAAAACATTGTTCCTTTTAGTTTAGTTTTATTTAAGGATATGTTTCTTTGTATGCTTTGTTGTATATCTTAGCTTACATTTGTGTTTACATTTGAAATAATAACAGGATTTAAGAAAAAATTTTTTGATGAAAACTTAGCCCTTTTCCATTGCTGAATACAGTCATCCCTCCACATTTGCTAGGGTTAGGGGCACAGGACACCCCAAGAAAGCAGAAAAACTGTGAATAACTCTAGGCCCTCCCAAACCATATTTTAACACACACACACACACGCACAAGTATGATCGCTGTATTCAACCCACCATGGATTCCCTTGAGGCATCAGAGATCCTTCACAAGGCAGAAGTGGGGGGCTCATGGGGCTGACTGCCACCTCTACTGCTGCCCTCACCATTTTTAATAGAGACTTACAAGCCTCTTTCACAGTTGCTCAGTTTCATGAGGCAGCAGAAGCGACAGCAAATAATCTGTGAATAATCAAATCCACAAAAGTGAAACCAGCAAATGTAGAGGGCTGACTGTATATATAAATAAGAGGGCTGTTTTCTGGACTACAAAAAATATAGCTAAAAACCTGATAACACAAAAGTTTTTTAAGAGAAAAATACAATCAATGATTTCAAACAGTGGGGGAGCTATGTGGCCTGTCTCTGCCTTCAAAACATAAACATCTATACATCTATAATCTATAAAATAAACATCTATAATATTCTACTTACAACCATTGGATATGGTTCTTAGACTTCTTGGTGATTAGCTGGATGCCCTCCAGAACATTTGTGATGTCATAGATCCTCCTCTTCTGTACCTTCAGCACATCTGCAGCCCAGTTGAGATCCACAACACCATCAGGGGATTGGCTCAGCAACTCTAGAAATCGCTTGGTGGTCAGATTCAAAGAGGTTTCATAGCGGGATTTCTCTCCAGGAGACTTCACCCCTAGAGATTGAGGAGGACTTCATTATACATCTCGATATGGCTGAAGTTCACATCTACCCTGCTGGAGTTATGAATCTGCCCAGCTACATCATGAAATCCTTGCCAATGGATGCTCTTCCCTGGCTTAGACCTTAAACAGAGCACTTCTCATTCTCTATGCCACCTCAAACAGTGCTGTGGGTATCTGAAGCACCAGAAGGATCCAAAAAATATGCTTCCAGCAAACTCCACCTGGCCTCCTGTGAGGAGAGGGCACAGGGATTCAGAGACATCTACTCTGATGCTAGGTAAACCACAGCACTTCAGTTCTGAAACTGTGGAAGAGCACAGAGGAGCTGCCAGGCTATTTGCTTTTGGCAGAGGAGGTGAATAACAGTGGGAAATACTTCAACTTGCTAAACCCAGTTTTCCACTGAGCAGAAGAAGCTCATCCACCGATAAATATTTGAAGGATAAGCAGACCTTTGAATTCATTTTATTTGAACAGATCTTTGCCTCCTACCTTTACTAACAGAAGCAGAATACATCATATCAGAGAAAGTATTGCACAGTTTTCCAGATGTTCCTGAACTTTGAGTCTCAAAAGCCCTAGCCAATATAGCAAAAGAATAAGGGAACCCGGGAGCTATGCTCCACCAACACTTGGAAGGTGACACAATTTCAACTCCTGTGCTGAATGAAGTGATGAAAGAATTATGGTGCTTCTGCATCCTAAAGCTGCTGAGGTTGTAACAACCTTTTCCAACACTCTTCCAAGCCTCATCTTCACATCCTTTTAGGAATGGAAACTTGCTTTTATTGGCAAGAAAGCTCAAATTTCAAGATGAGAAATTCAAGGATCAAAATAAGTTTTGAAACTATCAAAAAATTCAAAAATAATCTCCAAAATGTCAATTTTTTAATAATAATCTTTAATTAAACTTACATTACACATTAAAACCACTCTCAAAACATATCGTCTGAAATTCCATTAATATATTTTCTTCCTGAAATAATTTCTGCTTACTCACATATACTCTTCCATTCCATTCATAATAACATCATTCTAACTCGCAACTATAGGACCTCTCTTTAATTCTTTATTCTTTATTTTATCACGCATCCAAGATAAGGTACATCAGTGCAACTGCAGAATTATGCAAATCTTTGTAGGAATCTTTGTGGACCTCCAGATGCTTTGGATTACAACTCTCATGATCCCTTATTGTTGGCCACGCTGAGTGAATTGTAAGCCAAAATACTCTTAGGATGAAAGGTTAGCAAGCATCAGATTTAGGCGGACAATATATTATCGTGAAATGTGGGGAATGGCAACGGGGGACTCAATGTTCTTACTGCAAGATGTAGCAAGATTTGCTGTTGTGAGAGGCATAATGCATGCTCTTTCTTCACTGCAATCATCATGCCTTTTATGACACTGGAATTCCTGCCCAGTTCTGTTGGGGCTGTAGTGGAAGTTACAGAGTTTGGGAAAGTTTTTTTTTTTTTTAAATAAGCTGACCGGCAGATTCTGGTAGCTGTTATCCAAAAAAGTAAAATTTCCAAATTGTAGAATCCAAGCAGTGCTCAGAAAACCCCTGTACAAGTCACCATTAACCCCAAATATTGCCACGGACAAGAAGCCAGGAATGCTCTTACAACTGAGAAACTTGACTGCAAGCTCTTGATCTCTCCTACGCACACAACAAGCTGTACATCAACTTGGAAAGACTTAAAGAACCATTTCATCCCTGGGTTTAAAAGAAAGCATGAACTGAAGAAACACATCCAAAGACTCAGAAATTTCCTTCGTAGTTCTCTGCTTCCATATACTGCCCTATTAGCAGAAAAGCCTTACCTGTTTAGCCTCTGAAATAAGGAATTCAGGCAGAACTGCAAAAAGAAAGTAAAGCACAAGAGCTACCTTCTGCCTACCTTTGACAGGATTTCTTGCTTTTCCTCGAGTTGCCTGAAAGCTCTCTGCAATGTACTGGTGGTCAGTTTCCAAGTTCAGCTTCCGTTTTACCTGAATGAGAAAGAGAGACCATGAAAAAAAAAAAAAGACAATGAAAAACAGAACTGATTCAACTCTACAGTTCTCATGGTAGCTTAAAAAGAGGAACAAAATTGTTATGATAACTACTTACACAGGAAGTTGTCAACATGGTACCTTCTGCCTCAGAGAGCTAAACATCTTTATTTTGTTCCTGTGTGCTTGCAAGTCATTTCCCGCTCATGGTGGCCCTAAGGCAAACCTATTGTGGAGTTTTCTTGACAAGATTTGTTCAGAAGGGGATTGCCTTTGGCTTCCTCTGAGGCTGAGAGAGTACGACTTCCCCAAGGTCAACCAGTGGGATTCCATGGCTGAGTGGAGATTTCCTCTATATCATAGGTGGGCACAATGCAGCCCACAGTAGGCAGTCTCCTAAGGCCTTTTCTTTCTTCTCCTGCACCCCGGGCCCCTGAAAGCCCCCACAATTAAATTCTTTTCAGGTGAAAAATGCCCCAAAGCAATGGACTGCCATTCTCGGAAGCCTCCAGGAGATGTCACAGAGCAAATCACCCCCTAAAAAACACTCCCAGTCATTCTGGTAACAGCACCTCTTCAGGTCAAAAATTGGTCCACACAAACCCCTAGTTACCCAGTCTGTCTAAAATAATCTGAAAAACACCATGCAAGAGATAATGTGGTATGGTAGTAGGAGCAGTGGACAGAGCTTGGAAATGCTACTCCCCCCGCTACAACTCCCAGAATCCCACAGCCAAGATGGCCACTGGACTAGAATCCTCACTTTGCCATGAATCTCACTAGGCTAGGAACACAACGCAACCTGATCTACCTTACTGAGGGTAATTGTCAGCAGAATGAAAACCCTGTTTGCCCCACTGAATGCCTTGGGGGAAGCACAGGATATCACAGAATTAGAGTCTGGGTAGGAAAGTTTGGAGTCCACCTAATCTTGGGACCCATGTGCTGTAAACAGTCTACCAAGATGGGTTTCCTTCTTTTTTCAATCCTAGGGCATCTCCAGGACCTTCCTTTCTCTGAGACTCGCTCCTCCCAGTCCTTAACAGTACAGATATAAGATTTCTGGAAATTCTTAAGCCATGGGGAAAAAAACCCCAGTTCTTTTCCATTTTTTTTTCTTTCAGAAAATAACAAAAATTTTCTGAACAAAATTGGAGGGGGAAGTTATATTAGTACCTTTTACAGACTGAAAGGCACTTTGGGCCCTATCATACTACACTGTTATAGCACTATTATTCCACTTTAATTGCCATGGCAATATTCTATGGAATTTTGGGGTTTATAGTTTAGTGAAGCCCAAGAACTTTCTGGTTGAGAATTCTAAATGCTCCTTCCTAAACTGCAAATTCCAGGATTCTATACCATAAGTTAAAGTGGAATAATAGCACTGTAACAGTCTAGTGTGATAGGGGACTTTGTTATTTAGAGAACATAAAATGTTTAATCTTTGATTTGGTTTGGCATAAAATTATAATGTGTAAAATACTAAAAATATACTTTATTTGGATAATAATTACAAATTGAATTTACTTTTTTAAAAATTCATTTTTTTGCTACAAATGGAGCTATAGGGTCCTAAAGTGTAAGGAAAACCTGAACAGTAGGGAACCTCTTTGCTTTTGGCAATTTCGAAGAAGCATTTAAAAAAAAAGAAGAAAGAAGAAACTATCAGCACTGGTAAAAGAAAGAAAACTTTATCTCCTCTCATCCTCCACAGGGTCAAGCAGATACAAAGCACTCATTCCCATCAAAAGGAACTGGGAAAAAGAATTGATACTGTAGTACTCTTACATAAACGTCTTCCTGTGTTTGGGAAGTTCTATTTTTAGAAATAATTTGAGGGGAGTAAATATACAAACACTTTGCTTTAAGCATCTTGTTTATCACACAAAAAGAAAATATTCCATAATTTAAAATATTTTCCATTTTTGCAGGAAAAAAAGACCTCAAATACATTCCTCCTGCCATTTTTCTGGCTTTTTCTGGGCTTTCACACCAGTACTCAATAGTGGGGATAAACAAGTCAAATGCCATACTAAATGGTGGTTTAGAAGGGGGAAAAAAGCTACAAACCCTCATCCTTCAAATCCAGCATCTCACCCTAGCTCCCCAGTCCCTGAAATCACAACCAGCAACTTCTGGCTATAATTTTCAGCTGATTGGGGCCAATATTATACAGTTTGAGGGCAGCATGTTCAGTGGAAGAGAAAACTATCTTCTACATTCGTTGTCCACCTTTAAACGGTTCAGCCCCTGCTTGACACAGGAAGATAATATTTTGAGCAACTCTCAAAGACAGCTGACCAATCTCTGCCTGAAGACCTCTAGAGAGGGAGAACTCCCACCACCTTCTGGAGTGCTTGTCCCAGCGTTAAACTGCTCTTGCTGCCAAGACATTTCTCCTAATCTCTGCATGAACGGCTCCTAACATTCTAATATCCCCCACTATAACTTAAGTCCATTAGATCTAGTATGGTCTTCTAGGGAAGCAAGGAACAAGCAAGGAACTTCTCTAAGAGAGCCCTTCGTGTATCTAGAAAGTGCAGTTATTTAATATGTACATTTTAGTCAGTCCGGTAAACAAAGTTCTCTGTGTGGTTTGCAAGAGCATCAAAAAATGTAAGTAATAAAATCACAACAAAATTAAACAGGGTTAGATGAGACAAAACAAACTCACAAACAGGGCAGGACACAACAAGCCCAGAGTAAAACTACAAAAAACAAAATGAAACAAAACAAAGCAAAAACAACAGAACAAAGTAGAAGACTAAAAAAACACTAAAATAATTCCTCTAACAGCTAGGAGAACTGATGCTGAAAATATCTTGACGTATTTTCTGTCTAGGAAAAGATATGGCACAATCAGGGTGCCACCACTGATAGGGCCTTCTCTCTGATTGCCACTCACTCTGCCTTAATTGGAGAAAGTCCTGAGATGAACAGGTAAACACAGGAAGAGTACTTGGCCTCAAGCCACTTCTTGCTTTAGAAATGAAAACCAGTGCTCTGAACCAGAGGCAGTAAAAGACTGACAGCCATGATAGACGGCAAAGCACTGACATAATATGACCGTGTTAGCCAACCCCAGTTAATAGTCTTACTGCTTCCTTCCCCTCCTCCTCCTCCTCCTTCTTCTGGACTAACTGAAGTCTCTGGACTGTTTTCAAAGGGACCTCCCTATGCAAGGTATTGCAATAACCCAAACAGGAGGTTACCAGAGTGTGAATAGTTGTTATAAAGTTATCTTCGCCCAGAAAGGGTCATAGCTGGCGTATCAGCCTGAGGTGATAAAAGGTACTGTGAGCCACCAAGGCCACTCGTGCCTCTAATAACAGTGAAATATTCAAGAGTACCTATACATTCTCTTGTAGGAAGGGCGCAACCAACTCCAACACAGGGTGAACACCACTTATCTAGAATGGTGAATCACCCACAAACAGTACCTCCATCTTGTTTGGGTTAAGTTTCAGTTTCTACGCCTTCATCTACTCCATTATCCTGCACTGGTTCAGAGTATCAACAGTTTATCACATTGGCCAATGCCTCAGCTTTCTCATATTGTAGAAATAAATAAAACAGTGTTGCAATAACATCTGAAAGGCATCATGGAACAGAAGCTTGTGACCTCTTCTACCAATAACTCTAGGGACATTTAAATTCCTAAGGTATCATTTCTCAAGAAAGAGACTGTAGTCAGCATGAGACATTTGTAAAGTTGTACTTAGTAGACAAACAGGGAACAGCCGCAGTAACAATCAAGGATAATTCTATTTGGGCATGTATATAGTCTGATGTAGAGGACTTTTTGTTATTGTACGAAAGTGAAGAACTTTTCTGCTCTTCAACAGCCAGTTAGGACTTGAAGCTTGAAAAAGTTAGTTGTTGAATAAAATCCTTAGAATCTCCTAGCCAATTAATACATACCAAAATCACATGGCACAGATTTTGTATACTGCTTCAAACTATCCCAAGTTTACAATTTAGTTTAGTTTTTTTGTTTTCTCATGCAAAATTTGGAACAAAATTTAAGGCACATAGTGCAATTCAATCACATAATGTGGAGATAACTTCAAATGGCTTTGAAAGTAGACTGGGTAAGTTCATGGAAGAGCTATAAATCTTGGCTGTAAGTCAGGATTATTTATTTTATACTATTTCCATCTTCAAGGGCAGTAAGAGTATTGACACTTCACAGTTAAGCAATCTGATACCACTTGATACCATACCTTGATACAAAATCCTGGCACTTGCAGTTTTGTAAGCTACTGAGAATTCTCTGCCCGAGAATCTCATGCTGTAGTTTGTGGAAAGGAAGTGGAGCACTCGAACAGTGAATTCTTATTACTTTACCAAGCTACAAATCCAAGGATTCTGTAAGATGGAATCATGATAGTCAAAGTGGTTTTCGAGTTGCTATAATTGTTGTGTAGATACACACTGTGTCTCTGAATATAATCAGTCTTTCACATTCACTAGGGTTAGGAGTGCAGGATCCACACAAAAATGGGAAAATAGCAAGTACCAAAATGTGTGTGCATATCTGTGGGAAGGGGTCTAAGGTATGGTGGGGAGAAAGGACACCCAGGCTACAAACCATTTCAGGGAAAGGAGTGGGTTGACATGGTGACCCTATACTTCCTCACTCTTGCCCATCTACTTCCTTGGGTAGGGGGAGGCATTGGAAGAGGGTTTGCAGTGCCAAGAGATTGGATTGCAATCTGACCTTAGCTAACCAGGCAGCAGCTGGTAGAGGAGGAGGACCAGAGGTGGGTTTTTAAAAGGCTGCACAGCCTGATCACAGCCAATGAGAGGGAAGGTTATCCCAGAAAAGAAGTATCTGAGGTCGAGGGGAGAGGGTTGGAGAAACTTGCTAATAATCAAATTCAGAAAGTCAAATGTGGAGGGCTGACTGTACTGCTTGCTGGGGAAAACTGCAGGAGAGGGCTGCTGCCCTCACATCACACTTGTGACTTTCTCAAGAAACATCTTGTGTTGATGCTGTATTAGATGGTCTGCTCCAACAGTGCTCATCTACAGATACCTTCCTACCTTATTTTTGAAGCATTACAGTCTGTACCACGCAACTGCATTCATAAATCCAATGACCCTAATATACAGCTCAAACAGTTTAAAGTACAAATGGTAAAAATAGTATGCAGAATCTGTGCAAATGTAATTTAAGTATAGACAAAAAGCTTGTTCCCAAAGAGACACATCTCTAAGAAGAGCAGTTAGACTTTTCAGCTAAGAGATGGCTCAGGAAGCTGACTCAACCATTCACTGCTTGGCACACTGGCAACATAAGGTCCTTTGACCACAGTATATTGCCACTCTTCCTTTTTTTGCAACATCAGCTCAAAGTGGGGAGTGAGAAAAACATGTATTCTGCAAGCCCTATGTGCAACAAAATGTTCTCACATTTGAATGATACTCCAATGCTCAATGCCAACAAATGATAAATATTTAAACTCTGATAATCTCTTATAATTTGCCTGAAGAGGATGAGAATAAAAGATGGTGAGGCCTTAGGCCCTCTGTGACAATGTTGTGTTCTAATAAAAATAAGAACACCCCATGGTTACTTTTTAAAGGAGAACCCCACCCCCAGACACTCTCTAGTGCAGTGGTTCTCAACCTGTGGGTCCCCAGATGTTTATGGACTTCAGCTCCCAGAAGCCCCAGCCACTATGGTCAATGCTCAGGGCTTCTGGGAGCTGAAGTCCAAAAACATCTGGGGACCCACAGGTTGAGAACCACTGCTCTAGTGGATACTCCTAGCAAGATTTGTCTAGCAAAATGAAAAGAGAGAAGGCTGATTTGTACAAGAAATTAGGATTTCAGCTATAATATAGTGGCTCAAGTATCTTACTTGGAGAACTATCATTATAATAATTGGTTCTGATGGTACATTTCAATGAGAGAAAGAAGTTGCTGGCTCAAGAAAAGAAGGATGAAGACTGGAAATCAACCAGGAGATAAAAGTGTGAAGGTGAATGTTTCCAAAGAACCCATGAAATAAGGCAGACTGGAGCATCCAGAATAAAGATATAACTAACAAGCCACACCCTCTCTCATCAACACATCATTAGTGCTGTTTCAAGGAAAGAAAAAAAAATCTGGACTTGATAGAGCACACTGGATGGGATGCTTCCAATATCATGGCAGCAAAAGAGTACATGAAGTAGTGTTCTACTAACACTTATATAATAAATACTAACAGAATGGCTAGGTCAACCAGGACAAGCACAGCTTCACTTCACAATAAGAAAGAGCTGTTGGACAGCCAACAACCAGAAACAAAGTACTGTATTTTAATCCTTGCACAAGGATGAAGACAGGAATGGAAGCTTTGTGCTAGTACAGTATTCCCTAACATGTCAGTGTTTAGGACTTCCACGATCTCTCATAACTGGACACTAATACCAGCTAAATGGAAATTGCAGTCCAAAACATCTGGAGGGATGGCTAGACTAGCAGAATGACATTGTTAGCTAAAAAGTATAGTATTTCCAAGTCAATCATATTAAATAATTTATTAACATAAATGGAAATTGGTTGTGAGAAACTCCACTGGATGACTACTATAGTGAACAACTTTGATGCAGAGTAGGTAAGAAAAAGACTAGAACAGGAACAATCAGGAGAGCAGTGAATTGCCACATTACACTGAAATGGGCTACTAGCTTGCAGCCAACAGGACACTCTGATTTCCCTATGCTTGGCAGGCCATCCTTTGTCTGAATAGCTTCCCACACTGGTCTCTTCCAGCAGGAGTTTTCTTGGGACACGGCAGTGTAAAAATCCATATAGGTCAGACCTGTTTCCAGTCCCATAGCTAGCATTCATCCACATACATTGCAGTCTGAAGACACTCTATAGCAGGGGTGGGGAATATGTTGCTCTCCAGATGTTCATTATAATTCCCTTTAGCTCTTGACAATGGTGAGGGATGATGGCTATTGAGTTCAACATTACATGGAGGGTCATACGTTCCTCATCTCTATGCTAGAATACAGGTACTTCAATAGTAAATGAAAGCAGGAATTAGTAAATTGAAGCATCATAAATTAGCAAGCCTTTTCTTTGTTGTAAAACCAGAATGTCTAGGAGTCCTGGGTATAAAGCTATGGCAATAAGGCAATTAAACCAGTTTAGATCTGCAAAGTAGACATGCCCTATGAATGCTTTCACAAGGCATGCCAAAATGCCTTTTGAAGGCAGGCGAGAGTTGGAACTAGTCAGCACAGTTAATAGTGCACACAAAGCATTAAGACAGTCATTTTTAACTCAGTCCCTCAAAGTACAGCTTTTTAATGTGAACGATCTGTTCGATCTCCAAGAGTGTTTTCCTGTTCCTGTCAACAGAAACTCATTTAGGACATAATGAAATGTTGCATCCAGCCTAACTCTTCTTAGATGGCAGCAGGTACATTATTTGTACAAGCATAAACACATCTATGTATGAACACGTACCACCTCACATAAGCACAGTAGAGACATGAGAAAAGAAGATTTATTTAAACAGGCCACTGGTCTTTAACTGAGCATAGCAGAAGTTTTTTTTTTATTAAAATAGTATGTGCTTTTATTATGTATTTTATATATTTTTGAAATTGTTTTAAATGTTTTAATATGATTGTCTGTTCTTTAAAAACCTTTGTAGAATACACTATTTTAGCTGTTCTTATAAGCTGCAGTGGATCCCATATCAAGAAAAAAAGAAAGGAAGGGAGGAAGGAGCCTTAGCATTTTTAGATCTTGTTTCTTAGGCATGAAAACAGATAAAGAGAACAGGTATTATATAAACTTTGTGTGAGACAGAATAGGATAGCAATTTCATGCACAATTGCATGGTGCTACCATTTCACAGAATATGTTTTTCTACCTAATAATCATGCAGGACATGGGCCAAACCTACTTCACATTCTGGAAGACTGTCTTATAGGTGGACCCACAAGTTTTGCTATCTCTTGTACAAAGATACTATTTGGTTACTTTGTGAGGTGCTTCCATACAGGTGGTTTCTGGTGGTACCACAACATATTGTATAGCATTTGTCTCTTCTGGTTTTTTTTTTTTTTTAATATTTAACAGGTTTTCTACGGCAAGAAAAAAGCAGAAGCAATGTCAGGAGTGTTACAAATGGAGGGCAACAGGATATGAACACCTGTAACATTCCATAAATTAGAAAGGCAGATTGGACAATAAAAGCTTCATTTAGATGCACACACAATCAATTCATGTGAAGATACGGGTACAATCTGGTTCTATAAAGAATTTCACTTAATATTTTACTATGTCACTGCTATGCAGACCAGCTACTTATTTTTGAGCCATGCTGGAAATGCTGGGTTGAGAAAAGAATCCCAAGTATATGAAAGTGTTTACAAGTCCACCTTGATCTTTATGTCAAGCCCAGACACTAAAGATACCAAGATACTAAAGATACCTAAAGATACCGAGATTCAAAATTCATATTAGGGTATATTTTCATAATCTCCAGAAAAGGTATTGCAAATGTATGGTGGGAAAAGAGAAAGGGGAAAAAAAATAACCACATAAGATCTTACAGGATCTTATGTGCCCACTGTATATTGAGTTGTGATCTAAGAGGAAGTGGAAGAAAATAATGAAATGTGGGTCTATCAGGTTTTAGAACTGACTACTGGATTTCATCCACTCTGACCGAAGCTGAAATATCCCAGACATTTTTTTCTCTAGCTTCCTATAAATGTGAAGATGGCATATAAATATTTTACATTTTCAGCCAAAAACACTGATGTTGACTCTTCAAAATTTAAAACCAGCATGTTAGAATGTGAAATGCTTTACTGACAGGAGCCAAAACAGCCTTTACTTTTCACCTCATTTCCCCCCTCATTTTCCAACCTGCAAATACCTTATATATGCTAGTAATTATCCAAATTAGGTTCTAGGACACTGGCACCTTCCACTCATCCCAGGTCATGCCCTCCAGCCCACCCCACAGCTTGCATACAGCCATGCGAACTGGGTGGGGAAGCCAGACATCTTCAGTCTTTCCCTGAACAACAGGCACCCCAATGAGACAACACAAAGTAAAAGCTCATTACAAATTCCTGACCCAAACAGTAGACCCTACAGTTAAAACAAAGAATCGACTGTAAAGCAGCCGCCTACTGCAGGCCCCTCAACAGAAAAAGCCTCTGTGGGAGGAGGATGTCAAACTAGCAGAAAGCTTTGTGAACATCACCTCCCTTGAGCTGCCTGCTGAGAAAAGTAGTGACGAGGATTGCTAGGCTGGCCCACCAAAATCCATGCAGTGGGCAAACTCCAACAATAGCTCTGGCCCTCCCAAGAGTGGACAGTTAAGAGGAGCAGGCACCACACAATATGGCCAAGGACAAATGGAGCTCCCTATTTTAACTCAGCAGTTGTCTCATTATAGATGACAGTAAGTCATTTAAGTGTCCAAATCCCATTTCCTTAATCTTACATAAGCTGGTCCAATTGTGAAGGCAAGAAAACAGGCCATACTTGCCAATTCAGACCTTTAAATTGGGGAGAGCGAGAGGACAAGACTTTTCTGCTTCTATTGCCACCTTCACCAGTACAGGCTGGGATTGCCACTCCTCATCAGGATGGCAAGGTCGTCTCCTCCTGTTAACAGCTATATGGAAGAAACCTAAATATTCTAAATGCACTAGATCCTGTTTGATCTTGGAAGCTAAGTAAGGGTCAGCCCTGGTGAATACTTGGATGGGAGACTGCCAGTGAATGCAACACTGTAGGCTACATTTCAAAGGAAGGAACTGGCAAAACCACCTCTGAGTAGTTCTTGCCTAAGAAAACCCTATGAAATTAATGGTGTCACCATAAATTGACAGGCAGCTTGAAGGCACATACACAGAAATTCAGTTGGAAGAGTTCTGAACATGGAGATGCATTAACAAAAAGGCTTTGCTATCTGTACTGGTGTTTCCCATACATGTCTCATGGAGGCTGAGCCCCTTCCAAGAGAAACGTGATCATCATGCTGGAAAAAATTCCAATAGGCAGAAATATGCTGTTCAGTCATTGCATAGGTACCAAAGTGATCTGTTGAAGTGAACTTCTTGAGGTTACTTTTTGGACTACAATTGCCAGAACCATCATCCAGCATATATAACAGCTGCAGTGGTATGGGATTTTTGGGAGCAGTGGTTGAAAAAAAGTATGGGAAAAAGTAGCTAATTCATGTTGAGCAGTGATAAGATAAGCATTTTAACAGCTCTCTTTACATCTCTGCAGTTCTTCTCCTTCACTTGCCTTTCATTGCCCAGAAGCTGGAGGAGTCACCATGGTGATCAACTATTTTGGATTTGATCCTTGGGATGCTTGGTTGGGATTTGTTGTACAGAAGAAAGAGGAAACCAAATATAGTCAGACAAATGTAGTCTAGACTTTAAGAAAACTGATTTCAGTAAGCTCTGGAAAATACTGGTTAAGACCTCATCAGAAATGCTCAAAGGGAACAGAGATCATGAAGCATCGGGGTTTCTTAGAGATGAGATTGCAGACAATTCCAATGAGGAAGAAAAGTGGGCAATGTTTAAAGAAACCAGGGTGGATATGTAAAGAAATTTCATACAAGCTGAGATTTAAAAGAGTTATGTGGAAGAGGAAAATCATTAAAGAAGAAAAATCAAAAGTATTTGTAGGGAGAAAATGATCTCAGGTTTGCTCAAGATGTTAAAAATAATAGAAAGGGGCACTGGAGCTATGTTTGGAGCAGGAGGAAGAACAAGGAAATGGTGGGACACTGTGTGGAGAAATTGGTGAAATGCTAATAGGGGACAGAGAAAAAGCAGAACTGTTCAACATTTCCTTTCTTCCATAAAGAAACAATGCTAAGCCTGGTACAAACGGAAGAGATGATGCAGTAAGGAGACTGAAGCTCAGAACAGACAAAGAGGTAATACAGGACTATCGAGCTATATTAAATAAATTCATGTCTCCAGCAGCAGAAGATATGCATCCAAGGGTACCAAAGGAATTTGCAGATGTAACCCTGGAGCAGACTGGAGGAGGGCAAATGTTGTCCCCATCTTCAGACAGAAAAAAAAAAAGAAGACCAAAATAACTACTCATCAATCAGTTTGACATAAATATCAGGAAAGGTTCTAGAACAGATCAGATCATTAAATCATCACAATGCTGCGATTACAAAGATCTTGCATTGGTTTCTCAAAAACAAGTTCTGCCAAATTAATCTTATTTCTTTTTCTGACAGTTACAAGTTTGATAGATCAAGGGAATCTATGAGTGTAGTACATCTCAATTTCATAAATGCTTTCGACAAGGCTCTCTGTTATATTCTTGCAGGCAAGCTGGTAAACTGTGGGCCACACAGTGTTACAACAGATCTGTAATTGGTTGACAGGCAGAACCCAGAGAGTGCTCACCAATGGTTGCTCTTCATCCTGGAGAGAAATGACTGGTGGGGTGTCTTGGGGTTCTGTACTGGGACTCATGTCATTCAACATCTTTATAAATGACTTAGATGATAGAATAGAAGGCATGACTACCAAATTTGGAGATCACATCAAATTAGAGAGGGAGGAAGGTATACCCCAGAGGACAAAAACAGAATTCAAAATAACCTTGACAGATTTGGGCCAAAACTAACACAATGAATTTCAATGGCAATAAATGCAAGGTGCTGCATCAAGGGAGGGAAAAAAAATTCACAAATAAAGGATGCGTGACACTTGATTTTAAAGTAGTATATGTGAAAAGGATCTAGGGGTCTTAGCAGACCACAGGCTAGGTGTGGCAAAGCATCCAAAAAACCCTAATGCAATTCTGAGCCTCATCAACAGGTATATAATCTCCAGATTGAAAAAAGTAGTAGTGCCACTCTATTCTGTTTTGGTTAGAGCTTACCTGGAATACTGTGTCCAGTTGCGGCAATCATAGTTCAAGAAAGATATTAACAAGCTGGAACATATCCAGAGAAGAGCAACCAAGATAGTCAAAAGTTTGGAAACCAAGCCTGATGACAAATGACTTAGGGAACTGGGTGTATATAGGTTGGAGAAGAGGTGATATTATAGCTATCTTTAAATATATGAAAGGATGTCATGTGGAAGACAGGCTAAGCTTCTTTTTGGTTGCTACAGAAACCGGAACATGAGCCAGATTCAAATTACAAGAAAAAAAGATCCACCTAAACATTAGGAAGAATATCTTTACTGTAAGAACTACTCAACTGCAAGAACTGCCTTGGAGGGGGGATAGGCTCTCTTTCTTCAGATGTTTTTAAACAGAAGTTGGATGGCCATCTCCCACAAGCATTTTAGTTGTATATACCTGCAGGCTGGCCTACGTAGCCCTTACAGTCCCTTCCAACCATATGATTCAATATATTCTAACACATGGGACCCCAATATCATTCATCCATTCATCCTGCATGCCTCAGCTCTTCTCCTTCCTAATGTATTTGGTGTGATAGATGTAAAGAAGATTGTAAGGTGCTGCATAAAGGCAGGAAAAACAAAATTCATAAATAAAGGATGTGTGACACTTGACTTGAAAGTAGTGTAAAAAAGACTGCAGATTCATACAGATATACAATCCCTGTATACAATTCAGAGTCTCTATCACATTGGAATGTATTGGGATACATCTCTTCACATGTGGGTTTCCCTTTGCAGACACTGCACTGAACATACAGAAACTAGGAGTACCTTTCTCCACTCTCTTCTCTATGAGTTACCAAACTTGAGGAGGAGAAACATTCAAGAGGGCTTTTTTTCTGTCCAGTGCTTCTCCTGTACAACCAAACTCACTTCCTTGACATCTCCTTTTCCTTTCAATTTCAAACAAGACCTCTTTCTTTCTACCAATATTTTAGTGTCCTGATGCAACTACGACATTTATAACATAAACTAGCTGTGACATAAACTAGTAGTTCATGCATTAATTCTCAGAAATATGGTAGACAGATGCAAGACTGGCCCATGACACTTTACAGGCTGAAGCAAAAGCAAGACCATGCCCTCCAGCCCATATATAGAGGCTTACAAAATTGCCATTAATTCATAATGGCAATAGGGCAGTTTCCTGCATCACATCCAAGAGCACTGGGCTAATTTAGAGGGCAGAATATAAGTCACTGCAGAACACAGAGTTCTATCTTTCAAGAGAGGGGACAGCCTCAAGAGGAACAGCTGGAAAGCAGCCTCAGCTGCATGCCCCCCAACATCTCCTGCCTAAGACAGTTGGTAGAGCCAACCCTGCTAGGTGGCCAATGTCACATAGTACGGGCAGTGCCGCACAAAAGAGATACCATCTTTAAAATGAACACTGGTCAACATGACAGAAGTGTTTAGCCCATCTTCTTCCCAGCTGTCTTCCTTAGCACCCACACATGTAAGAAGTAGTACTGAAACTTAAAAGCTGAGGATATTCCTTCATGTGCTGTCATAGGAAATAGGAAACACACTTTCCTTCCAGTTCCTTATTTCTTTATACATAAAAATATCATAACATGATGAACATATGCTGAACACATAATTCCTACATTCTGTATTTTTGAAAAAAAATATATTTAGGGTTCATGTTTGTCTTCCAATATACTTAACACCAAGATTATACAGTGCTTGCTTACACACACAATTGTTAACCAAAATTGGTATTATCATTAGCTCCTGAATACATGTAAGCATACATGCTCCACATAAGACTAACTGGAGAAAAACACTCTTTGCCTTTTCTCTCACATTACATCTTTCTGCTAGCTGGATATAACAGAAGAGCATGTTACACTGTTACTACCATTACATCCTTTGTGAGCAAGGACAATCTTGCTCACCCCCAGGCTTTCCCGTACCATTAAATTAGACTGCATACCTTGGAGTATTTTGCTGCAAAGAAAGTGATGCACAACACAAACAAACTCAAAGATTTGTTTTTGTTAATTTAAGAACTGATTGCACAGAACTTGGGCCTTAACATCCTGTAACAGGAAGTTAAGCTGCCTTATTAACAACATTTAGAGACTACTGCTCTGAGAGAGGGAAGGGGGAGAAGAGAGGCCCCTTTGCAATCCAGTTAGCTTGCAGTCAGAATGAGAAGGCCTATAACTATCCTTCTGCAGCTCAAACACAAGGGTGTTGTTGGGTTCAGTCGTACCATGTAACTTTTTGAGGACTGGACCTTCTGGTTAATCATTTCTTTGCAGGCTTTCTATCTTTGCCCTTCCTGAAAGCTTGCTACACATGCCACGTTTAAGAAACACTATTGCAGGCTGTTTTGAAGCTCTCCCCACATCCCTCCTTTAATTACAGGCATCAGAGAAGTCTTCACAAAGCCACAGGGGACTTTAAAAAACACTATCAGCTCACAAATATAACTACTGGCTGAGAAAACCAGAAAGGAATCTGCTACTGATACAAGGGCACACTATTTAATATTTTGCATGTTCCTACAGTGCTTCCCAGTCTAGGCAGAATGAAAGAGGTGACTCTTACAAATGGGGCTGTTAGGAGGGTGATCTGCAAAGTTGCCCTCTTGGTGCCCATCATATATATTATCATTGTTATTAACAATAAGTTTATATTTTATTGAGATAATAAACTGCTCCATTATCCAAGTGGAAAACGTAAATATTAACTTTCGTGATGCCCACAAGGATTTTTATACATTTTTGAAGCTTGTTCTATTGCCATCTTGGAAGGTTCTCAAGAGCTGCTACAGGATCAGGCACCACGGAGCCCTAACAAAGGGTCCCCATGAATTTTTCTAGCATTAAAGTGTGCCCTCTTCTCTAACAGGGTGGCTCATTCCCCATACGCACACATCTACGGATTAGTTAGCCGGCGCACCGATACTCTGTACACATGGACCGAGGAGCAGCACGTTTTGTCGCTGGCAAAGCTCCTGGCTTCCTGGAGGCCAACAACAGGAAAAAGCGGTGGCATTACCGGCGGCCGCTCCAGGGTAGGCCTCTGCGTTGCTGTTTCCAACCTGGCGGGCTGTGGAGTGGCGAACAGCAGCAGCTCCGCGTCGTTTTCTCCTTCGGGAGCGGGGAGCTGGTCCGGGGTGGAAATGATCACGATCTGCTGGTCCATCACATGGATGGCCTCTGCTCCCCTCAGGAGGGCTTCCAGATCCGCCACATTCTGGGCCACTTCCAGCCTCTCCAGAGACATGATACAAAGCGCGGGGACTCACATGCCCGAGAACTTGGAGGGGAGGAGAATGGGGGTGGGGTGGGGTGGGGGAGGATCGGGTCTTGGCCCCCCTTCCTCCGCCTCCGCCTCCCCCCACACCCACGCGCAGCTGGAAAGCGAAGCGCTCCCCCGTCTTGATTCCTTCCCCTCGTCCCGGGAATCAGAGGCGTATCAGCGGGCCACCGAGGGTGCCATCGTCCCGAAGACTGCGGTGGAAGGAGACACCGGATGGCAGGGGCTGGCAGCCAGGAACACGCCCCATCCTTCTGTTAAGAGCAGAGGCCGAGGAAACGGGGCAGCCCCGCGGAGTTGCAGCCAGCCAGGGCCCTGAGCGGAAAGGAGGCGAGGCTAGGAACGGAGGGCGCCCAGGCTGTTTTCCAAGTCATCTGCGAAGGACGCCTCGACCGCCGCTGGGGAGAGGAAGGCAGGGCGCCGCGGGGATTTACAGAGCGGGGGTCCCTTCCGCCCACACGCTCCTAGGTCCGTCGCCGACTTCCTACGCCCAGCCCTGCTCCGTCCCGCTCTCTCCGGGACTGAGCCCTCGCACCGATCGCTGAGGGCCAGGGCCGGCTCCGGCTCCGGCTCCGGCTCCGGCTCCTGCCGCTCGTTCCTCCTTCCCGCTCCCCGAGCCACTCTGCCGGCGCGCTCCAGCCGAGCCCCCTCTGGTCCGCTCGCGCTCTCCCTCGGCTCTCAAGGCACTGTTATTGTTCCCAGCTGGTCCCGGCCTCGCACACGTTTGCGCGCCAAATCCTTTTTGCCGCGAAAGCAGCACGAGCAGGGCAGCGCCGCTCCCATTGGATGGATCGGCCACATCAACATTCGGCCTCGGAGGGGAGGCGCCGTCTCATTGGTCGCCGTCCCGAGATTGATACAGGACGCCGCTCTCTCGTTGGCTGACGAGCGGGAGAAGCGCCGCGGTGACGGCTTGAACGTTCTGACAGCCGCCCAATGGTGGCGCCTTGGATTGCGGAACAGGGAACGTCGCCTGGCCAATGGGAAGGGAAGGGTTGAGAGGGCGTGGGGAGAAAAGGGGCCGGGAGGGCCGGTGGGCGGGGCGGCGTTGTGGTGGTGGCTGCGCCCGCAGAAGGGGGCTCCCGACTTGCCTGTAAGTGTTGGCGTCCTGAAGCCCCTCCCCTCCTGCGCTTGCTCGCTTTGTCGCCCGTCCTAGGCTGTTGGTCACTCCAAGTGGAATAGACCCGTGGAAGCAATGAAAACTTGGTAAGTCAAATACTTCCGTACTTCTCGGCCTTTTCCGCACTAGACTGTTACAGCGCTATTATTCCACTTTCAACATCCCATGGAACTCTAGGCTTTACAGTTTAGGGAGGGGCCTCAAAGCCCCCTTCCTAAAGTGCAAACCCCAGGATTCCATAGGATGTTGAAAGTGGAGTAATAGCGCTGTAACAGTCTAGTGCGGAAGTGGCCCTTGTTCCTTCAACGGGTCTAGTTTAGTTGGTAATAACAACGGGGGCCTTTCCGTAGTGCACTGTTACAGTGCTATTGTTCCTCTTTCAACACCGTGTGGGATCCTGGGGTTTGCAGTGTAGGGAGGGGCATTCAGAATTCTCAGCCAGAGAGCGCTTTGGCTCCTCAGTAAACTGCAAACCCCAGAATTCCACAGAGTGATGAAAGTGGAATGGTAGCACCGTAACAATGTAGTGGGGAGAGGCCCTTGGTCCATCCGTCCCATATCCTCCCACTGTCCCGATGAATTCTCTGCCCTCCGATTTCTTCTGTAACCTTTAAAACGTTCCAGATTCTCTTCAGCTTACTAACGTTGCTGCAAGCCGCGTCGAAAGTGCAAAAGCAGTTTACACCTAGTTGAATCAGCAAGGAGGAGAAGAGAGAAGACTTGCTGTTCTCAGTAGGCGCAGGCAAAAAAGCACACTGCTGCAGCCTCTCCTGGCTTATCTGGTTTTCCTCGTGAATAACTTTTGCCATCCTGACCACACTGATGTTCCTTGCCACACGTGTCCCAGTGTTTCAGCTGTGAAATGTTGCAGGTTACACTGTCCTCCTCTTTCTCAGAAAACCCTGCAGTGTAAACACACACTGGTTTTTTTTTTGGCTTCGAAACCAGCAGTTTTATTCCATGCACATTTGCTTAGAAATACCTCCCCTGCCCCTCTGGTTCTCAAGCAGGAGTACAAAGCATTGCACAGATCGATTCTAAATTCCACTTTCTTTGAAGGAACTTTCTTCCAAGCTTGCCCTGGTTCAGTTTCCCAAACGGTGGGTGCTGCAGCACAGTTTCAAGCCTATTTGCATTACTGGCTGTTCTAGCCCAGAATCTTTTCTCCCGAAAACCCAGATTTTGTGATGACTCATTGTGACTGTTTGAGGAGGACAAAGGTGAAAAGGCACTTTGCTTATGCTCAAAGGCACTTCTCAATGGAATTAATTCACATGATCCACATCTGAGTCCTGCCACTGATTGGCCCTGATGAAAGGGCTTTTGCAGAACCCCTTGATTGCCACTGTCTACAAAACATAAACTGTCTACAAAACATTCAGATTACAGGAAACAGAGATTCCACCTGGATATTAGGAAAAAAATTGACTGTAAGAATTGCTGGATAGACTGCTTCAGATGGTGGTGGACTTGCCTACTTTGGAGGTCCTTGAAGAGAGGTTGGACAGTGCGGTTCCTAAAATATACATTTTATAAATACCACAGGTACATAAATTTGAATGTTAAGGGCACATTTAGAGGCATATTTTGGATTTTACAATGTTTATAGAATTCTCTTCCACTTCACATTTTCCAGAGACCTTGCATAAACGAAGGCTAGATGCTGCATAAGGGTTTTCGTACATAACATAGTGGGAAATCCATGTATGCCCCTATGTGTGCATATAGTTAGGAATTCAAGTCAACTTTGTGCCTCTAGCATGTGCATCTGTGTAATAAATGTGTTTGTCACACACATATGTCTGCCTTTATGCGTATATTTAAAATGTTACATATGCTTATGTTGAAAGTGTAGATCATAGTCTCACATCTTAGTAATTATATTTAAATTATATGCTAGGCATATAATTAAATCTCTTCTATTGAAGTCATGGGGCTTATAAAAGTATTTAACCTTCAGTTGTGCCTGTAATTGGTGAGGTAGTCACAGATCCATCATTTTTGTGGTAAGGCTTAAATATGTGTACTACCATTTTTCTATGGTGAATTTATGCATTATGAACTACTCTGAGCATCCAAAAGTGGAGAGGATATAGTAAGTAAAAAACGCAAGAGAAGTCTCAAAGACTCACACTTTTAGTTCTCTCTTTAATTTCTATGAATGTTGCTGTGTGTGTGTGTGTATGTGTATGTATATATATATGGCAGTGTTGCTGTCAAATATCTATATATCTATATATATTTGACAGCAACACTGCTATATGTATACACACACACACACACACACACACTCGAACACTATTGTAGAACATGGTTTTGGATGCTTTAAGATCAGGTCCTAAACATTTAAGCATAACTACTTGTCATTAGAGCTGTAATCATTTCTGATATACATTTCTGATTTCAGAAGGACTGTATGTTACTATGTCTCACTTTTTTTAAAAAAAAGTCCTCTGTGGAGTCCTAATATGAGCATTATCTGTAATGTGACATGTGGTGTCTCAGCAAAAAAAAATAAAGACAAAAAAGCAAAGGGAAGATGACTTGCAAAAGATTACAGTAGCAAAGCTGCAGATATCCTGTTTTTGCCTTGGTCTGCTTACAAGAAACAAAACTCAAGTTCTTTTCAAAGTTTTAAGAAGTTACAAGTGTTAATAAGTGTTAAATACTGTAGCAGTAACAACTAATATGAGCAGTGTTGAAGACTATCTAGCTCTGTTGTGAACTGTTTAACAGGCTGATTTACATATGCATAGTCACCAGTTGGTGGCTATAGCATAAAGTGCTGCCTTACCTGGCAGGTGTGAATGGCTTGGCAAAAGATGAGGGGGAGAATAATATTTTCTCACATCATGCTTTTCAGTAGATAAAATCCACACATTTAGAAGACAGCTATAACATACACAATAATGCTGCACAAGACCTAAGAGTTATGCTGGATCAAACCAAAAGCCAGTCTAGTCCAGTGTTCTGTCCACACAATAATCAGTCAGTTACCTATGGAATGCATACCGCTTGTGAAAATGAAGTGATACATAGCTGTACTAACCAGTACCTGTTGGTAGCCTAAACCTTCGTGAATTCATTCAAACTTCCTTTACAAGTATCCAAATTACCAGCCTTCTTGTGGCAGCAAACTCCAGTTTAAGTCTGTGGGTTGTAGACGAGTCTTTCCTTTTTATCTGGCTTGAATCTCCCACCATTCAGCTTCAGTGTGTGACCCTTGTTCCTAGTATTATGAGAGAAAAATCTCCTCTCACCTACATTTTCACACTATGCATAATTGTATACATATCTATCTTGCCTTCCCTTTCTTGCCTTTTGTCCAAGCTAAATAGACCCCAACACTAAACTTTCTTCGTAGAGAAGTTGCTCCAATCCCTTGATCATTTTGGTTGTTTTTCTGCGCATCTACCAGCTTTACAATATTCTTTTCCAGACTGGAATGGTAGGCAGTATTTCAGATATGGTGGCAGTGAGGATTTGTATTCAGGCATTGGCTGCTTTGTCTCATTATGCCAAACATGGGATTTGCCTTTTTAAAAAACAGCAGCAGCACATTAGCTTGACATTTTCACTGAACTGCCTATCACAACCTCAAGATTTCATTCTTGGTCAGTCTCTGCCAGTTCAGATCCCATCAATTCATATGTATGCATTGCTTTACCCTTTGTTTACATTGAGTTTCTTTTGCCATTTATTGACCATCCTCCCAGTTGGAAAAAAAGTCTTTTTGAAATTCTTCACAATGTTTTTTTTTTCCTGTCACAATCCTAAATAATTTAATTTCATCAGCAAATTTGGTTACCTCAATGCTCACCCCAACTCCTTTCATTATGAACAAGTGAAAAAGCCCAGTACAAATCCTGAAGGACCCCACTGTTGAGATCTCTCCATTGCAAAGGCTCACATTTTCCTACTCTTTCCCCCTTATTTTTGTTATACACTTATTTTTCTGCTCTTTATTCCTTTGTTCTGCTTGCTGTTCTAAAACTGGCTTTTAACTGCTTGCTCCAAAATTTCAAGGTTGCTCAGGGTCTTAATCAAAAGCCTTTCAGAAATCCAGGTACCAGTGTGTACTGGATCACCCGTGCCTGCGTTTTTACTGCTCTTATTATTTTTAAAGAATACAGTTTAGCAAAACAGGACACACTTTTGAAGCCACATTCATTCTTTTTTCACTCTGGCTTCCCTTTCTTTAAACTTGCTAATTTTGATTTGACTAATACTTTCTACCAATTTTCTTGGAACAGACATTAAGCTTACTGGTTCATTTTGTAAGCTGATATTACATATTTTACATAGAAGAGAGGCAATTTCACTCTTGAGTTTTTTAAGGTGCTTGGTTGAATTATTGTTTTTTTTAATATCTTATCAATGAAATCTAGAATTTCTTTTCTTGTCACAACTGTTAGCCTTGTTCTCCTATCCTAGAAACATTTATTTATGAATGATTTATTTCCTCTGTATCTTCAGCACTGAAGGCAGATGAAAATATTTCACTCTGTTTCATTGCAATTGCCTTATTCTTCAGAACTCTTTTCATTTTGCGGCCATCCAGCTCCCTCTCTGACTAGCTTCCTGTTCCTACTGTATTTAAAGAATTCTTTGGTTTTGCTCTTGATGGTTTTAGTGATATCATCCTCAAAATCATTTTTGCATCCCTGATTTTTCTGCTTGTACTTCCTTTATGCAAGTTGGTGTTCTTTTTAGGCTTGCAAAAGTTCTAGTTTGTGTAGGAAGCCATTTTATCTCTAGAAACTTCCTCCCTGATCAGCCGTGTTGGTGACTTTCTGCACTTCACACTTTTTTTTTCTGACTTGTAGTAATATGGACGGTGAACTGGAACTGAGCTTTTAGAGTAGACTAGTTCCGTTAAATGAATCATTAAACAGCTACAGTCATTCATGATCACCTACTTGTGTTAGTGGTGTCAATGCTGGCCAAGAGCGCTTTAAGTGTGGGCCACGTTGGTAGGGGCTTTTAAGATCAGGCTGTTTATGCATAGAAAATAATGGAACATAAAAAGCTGCCAGTGTCAGACAGTGGCTCCGTCAGACTCAGGACTATCTACGCTAGGATAGGCAACAGAGTATCCTCTGAATGTTTTGGACTACAGCTCCCATAAACCAGTGAGTGGGGCTAATTATTAGTAATGATGGGAGTTGTAGTCGAGGACATCTGGAGGTTACATACTCTGATATGACAATGGCTTAACAAGTGTCTTTTCTAATTCTACTTGGATGCATCTTTCCTCAACTTGTGGACTTTTTGCAAACTGAGTACATCTTTCTTCACTGAGCAATGCTCTTCTTTCATTGCTCAGTATTAGTGCTACAGTATTTATTTGATTTTACTGTCATTGCTATTGTTGTTTTTTTAGTATTTCTTGTTAACTTATTGGACTAATGCCTTTATTTCTAACAATGCCCCTTTTAAAGGTCACTTCTGTGATTGAAACTGCATTTAACGTATAGCAAGATATTTGAAGAACCATCTTTTTATTAAAGAGATTTGGTATCTTGTTAAGACTGACCCATCTTATTTGGCATATGCTTTTCTGGGCTTCATCAAAAGTTGTGCCACAAGATTACTAATTGTTGAGTTACCAGAATTCTTGTTGTTTTGAGGCAACAGGTTAACATGACTATTTTCCCTGGCCATATTTCTGTTTTGATGAAATAGTCACTATGACTGGTATCATATGTATAGTCACGCAGTATTAAGTCCCATTACACTCAGTGATGTGGAGTGAACATATTAGGCTCCTGCTGAAAAAAGAAGAGGGAGGAAGGAAAAAAGAAAGAGAGCAAGAATTTAAAAGCTGAAAGAAGAGAAGATAGGACAGCACTATCTGTAAATAAGCATTTGACTCTGGAAAAACGCCCATAAAATGTGGTCTAGATTATGACATTCCTTCTGTGAGCCTTCTAGTGTGCATTAGAAAGATAAGCTATTTTAGACTTTCAGCAAAAGTTACTAATAAAAAATATGGATCCTAGCATTTTAAGTGATAGGATGAATTTCTGATGAATCATTAACACATTTTTTAAAGGATGTTTGGTGCAGAGATGTTACTTTCTTGAATATGATCTATTTCCTGTATTTGAAATTGGGGAAAAAACTTTTCCTATAGGTCACACTGGCTATTGCCTTCCAAAGAGGCTATTTTCACCTGTTGTGTAGTACATTTTGTTCCTTTTTTCCCCCTTGTGAATGATAACAATTGTCTGGATAGTAACATACAAGATTCAGCTTGGCTAAAGTATTTGTCACACTGAACATTATAAAAACAAATTGACTAATAAAGCACAGTGATTAAGAAGACTCCTGGATCTCTTGAAAACAAGGATGAGTTGTGACACAAGATTGCCCTAGTCATCCTACCAACTTTCATTCCATTGGCTCTTCAGTAGAACTGTCACATTGTACTCTGCATTCTGGTTTCGTCCCTCCTTTAAAAATGACTGCAAACAGTTACAGGGATCAATTTCTTCTTCAGATTTAATGCAGGGTTGCGTCCTGGAGAAGTGTGCAACATTATATTCCAGTATATCAGTGTCCAGTAAATTTGTGTTGTTGACAAACACACAAACTTGGCAACGGAACTGATAAAATAAATATGTACTTTTTGCTCAGCTACAAATTGTGGCAAAATTTTGCTTACATGAAATTGGAGGCCTAAACAGGTATATTCTTATGGCAAAATCATATCATCATATGAAAACCTAATAGCTGAATTGGCTGCTTCAAAAAACAAATAGGTTATATTCACACTTGTTAGGTTAAGAACAAAACTAGTTCAGCTTCGCTAGAGGAATCGCATGGCTACCAAACAAAGTTTGGAGCTCTGGCTCCAAAGGCTAGAATTTTAGATTGGCTTTGATTGTAGTCTGCCATCCAGTGGAAGCCATGCTAGGACTGTTCCTTTTCTAATACAAATAGGGAGAAGTAGGAACATGGCAAATTACTCCAACTGCTAAATTCTTTGATATCTTTGTTGTATTCTTTCAAGTTGTTTCCAACTTATGGCAACCCCCTTATCAAAGAGTTTTCTTGGCAAGGTTTGCTTAGAGGAGTCTTTGCCTTTCCCTTCCTCTAAAGCTGAGAGAGTGTGACTTGTCCAAAGTCACCCAGAGGGTTGTAATGGCTGAGTGGGAATGTGGACCTTTGAAGACAGTCATAGTCCAGCACTCAAACTACTATACTGTACCGACTCTTAGCTAAAGAAAAAAAATACAGACCCAGGAAATTAATACAATTCAGTGGCTTGGAAAAAAAATTGCCGGAGAATGTGCCAAATAACTGATTATCCACAAAATATAAAGCCCTATATTCCCGGGACCAAGCTATGTGAAGGAAGGCATTCCACTGTATGAAACTACCAGGGTTTTTAAGATCTTGGGTGAGGCCCTTCTCTTCATCTCATGTGTGGAACATGTTTAGTGCTGACACAAGGGACTTTCTGAGTAGCTGCTCCTAAGCTTTGGAACACTCTGCCAAGAGAAACTACGCTGGGTCCCTCTCTGTTATCTTTTAATTCAGACTAGCCTTTGGCATACAAAGTGGTTGACTGTTGAAAGAGGATCCCCAATTTGGTGCTGACTATGTCTTTCATTGTTGTGTTCTATGTTATTTTGTAATAAGAATAAACTGTATCAACAGCCATCCTGAGGATCATTGTGGTAGAGATAATTTAATAAAATAAAGTACAAGTGAGTGATGATCAACTCTTATCTCCTGACACAACCACTAACCATTTGCTTTGTGACTGATACAAATTTGACTCTCATCATATCAGGTTGGATATCTGAATACCCCAGAATCTAAATACTTAGGTTTCTGTTGTAGGATTGACACAGATCTACACCTGAAGGTAGGCATTTTTAACTTTTAAACTTCTGTATGATGTGATTTTATTTTATTAGCTGCTTCTGTTTTAAGTTTTGTAACCTACCTTGAGTCCCAGACTGGAGAAAAGATAGGATATAAATATTATAAAAAGAAAAGCAACAGCAGTAATGCTGATGTGTTGAGACAATAAATGTCCTGTGCCATTTTGTAGCTGAAATACAATGCACAGAAGTTGGTATGGGTACTTGGGCAAGAAATAACCCTCCTCTTTGCTCAAAGGTGGGAGTACAACAAGTGTACACTCTATTTATTTTGTCCTTAAAAGATACAGCAGAGATGCTGATGACACGAGAGGCGAGGATGGCAAGACCTGTTACAGAGAGCTCCAAATTACACTGCAGGGCAGCACCTGGTGACAAACTCATAAAAGATGCTAAAAAGCACATAACTCAGATGCTTTTATATAATATTGTGAGAAGAGAGGGGGTATATTGTAGGAAATTAATCCATTGTATACAAATTTTAACAACACAAACCATTTAATTGGGCACACAATAAATACATAACAGAAAACCAAGTAGAAACAAACAGTACAAACAGACAGTTGTTAATGGAGACAAGGTAAGTATAGTAACAAGTTTGCAGATGAACATATAAGCAGAGAACCAAATATAATGACCAGTAGTACTAACCCAGAAGCAATATGAAACACTTTAGTAACAAGTTAGTATAAATATGATAATTGTGATAAATTAACACATTACAAACTTTAAGATAATCTCTTGTTTCGAAGTTATCTTCCTTGTTTTGAAATTATCTGTAACTCCTTGATAAATTGCCAAGACATATATCTCCATAACCAGCTATGTGAATGTATTTGGATGATGGAACTAGAAGATTCCTACTGAAGTTGGTATGGAAGCTTGTTGATATCTGTGAGCCGAAGACATACACTGGCCTGTTACTCCTGGCAGAGATGTAAACTTGGGGAATATGAATGCTGGGAGAACCTGTGGTAACCAGTCCTGGGATGCTGCATATTTTGGGCAGTGCAAGTTACTTGAGCTTCCACAGCAGGGAAACTAGCAGTAGATGCCCATTCTGGCAATTTTGGCCATTAAACTATGAGCCAGTGTAGTACAGTGGTTTCAATACTGGACTATGACCCTGGAGACCAGGGTGCGATTCCACATGTGGGCATGGAAAACCCACGGGGTGACCTTGGTCACATCATACACTCTCAGCCCCAGAAAACCCAGTGATATGTTCACCTTAGAGTAACCATAAATTGGGGATAACCTGAAGTCACATGACAAAAAACAAACAAACACAGGAAAATGTGGCATAAAGTGTCATGATGCTAAGACATAATATTCTCTGAAGAGAAACATTCATCTGAGTAGGCAGCCTGGACGCCACAAAAAGTCAGGAGTAATAACAACAGTATATGAATCATCCTTCAAGACTGGATGAAATGTCATGGGAGACAGATTTTTCACTCAATTTAGAACTAGCAGGAGATCTGATACCCAAGAGACCTAATGTATATTGCTATCATTTGACAGAGTGAGCCATATGCCCCATCCTCTAGTTATTTCAGCATTAAAATAATGCAAAAAAACCCTACTAGATGGTATGCTGTGTGAGGAAATTTACTTGCAGGGACCACTCCAGTATTCAAGTGACATGCTTTGATTGTCTGTAGAAAGGCCTTCGTTGGGAGATGCATTTTCCTCAACAGAAACTACTTTGTTATAAGGTAATAGATGATTTCTCCATTACAGCATTAATACTAAGTTTTCCTACAAATAGGTAAAAGTAACTATTTTCTTTCAGGATTTATATCTGTTTCCTATTTGGGGGCAGGGATCACAAGTTTTTTTCCCCTTTGGAGTAGCATTTTTAGGACACAAATTATATTCCTTATTTTTTTGCATAGAAGATGTGGTTGTTGTTCAAAACAATGTTTTTTCTCATGTCTGCTACCAGGTATCTACCACTGGGTGCAGGTGTTTGAAGACTGTGGAATACCATTCCTTTTAGACATGCAAACACTCCTATGGACAGGACCATTTTCATGTCCTGAAATACGCTGGAATGTCTATTCATTCAGAAAATACTGTAGAATTTATTCACTACAAGATCTTTTCTAAACTCATCTGGATGAGGGCAAAAACACCAGTCGTGTGTTGGAGGAGGGGTAATATTAAATAATCTGCTCATAAGAAACACAGTGATCAAGAGGAGAGATTTCAATAGGTTTCCTCATTATTTGACACTCTGAGTGTATTTCACACTCTTCTTCCATGACCTTGGGGATGCCACTTACAATTCAGTCTGCTTCATGGTAAATATCCTATGCCCTTCAACTTTCAGTTTCCATATTACCACAAAGATAAGAGCAGCCTCTCTCAAAAAGGATGTGGAAAACTATGTGGCAGAATGATACCCCCAGGACCTTTCAGTGTTTCATGTTTCCAACCCACTTCCAAAGCAAGCTGTGGCTTTCGGGAGACTTCATGATGTCAGACAGCACTGGTGTCTCCATGACAATGAAACACTATATCTCTAAATGCTGGTCAGCTCCTCTATATTTTCTGTGTAGTGAACACCTAGAATGCACTGAGTCAAGAATGCATATTTAGCCAGAAACAAATACTTTTGGACAGCACAATGCTGGTTGCCAGTAGCTTTGTGTTTAAGTGAGAAAACTGTTTACCTTCACAACCATTAATCCCTCTATTCTATTGCCTTCTCCCACTTTGTATTTGCTGTAGCAAGACTTCTTTTGCAATTAGCTGGAACTACTCAGGAGTTGCATCCTTGTGGCATGCTCCCACATGGCTGTGGGATGTATGTGCATGATCCAGCCACATGTCATCTCTCTTTCACGCATACACACACCTGTTGTTACTCTCACACAGCTTGCAGCTTTGTGGGATAACACAAGGATGTCCCTGCTACATCACTAAGGTTACATACTGGGGCTAAATAGCATGTATTAAATGGTAGAAAACTAAAGGTTGGCCAGTTTTATCTTTACAACAAACCATACCTAGATCTTCATCTAGGCATATGAATGCCAATTCTGATCCAATCATTGCTGTTATTGCAAACTGAGCAACAGTTTGACCAGATGGAAACAGCCTATAGCTTGATTCTATTCCCCTCCCCACCCACCCACCCCCATCTGTGAGAAACTAGGGCAGAGTTCTATGACAGCTCTGCTTCTGCCCTTCCCCCATGGAGACTCTGCAACTCCCTTACTGTGCAGTTTTTGGACACAGCTGCTGCACCAGCTGTTCCTCCTACTGTCACACAAGATGTCATTTTTTTTTAGCAAGACGGCCCCCATTGGCAGGAAACTCAGAAACGCCAAGTGGAATTAAAACATTTAATTTCAAATCTATGGTATAAGTTTATTCAGGGTGAGCAGATCTGCTTAACCCCCCACCCCTACCCCCTGGGGAAGCAGGCAGTCCCCCAGCCACTCCCCCTCAGGGAGGAAAAGGGTCTGTTTCCCTTTAACATTACACAATTCTGTCACTTCAGAGCTGGTTGTAAAAGGATATACATCAGATTAAAATGAATCCTAAGGCAAACTGGCCAAATCCTAAGAGAGTCCATTGTGGTGCAGTGATTAGAATGTTGGACTGGGACTTGGGAGATTCCAGGTTCTGGTCCCCACTGGGTTACATTGTTCTAGTCACTTGCAGCCTGAACTACCACAAAGGATTGTTGGGAGACAAAGTCTGGATATTTTGAAAATAAATAATAGATCAGATTACGTGGGCTTACTCTGAAGCACATGTGTCTTCCCAAACCATGTTTGTCTCCTCAAGTTGTTTCTGACTTGCAGCGATGTTATCATGGGGCTTTCTCTACAGGATTTGTTCAGAAGAGGTTTGCCACTGTGTTCCTCTGAGGCTCAGAGAGAATGAATTGGCTAAGGTCTCCCACTGGATTTCTGTGGCTGAGTGGGGATTCAAATCTTGATCTCAAGGATCTGTAGAGCAATACTCAAACCACTGCACTACACTGGCTCTCTGAAACCATAAGCAACTTGCAAATGAACCAAAATAAAAGCCATAATTCACCAGACAGTGATACCTTAACTGGGCCAACTAAAATGCACAAAATGGGAGTGATAGGACATGCAAAAGGGCCTCCCTGGAGGATCTCAGATTTGAGGCAGGCTTTTATGGGAGGAGGCGCATTTTCAGATACCTTGTATAAAATAAGCACTTTAAACTGAGTTTGGAAGCAAAGTGGAAGCCTGCACACTTCTTGCAAGACTGATGATATATAGGGATGGATCAATATATTTCCCGTCTATATTAGTTCTGCACACTAGGTTTGCTAGTTGAAATAAGGATCAGGGTTCCTGTCCCTTTAATCATTGTTTAGAAAAGGGAATTTCAGCTAGCACTGTTTTTGTGACAAACAATGCCTGCTGAAACTTCTGCTCTTACACAGTCTTTAAAGCAACAAGAGCCCTGCCTGTTATTTCACCTGGAAACCCTAATTCATATGACAAGTGAGATAAGCCACAACACAACAAGAGGGCAACACGGAGAAACTGATGTGGAAATTATAACAAAATTCAAAGTCCACAAAGAAGTGACAGCTGTCTTGGTCCAGTTCCAAAACATAAAATACATCGTGCAAGCTTTCAAAACTTTACTGGCAAAAAAAATGTTAAAAATCATGTAGGAGAAGAAATTATACAGGAGAATCTTCTAATATTTTTAACATCCTCGCCTGATGAAAACAACAGTGAAGCTTAGAAAGCTTGCATGATGCACTTTAGTTGGCCCAATAAAGGTATCACATCTGGATGGGTATAAACTCCCCATTCCTTCCCAAGTGACAGGGGAGAAGAGAAGGGTTATACAGTTCTGTGACTGAGAAATCTAATATCTAATTACAATGATTTTACCAAGGTGCTCCTATTATACTACTCAAGGGAAAGAACTCCAAATATACCTATTTGATGCCAGACTTTCTGTATCTTTTGCTGCTGTCTTTTGGGCAGTGATGTTAGCAAGTGTGTGATAGAGTTCCCCATTATGTTATTCATAACAGCACCTAAACCAATTTCTTTCCTTATTTCAAACAGTCCTTTCACTTTAAATCCAGCCTCATTTAAACTCTTTCAGTCTTAAAATCTAAAATTATTCTTGCTATAGTTTGTTTGAATCTATCCTGTCATGTCTTTGTGGATAGACTTACATGAACATTTTCACTTTTCTTCTGCCTTACCATCTTTAGTTTTGCACCCAGCTGTTTAAGTTTGGTTATTTTGATTTCAGTTTAGTTTCTTCTGTTCTGATCTATATGTGTCTCTAGGCTACTTTTATGCTCCTTGGAATCTCTAAGGGCTGCATGGAATGCTAAAAAGGAATAGAAATGGTCAGAAATTCACTCCTGGTTTTGACAAAGTGAATTTCCTTTCTGTTAAACAATACAAGAGGGACTGCAGCCTGTTGAAAAGATGTTCCTGTGTGCTTCCTAGAAGAGCAGTACACTTTCCAATTTTTTGGTGTTCTGGGAGTCTGGAGTGGTCAAGGGCTGCACAACAGCTTTGGGGGTTTGTGCATGTGGCTATAGGGGCTGTACTTTGTTCACCACTGGGTGCACACAAACACATAATAAATACGATTATGAAGGCAGTACACAGTAACTATGGTATCCATTTGGGCAGAAAACAAAAATGCCTTAGATCTGTTTTTCATATAACTTCTTAGTCTTTGCACTTATGCATCTGAATTTTTGCCAAGGGATACCCCTATGATTTATACTTTTTCTAATTCATTGCCCCCTAATACACAGGAGGGTGAGTCCATCCTTTTCCTCCCCCCAAAAAACTTTAGACTCTCCTCACACAGAAGCTACTGTGTCTAAAATTTTGCAGAACTCTTACCTAGTGTCCTCTATCATGTATGACACTTAAATAACAATTTCTGGCAACAAAGAGGATAAGCAGCATATCTTTTTTTAAAATCCCCCTGAAGCTGTTCTTGCACAAAATCCCTTGCACCTGAAATTCAGCAAGCTCCATCCCTGCAGAAGGGGCAATTATGCTTATAAATTTTCCCTTCTGTCAAAAAAACAAAAAAAACAAAACAAAACAAAAAACTCAGAGCGTGTTACAATTAGGTTTTTTTTATAGTTTTATAGTTAAATTGATGGAGAAAACAAGGTTTCAGAATTTCCAGAGCAAGATCTTGACTTGTATCTGAATCAAATCAGGCATCCTTCAAAGAGGTCTGAGGCAAACTGGGCTGTCTGCCAGAGATCCAATTGAATACTGTAGTTTGTGTAGCCACTAAGCTGTTTTTTTTTAAAAAAATTATTATTAGTATTACTACTACTAGTAGTAGTAGTAGTACAGTATTTATAACCTGCCATTTTCCTAGTCTGGGACTCAAGGCTTCAAATGTTAAGAAAAAAATTCACATCATACAAAAGTTAAAAATATAATTAAACTATTGATAGAATTAAAAGCCGTTTAAAGCATGACATTCAAAAGAAAAACAACAGTCCACACATTCTGAGAAGCCCTTTCCTTCTGAACAATCAACTTGCAAAGGCCTGTGGAAAGAAAAAAATGTTCACCTGCCTATGGATGGATAGCAAGCAGGGCACCAGATCCTCCCCACATGTTCCATCCAGTTGTATCTATAAGGGCATTGGATAGTGTTTAAGAGTGATATCCACATACTCATAGGAGACAATCAAGCCTTCAATTTAGATTTTATTCTGTATTTCAGTCTTACAGAACAATATAATGTACCTTCTTCTGGTGAGGACTATAGTAGTAAAATAGTGGCGGGTGTGGCATTCACGTAAACCAAGTCAGTCCTGGTGATTAGCTTCCTCAACTTCTGATTAGCTTCCTCAACTGAACTGCCTTTACTTTTGTGCTGTTCAAAACTTTACTTCTAAAAAAATTATAACAATAATAGTCACATTCTATGAATTTGCTAGGAGATACTATCCCACTCCATCAATGTGATCTTCACTGAAGTACTAAATTCAAATTCTAGATTACAAGCTGTTGGGTCACAGCAATGCCTTATTCTCAAAGCCCTTTGGCAGGTCTGGTAATAAACTGATTCTATCCTCACAGTTCACATACAGGATTTTAACTATGGAGATAGATTATAGTTTCAGATATTGGCATCAGACTCATAACCATAACCTGTTTTCATAATTGATTTTTTCGACAACCATGCCCCTGAAACTGCTTCCAGCAACCAAAGTAGGTATTCCTCTAAAGTGGAAAGATACAACTTGGGCAGCTCTGTTTTTTTAAAAATAAGACAAAATTCACCTACTTCTTTTTGTAACAAGAGATAGATATAAATAAGGTGGAGTTATAAATTGAGCCCACCTTTTATTTTTAATTGTTTTAATTTGGCTGTTGTTTTGGTTTGATAATCTGTTCAACTGTATATTACAGTATATTGTGGTTTCAGATATACATGTTTTTAATCGTATTCTGAATCACTTTGGATCCCAATATTGGGGGAAAGATGGAACGTAAATAAAATATAAATTAATTAATCCAGATTTAGGTGCACACAGTTGGGCTAGTGGAAACAGACTTGCAACCTTTCTCATCAGCTGTTCCAGCCTCTTGAAAATGCTACACGAACTATCAAGTGATCCTTCAGAATGGGGATGGCAGATAGAGAAGTATTCTGCAAAGACAAGTGGATGGACTTTACACAATCAAAGCCCTTCTGTTAGCCCAGCAAGCTGCATTTCTCCCACATGATATTGATATATTTTCCTTTATGAGAAGAAATGCATCTGACTTTGAGCAGATACATAACAGGTAGGCAAAAGAGGTAAGCATTTCCACCACTGTTTGCTCAGGAGAAAAAAAGTCAAGACCAAGATATAAACAATGTATACAACACCTAGCTTGGACCTCAAACATAAGGAATTGTCAAAAAATTAAGGCCTGTTCCACAGGCTATACATGGAAGCTGCATATCACTGAATTATAGTGTCTGAAATTTACACATCTTATTTTTCACCTTCTTTGTAAGGTAGAAGCATGAGATTGACTTTATGGTTTCTCATACCACATCTGAGGTGTGTATACCATGAAGAGTTACCATATAAACTAATATACAACATAACTGCATGTTTCATCAAAGTAGTAATGTGTGAGAGGTCATTACGCTTCAGGATAGGAGCTAATTCTGCTACTGTCATAGCTAACACAAACATATAAGTTGTCCTCAGCTTTCTGAATGGCAGAATTCAGATTTCAAGAATAACTTTTCGTAATGATGATAACAGATGACAGTAGTAGTAGATTAGTTGATTTATCTTTTCAAGTCAGGTAGGAATATGTACCTAATTAAGATTTGTTTAATTAACAATATCAGTCATTTAGAGTAGGGACAGGCACCTTGGTCACTGTGGAAGGCCCCAGTGGCAAACAGTAAGCTGGACAGCTGCAGCTAATATACATATTTAATCACTTCATAATTTGCATATCATTTTAATGAAGATAATAGATGCCAAATTACAGCTGACAGATATATTACAATTGTAGAAGACCCTTAGCGTGCATTATTCATGTATTGTTTTTTAGTATGAAAAGCTTAAATCAACTTTGCTGAATTATGATATACAAACTAAGAACTCTAGAAAAAAATGAGTTTACACTTCTTTTTAAATCACCTTTTGTGCCCGGTCCTTTAGTGTTTTCCATGTCAGTAATATTTACAGTAATAATTAGCAGGCACAGCTATTCAAACGGAAAGCTGGCATTCTCTGGACTCTTACAAGAATTTATTAGATGCACGTTGACCATTCCTACAAAATAACAATTACAATGAAAAAAAACCCCTATGTTACAGAGAAAGAGTGTCTTAATGCAGACATTTTGTATTTAATTCATTTTTGCAATATCAAGTAAAAGGTATGCTCTAGCTGGTTTCTTGGCTAGATGTTATTAACTAGCAATTTAATTTTATACAACAATACTGCCTTCACTTGGGTTTTCTGTTAAACACTCTGAGACATCATAGATGACAACTTTCCTGCATGAATGAAGGGGAAACAGAACATAACAGATGTAATTAAAAAGATGGCATGCATCTGGGATATGTAATTGGCAATAGGTTCCTAATACGCATATTCATTGGAAGACAGACATATAAATGTCATACAACAGCATATATGCACATTCTGTTCCCCATCCCTGTAAAATCTGGCACAGTACAGTGTAGGTATAGTATTGTGTATAGTGGCTGCTTTAGAAAAAAGAAATAACGTATAAAGAAAAAAGAGTTCTCCCACAGGGATATGCAAAGATTAATAGAAAGGCACTTAAGGTTTTTGGCACCTTCAAGAGATAATTTGTCTTCTTTAATTACCTAATCTTATATACAACATTCCATTTCCCTGCCAATCAAGACTTGCAAACATACAAGGAAGTTAATTTTAAACAACTTTCATAAAAAGATAAAATGCTGTGATTAAGGGAGAAAAATTATCTCACTATGGACCATCTTGTAATACTCCAGATTTTGCAGAATAGGTACAAGACCATAAAGAAGCTCTAACTTTTAGCTCTTTTGAGTTTAGTATTATATTTGCTTAAACAATTCAACTGGTATAGCCATTCAGTTTTACCCTTCTCGCCTTAGATTCCCTGTTCCTCTTCCCCCCAAAAATCTGCATATAGTTACTTTCTTGGACTATTTTTCCACTTTGCAGAAACAATATTATTCAAGCACAGTAGAATCACAGCAAATCAGACAGGGACAGATAGTTCCCCAGCATTGGGAACCAAGCTCTCATATTTAACAAAACACAAAAGAGCTGAGCTCTCAATGAGAAGCCACCGTTGAGCTGTTGTCAACGTAGTTTATATGCACGTCTGTTTTGATCTTCCAAGTGGGGATAGTTGGGACTTACTTAATTTTGATGTGATGAGCTGCTTGGGAGGTGGGTTGTCAAACGGTCTCCTTATTTCTGTTTGTGTTTCTTTCTTATTAGCATGAAAACCAAACAGAACACTTAGCTTGCCAAACAATACAATCTGGAAGAGTGAGGAACAGAACCTAGATATCCAAGAGTCTTCAGACAGACCCATTACTTCTAGTTCACTTCATCAGCACACACTGGCATTGTTCAGTCACATTAGTGGCAGAAGGGATTCAACCTCGCCTACTGGGTTAAAGGAACAGTGGTGGATGTTAAATGCTGTTGAAAATTATTCTAGCTACCTCCCTGGGAAATTGACTGACTTTGCAGCATAGCATTCTAGCCTTACACAGCAGGAAAGCAATCTGTAAAAAGCACAGTTAATTGCCACAGACAGATATGTAAAGGGTACTGCTGTGTTGAGATCACAGTTTGATTTGTTTTATGGCAGTTTTGTGCTCTGTGAATTGCAGACAGTTAGAATCTCACACAGTTTGCTAGAAAAAGCTTAGTATTACTATTCTGGGGACAGAGGGGACTAAATATATGGAAATTAAGGAAATATATTGCAGGCACTGTTAAGAGAATGCTAAGTTTCTAGCCAGAAACAATTACTGGCGGTTGTTTGGGACATGGGCAATAGAAAATAGGGCTATTCCATGGAGGCAAAAAATGTGTTTTGGAAGGGGCTGGGGTAATTCAATCAAAACCAGAGAAGACAGTCAGTGTTGAGGAATTTGTCCTTTCATAGGTATGGTATGATATGATAGTGAGCTTGGTGGTATAGTGGTTTGCAAAATATTTTACATGAGGTAGTTAAGATGCAGAAGACAGTAATTCACAATGAGCAGGACTGATGCTCATGGATATAAGACGACACATAGATATCAAATAAGCAAACAGTGCAGGGCAGTGGGGTGGGGGTGGGGAAGCTATGACAAAAAATATTACAAATACTCAACAGTAGAATGTTCTGCAATTTTAAGTAAAACAATTGGCCCTCTGAGATTTTTAAAAAATCAAACCAACAGAAGATTGTTAGCAAGTAAAGATAAAAATAAATTCTAAAATTCTTTTAGAAAATAATCAAAACCATGTTCTATAATCCTCTTCATGTTCCTGGACCCGCATCTTCCCATTATACAACTAACAATTCATGCCTAATCAATACACATAAAAGAAGGCACATCCACACCCGCTTAAAAGGGACTATATCAAGTACCTGTAGTTTGGATACATTTTCTCCACAGCAGACCTACTGAACTCATGAGGACTACTCTGAAGTGAAATAAGAATTGCAGTCAAACAGTGTAATTTATATGGGCTATTTAAGATCTAGTGAATGCATGGGTATGTGACATTGTAACACTAATACTTAAGCAGAGAGGTGAACAGATGGTAACACCAATATTTTGGGAAGCTTGGCATTTTCTATGCAAGTAAATGTTTCCAAATTCCTCCTTTCCTTCTTCAAGTTGCTTTTCATACTCTCTTTGAAAAACAATATACCATAGTGCTTCCCCCCCATGCTGTGCAAAGCTAGTGCAGGAAAACCTGCTGTAGCAAGCCAAGTGATGGGGCTACACTTTCATTTATATGGCTAATTATCTGGGTAATCCTTGTTTGCTAGTTTTCTCTACACATAAAAAATTCTGATAAATATGGTGTGACAACAGGATCATTCTAATGATCCATTTAGAACTTTTGCTTTTATTACAGCGGATTGCTAATCAACAGCATTTTAAGCAAAGATGTACTTAGTGCCACAGTATAATTTTTCCAACAACAGAAACAGTTCTAGTTGCATATAATGGCAACCTTTTTTTTTCAGGCAAGAGCTAGAACAAAAAAACCTATTCTGATATTACCACCCCCCCCCCCATAATGAGGGACATCAGAACAAAAGTAGATAATTCATTTGCCACCACCCACATAGTCCTTCTTTTGATTCTTGAACCTGGAAGGGTTCCTGAGTATATGAATTTGGGTATATGACCCATAAATGTCAGGCATTTCTATATCAAGTTGATTATGGTACGTTTAAAAAACCCTACCACTGTGCTGGACACATATATCTTTAGCAAATCCTATGGCTATTGCTTACTTTTTAAAAAATAATAACTTTTTTAAAAAAATGCACCTTTACAGGTTATATCATTAAAGCAAAGAGAAAACATGGAAAGAGATAAATCAAAAGTTTCCAAGTACTATGTTTACACACAAAAATCCTAAACTTGAGCTTCATGTAGTACTATCATGGGGAGAACCGTCTTATTTTTCTTATTGCTAACTGAGGAAGTAATGAAGGATTTAGCATATATGCAACCAGAGAGTTAGTTACATCATCTGGCATTTCAACATTATATAAGATATGTATTTTTTCAAGTTTTTAGACCAACAGTTTATACCTTGCTTTCCCACATTCTAAGCAGTTCCACAGTTATTAGTTTAGAAAAGAAAAAGGGGATTCTTTTGCACTTTTCACTGGAGCGCTTAAGAGTGTGTTTTCCTGTCCACAAGGCAACTCTTATTACAACTCTTATTTTAGAAAAGTAAATGAGGTCTCTTGCAGAACAAAGAAACACTTTACAAAACATTTCACTTGCAATGACCCCTTTTCAAGCTCTAACCAACAGAAACCAGCAGCTTACACAAAACACTATGGCCAGACTCAGGTAGAGCTCCACATTCAATGCCAACCATAGTAAATTTTCAGGAGAGTGGGACAGATAAAAACCTGTAAGCATTGCTGCTGGAATGTGTCATTATGCAAAAATCTTTCAAGACTATTTGGCAGCAGGTCTTTTGTTATATACAAGAAAGTCAGAAACATCATGCCAGACATTACTGTCATCATACAGGTAGGTCATGGAGGATTGTAATGATGGTTGTAGAGTGTGTCGGTGATACTCAAAGAGCCAGAGAACAATTCCCCAAACCAGAGCAGCAAAGAGTGGGAAGGGATCTTGTTTGGGCTCTGGGATATAACCTTTCTCCACTGCCAGTCGAGACAATCCAAACAGGATGCGAGATAATAGGTACATGTTTATCTGTATGGGGGGAAAATTGAACATTGTAAGACAAGTAACATATCCCAAAAGCACAATTAATTCAGTTTTTCACCTACATCATCACCTAGTTGTTACACCAACCTCTTTCCTACCTGAGTATTTTTGGACTCTCTTAACTGGAGTGTTTGCATTTTAACATGGTTTTGTGTACATCTTACAAAATATAGTTGCTTGAAAAACTGGCTGCATATGCAACCTTTGCCCAGTTGCAACATTACTATATTCAAAGATTTGCCTGCCTGAAAAGTACACTTCCTAAAGAGAAACCTTGTGCAATTGCATTTGTTCTATATAACTGAAAGCTGCCTTGTGTCCAGTTTTGAGGGAAAATGTAGACTACACATTGAATTTACAAAGTTATTCCTGGAGTCCCAGTTCTTTTCCTCCTCATCCTATGGAAACATCGATATAAACAGGTGCTCCTTTTGCCATAAATTTTGACTTCTGCAAAAATATCATGAATTGCAACTCTTCAGAGACAATAAATTTGTCCAGGAAGAAGCAGAGAGGTAGTTCCACTACAGCTATGTTTACATTTTGTTGAATTCCTGATCAAAAAAGGCAGGTAAAGAATGGAGAGGGTAGGAGCAAGGGAGACTTCCTAACACTATGTGCTGTAGCAATTGATTTCCCATCACCATTTTCTACAGCACCTTGATGAGTGGAAAATGCAGTAGGCTGTGGCACATTTCATTTTATTATTCCTAAGAGTTTTAGTTGAAAATACATAAACAGAAGTTCAGAACAGAAGAACAAAACAAAAACAAAATCAGTCACTATTATCACTTGATTGTAATTTAGCATTAGATGGGTAGAAACAAAATGCAACAGAAGACAGCACAGTTGCTTACCTGGCTGTTAATATTATTATTTTCTCCAAACACTAACCAGCCTCCAATGCAGGCTGCAAGAAAGGACTGAACTGGAATCTTCTTCCCCTGCATTCGCAACTGTAAGGCCATCAGACCCTTGTACGTGAATACAAAGTATGCCAAGTTTCTGGAATGAGTATAAGTGGCCCGAATAATGGCTTTCAATTTCTCCCATAAACTGAAGAGAAGAAATTAAGAACTATTATTATGCACAATAACTATTATTACACATGACCTGCTACCAAAACAGCCATAATTCATTGTGCACCTTTAGTAAAAAGTCGCTGACACATATTTAAAACTATTGAGAATTAAAATGAGAGAATATATTCATACCCATAGTAATCTACAGATTTAATCAATCTTAAAGTTTCAGAAATTCCTGTAGCTAACACAGTAGATTCCTGTAACATTTTAAAGATTAACACCTCTATTAAGGCTTAAGCTTTTGTGAATTAGAGTCCCTGTTATCAGATGTATGAAGTGATATTCGACATTCACAGTTATATGTATACTTGATGGGGGAAGGAGAACAGTAAACTGAGTCTACGAGGAAATGAACCATGAGGAGAAATTATCATGATATCCCACACTTAGGACTCATAGAATCATGGAGTTGGAAGAGACCATGATTCTATGAGTGCTAAGTCTCATCAGGACAGACTCAAGTCTGTCACATTAGGACAGACTCAAGACAACTCAAAACAGAACTTTTTAAAAGTTACATGGAAAAGCCACAATAGCAGAGCAATCCTTTATGGCTCAGCACAGTGGATTATTTCCACATGCAAAACTATGCCAGGCTGAGCCATATTCCACCACCCCCACATTTACCATACAGCCCAAGAAGTCTCACACCCCATGACCATTCTGTGACTCATGGGAAGTAGGCAGAGCAGAGAAGTGTCTGGCTATGTCCTCTTAGCCAGACACAAAATGATTACAGCAATGCTGAGATCTGGCAAGGAGGTAATTGTTGATGTGATCATTTCATGTGTGGTTATGAGGACATAGCCATATTCATCTCTGATCCTGCCTGCTTCTCAGGAGGAACAGAATGGCCATGTGGGGGAGGGGGGAGGTTTCCAGGGCTATATGAAAACTTAGTAGGAGGTTGTGTTCTGCAGAGGGGGAATACAAGTTCCACAGCGTCCTCCCCATCCAAAAAAAAAAAGATTGGTCACACTCTTGGGGGCCACATTCCAAACGGGGAGAATGAAAACAGAAGGGTGACACCAAAAATACCAGCATATTGTAGCTTTAAATGCCAATAACTAAGCATTAGAAGATGGATTTCAAGCTTTAAGAATTGGGATGGGGAACATAACAGAGCTGGGAAACCAGCAAATAATGGTTCCATGGGAAAAGAGACAGGGACCATCAGGGAAACCCTGAAGAACTGGATCTGGACCCAAAGTCAGATATTCTCCACACCTACTATAGTGACTGGCCTGTTTGTCCTACTTGGAATTCAGACATAGATTCTAATATAATTCTATGCATGATTATTTAAAAGAAAACCCTCTAAAGTAATGGGACTTAGGCTGCTATTCTATATACATTGGGCTGTTATTCTGTACACTATATACTGCTATTCTATACACTACATACATTGAATTTGATGGGCCCACTTTCTTCTGAAAAGATATACACAGAATTGCATTGTTACTTCAAAGTTGCCTTCACTGATTTTGGATGGCAGCTGAAATTTCAGGAGATATAAAACAAAATAAAACAAAACAAAACCTTGCTTCTAAGTAAGCATACATATATTTATGCTTTAAACTGACCTAAATCCATGTACTACAACGTAAGTCCTTGGTGAAGTTTGGTTTGAGTAAATACTCATAAGATAGTAATAAATGTATTGCTGCTAGCTTTCTTAAGCCAGAGAGCTCTTCGGCCAGGCCAGCTGTTATGAAGATGAGGCCTAGCTGCAAGGAGAGCAGTGTATTCCCTCAGGAACCCAACCTGTGTATGTTAATAAATCTGAATACAGATTGGATTAGGGAATATGAGGAAAAGTTACAGGTACTGGACAAGACAGTTTGGGGAATTACAGACACAAGATCTCAAATCTTTCTAACAAGTATCACCTATAAGAAAATAAAATCCCAGGCAACACTGGGTATATATGCTAGTTACAAATAAAAACAGAGAACTTGTGTAATATAAGAAGACTTGAAAGGTTAGATAAGAAGGAACTAGACAAGATCCTGAAGCGTAAAGATATGTCATTGAATGCTAAAGTTAGGATGGTCCATGCCATTGTGTTTCCAATTTCTATGTATGGTTTTGAAAGCTGGACAATGAAGACAGCTGACAGGAACAAAATCAACTCATTTGAAATGTGGTGCTACGAAAGAGTTCTACAGGTATCATGGACTGCTAAAAAGACAAATAAATGCATTCTAGAACAAATCAAGCCTGAACTCTCCCTAGAAACCAAGATGACTAAACTGAGACTATTGCAGTTTGGGCATATCATGAGAAGACACTATTTACTAGAAAAGACAATAATGGGTGGTAGGGTAGAAGGCAGCAGCAGAAGAGGAAAACTGCACTACAGGTTAATAGATTCAATCAAGGAAGCCAAGGTCCTGAGTCATAGAATCATAGAGTTGGAAGAGACCACAGGGGCCATCGAGTCCAACCCCCTGCTATGCAGGAACACACATCAAAGCATTCCCTCAGGTCTGCTAGAACTGAGCAAGGCTGTTGATGATGGAGTGACCTGGAGTCCTCTCATTTGTAGAGTTGCCATAAGTCAAAGTCAACTTGACAGCAGTTAACAATAACAAATGTTTTTACCTAGTTAATCTGTCAAGAAGTTGGACAGAGTGAAAAATCACATGGAAAATACATCTCAGCGGGTTCAATAAATAAGTAAGTAAGTAAATAAATCACATGTTTATAAATAAATGTTTCACAGATTTCAGAAAAAGAGAGAGATATACCTTCCACTCCTGAAGAGAAATGTCATTACCAATGCATGGGGGGCACGGATTTTTGCTCCATAACTGCCAGAAAGAAAGAAAAAAGACATAAAGTACATAAAAAGAACATTTTGATATTATTTTGTTCTATGAATCCAATGATTAATGCCTTTGTCTCATTAGCCGTAAGGCAGACAAGTCTGTAGCCAAAGCACTTGTATTATATGTTAGGCATGCAGGTTGCACAAACAGGCTGGACTTGTTCTACCTGCAACTTTCTGCACTAAGAGAATGAAGACATGTTATGGCAGGATAAATTTAAAGTGACTGCACAAATAGTGCACAAATTTGAAAATTTCAACTTTACAATCTCCCTGTAAAAAAATATTCTTTGTGCATGGGTACTTTTAGGTTACTTTCTAGCATACTCATCATTTAGAAAAAATGTAAAGCACTGGACATTAACTAGCACTTCACAGTTAAGTAAAAATAAAATCCTTGCCCAAAGGGAATGAACAATGAAAAGCAAGAGAAGAGCGAATAAAACAAGGTATATGTGAGGATAAACTGCAAATGGGCATACTCTCCTTACTTTACTGAAAGCTAATAAATGGCTAGAATTTAGACACAAATATCTTTCAGAAAGGACTGCTTATGGAAAAAAACAGATGGAAAATTACACATTTTGAGCACAGATTTATAAAGAAATTCTAAAAGGTATACATTTCAAAACACACTGAAACAAGAAATAAGGTTATGATAAGCTTTACGCATCAGGAAAAGAGCAGATCCAAAATGAAACAGCATGTCAGTCAAAGGAACAAAGCAGTAGTTGAACACAGTCACAACAACTGAAAAAGGTGGATTATTTTTAAAAACTGGATGGGATTAGGGGGCACATGGGGTAGACAAAATAGATCACAGGTAGCTGAGGTAGGAAACTTTAGAAGTCCCAGTAAAGTATTGTGGTGTTTCTGGAGTGGATAGTAAAGAACAGATGGGTTTCACGGACACCAGACACAAAGACAAAAGCAAAAAGACTCAACAGCAAATCAAGTTTACTGCATATTATTAGCATCACTATCTTTATTTCTGCTTCCCCTTTCCCTGAGATTGGGACTTAAGGCAGCTTACAAATAAAAACAATTACAATATTGTGAAAACATACAAAAAAGTCAACATCAAAATAGAATTAAATCACTGCATTAACAATATCAAAACACTTTGGAACAAACACAAATGATAATAGGCAGATAAGCATCTTCTTAAAATACTTTTCCTTTAAAACCTTCAGTTGTAAAAGCCTGTTGGACTAAAAAAAACAAACAAAAAAATCTGCCTCCCAACAGGCAGCATGGGAGAAGCCATTCCTGCACTCTAGAGAGGGCATTCCAGAGTCTAAGGGCAACCACTGAGGAGGACCTATCTTGTGTATCCACCAACCATACTTAACAAGGTAATGGGACCGAAAGGCCTCTCCTGAGATCTCAGGGTTTAGGTAGGTTCATATGGGCAGATAATCTATCAGATACATTTGACCTAAATGTATAAATTTTAGAAACGAAGGCATTAGGTTAAGAAATCCAGCTTATTTAAACACATTACAGGGTATTACCTACAGCATGAGTTTCATCTTGTATTACTGGGTTTTGCCTTTTATTGTATAAATAGGGTTATATTATACTAATGTAAATTAGTATAATTTTATTATACTAATTAGTATGGCCTAAGTAATGCTTTTGTGTTGAAAGACAATGGAAGAATTCAGGTCAGTATGGGGGAAAAAGGCTATTTCTCCATTAGCACTTTTTTTGGAAATAATCACAAACATGTATTTTCAGTCCAACTCAGGTGACACGCAGACAGAAAGCTGAATTCTGCTCATATTCATACTTGAAAGCAAAGTCATTAAGGTTTATTAGGTTTTAAGTTCTTATTTATTCCAAATGTTTATATGTCACCTTTGATGATACAATTCATTTGCAGGCTGCTTACACAGACATCAAAATGCATCAAAATGCTCAGTCCACATCACCACTTTGAGGAGGAGCTTCCTCCTAAGAAGGATCTGAATTAGTTTTAGCTTATTCAGCTTTATGTACATTTGTTGGTCCTGGTTTTCTGTTCTCCAGAAAACTGGATATAACAAGTTACTAGGATTTTAGACAGAGTAGTTGGTGGCAAATGGGTCTGCAAAGATGATAACTGCACTGAGCCAGATTTGAACAGGGCACTGCCTGTCACTCTCACTGTCCTGGAATCCTTCCCAAGTTAGTAGATGATCTGAGTGCATTCATATTTCAATGAGTTCATTTACAAAGGGCTGTGTTTATATAGCTTGTGTTCACCTTATATCTGGTGATCATGTTGGGTTATAATACTACATCAGTTTTAGTCATAGTTTTTGGACTGTGGCTATGCCATTGGCTGCTGGTATCTGCTGTGTTTCCAGAAAAGGAAAAAAACAAAAACAGCTGTAGCCCATGGGCACAAATACAGTGGCAGTCCCTAGCACACTGGGAAAAAAATAATTGTAGGTTCCCCACATCAGATAGCACTGTTTTATGCTATATTAAGATATCTAACGTGAAGCCTATTTTACCTCCCAATTGATGTCCATCTCTGTAACTTGAACATTATTTATTTTTATTTCTTAGAGTTCTATCCCAACTTCCTTCTTAGGCCATGTCTGCTACACTGCTGTAGTGCTATTGTTCCACTTTCAACATCCTATGGAATCTTGAGGTTTGCAGCCTAGGGAAGGGCATTTTCAAATTCTCAGCCAGAGAGCTCTTTGGCCTTAGTAAACTACAAACCCCAGAATTCAACAGGATGTTGAAACTGGAATAATAGCACTAATAACAATGTAGTGCAGAAACGGCCTAAGAAGCACAAGGCTGTATATAAAGCCCCCTGCCTATTTTTATCCTCAAAACACCCTGTGGGGTTGGTTATGCTGAGAAGCAGTGAATAGCCCAGTGAGCTTTTTGACAGAACAGGAATCTGAACCAAGATCTTCCGACTCCTATTAAGTTATGGCTGAATCTGGATCTATCTCGTAAAGTTACAGATATTGCAACTACAGATCAATTAAAATCTTATCTGTCACTAGGAACAAGAATCTGTCTGGCGGGAAATCGTTTCCTCTAATTCTGAACTGCACCGTGGCAAAGCCATGTGCACCTGCTCCAGAATACGCTGATGCTCGCAATAACAGAGAAGCTTGCTGCAATCTCCGCCGCTGCGAGAAGCTTCCCCTACAAGACAGAGGCCGTTTCCGCACTACACTCGTGTAGCGCGATTATTCCACTTTCAACATCCTATGGAATCCTGGGGTTTGCAGTTTCGGGAGGGGCCGGCCGGCCCCTCCCGAAACTGCAAACCCCAGGATTCCATAGGATGTTGAAAGTGGAATAATCGCGCTACACGAGTGTAGTGCGGAAAAGCCTTCAGAAATCTTATGCCTCCGTCGCGCGGCCTGGAGAGCGACTGATTCCTCCCGTACCGCCCAGAGGGGAGCCCGCCCATCCGCAACGTAAAGGCTTCAAACAAAATTGTCAAAGGAACCCCTGCACTCGCCGCTGGCTCGGTTAGGAGCGGGCGCGCTGCGGGGGCACAAGCAAGCGATCCCAGCCCTCCCGGCCCGGGCTTACACTGCTCCATTCCGGAAGCCCTTGACCACAGCCAGCGCCGCCTGGTATCTGCGCTGCTGCAAAAAGGAATTGATGGTATAAAGCAAGGTCCTGAACATCGTCTCGGCGCCCATGGTCAACGAAGTAGGTCCCACTCGTTTCTCAGCCCGGGAAGGCGATTTGCCTACAGCACCGAATGGGTGGGAATGGGGTCCAAAGAAACGGTGTCCGTGCTGAAAACCTGCTCCTGAACTGTGGTTCCGGAGAAGGCACCAAGAGGATGGAAGGCACAGGATATGAACGTACAGAGGCTTACAGGACCATCTCGCCTCTTGCTTCCTCGTCTGCCACAGCGTTTGAAAGAGGAATTTTCGGCGGGTCTGCGTTCAGTTGACTGCTGAACTCGCGTTCAACTTGTAGGGAGCCAAATACTGCAGCAAGGCTGCCATTTTGGATTATATTTTCATTTGCAGCAAGTTTCAAAAATAAGAATCGTATTTCCACCAAGCAATCAGATCAAAATCTGGAAGAACACCAAATCCTGTCTTCGTTCTAAGATTTGGTTTTATTTTCTAATTTAATTTTTTACACGTGTGGAGCAGGGCATACGCTGCTTCCGAGTCGCAGCTACAACAACGTCCTGGATTTTTCTGTTGACACCCATGAGAACCTGCCACTTTCACCCATTAACGAAGAAAAAAAAAATAGCATCAAAAGTAACCAGGAAGTCTTGTCTACAGCTGAAGCAGATTGTCAGTTTGGAAGCTTTTAAGGCATGTGAAACTCGTCTGTGTATTTCTAACGCCATCTAGACAGTTCGACCTGTTCATTTACCTTTCTCAGTTACAAACTATATATATATATATTCTATACCCCACCATTAGGCTTTAATTTAAAGACTCTAATTACAATAATTATATTTTGTGGGAAAGCCATCATATTGCAGCCGACCAGAAACATTATTCTCTCCCAAGTAGTAATGGAAAATTAGATGATGTTCTCTTGCAAACACCTTTCAAGTAAAAATTTGTTCTGAAAAAGTTGCTTGCAGTAAAATCTGTTAAGTTAATCCCTGATAGGGTTACAGTGCCCCCCAGTGGATCAACTAATATTTTATAAAACCATCAATATTACTGTACAACATCTGATGGACAATTCAGACGAGCATCCAAGCCTTTACTCTCCAGGATCATATTTTTGTTTAAAAAAAGTCCTATCACATTTTTCCCAAATGTTTACCAAGATTGTGTGATGAGTTTTATTAAATACATGACAATCATTTTTCAAACTATTTTGAAACTTTCTTTGGACGTTTTTAAGCAGACACTAGATGGCCATCTGTCAAGAATGCTCTGATAGTGCATTCCTGCATGGCAGAGGGTTGGAATCGATGGCGCTTGTAGTCTCATTCAACTCTGATTCTATTATTTTTGGAGGAAGGCAATAGCTGTGTTGGCCTGTTGCAGCAAAACAACAGACTTCTGGCACTTACAGACTAACAATTTTGTTTGCCATAGGCTTTTGAGAACTGCAGTTGACTGCATCAAGCCTGAATTTGTAATTATACCCATGTTTTGAGTATGTGGGAATGTAAGACATGAGTGTAGAACAAACTGAAAGGCAAAAAGTATAAAAGTACAGGCATCATTACCACCATATCATCTCACTACATGGGTTGATCATCTTATCAGTGAAAGGTTCTTTGTCCTGTCACTAACTGTATGTTAATAACTGTTAATTATCATTCTTTTTCCATTGTTTTCCATTGTGTAGCAGTTGTGATATGACGTTTCATAGCCACAGGACTCCTGTTCATGTAGATGCTTCTGTATACACAGTTGTACATGTGAACATCCCTTCTATAGATATTCATACTATGTACATAGATACTGAGAAAATAACTACTTAACATCTAAGTAGTGGAACAGAGAGCCAGCGTGGTGTAGTGGTTTGAACATTAGACTATGACTCTGGAGACTAGGGTTTGAAACCTTGCTCAGCCAACGAAACTCACTAGGTGACCTTGGGCAGGTCACGTACTCTCAGCCTCAGTGGAAGGCAAAGATAAGTCCCCTCTGAAAAAAATCTTGCCAAGAAAACTCTGTGATAGGGTCAACATAAGTCAGAAATGAGTTGAAAACACACAACATCAGTGGTAGAATTACTTGATCTGACCCTGTTTCCCACTTCCAAACTGTGATAGATGCTTTTTATAATGTTTACATTGTATTTCTCCCAATATCCTGGCCTAGCACTCAAACCACTACAGCATGCTGGCTCTCCTCTTATGCATTCATGCTACTCATTTTTCTCTTCCATACTGTTAGGGAAGGAAAAATGGAATGGCTCCACCATTGTGCCAAGCTTCAGTGTCATCACATTTATTACATGTTGTAAGGTATGAGGGGAAGAATTGGATTCCCACATTATTTGCACAGGAACAGAACATGCTACAAGAACTAGAGGCAAGAGCAGCTGGCCCTTGTTCTTGCTCTCTTCCCTCTGCCATGGTTGCCCTTCTCTTCAGAGAGTCATCTGAATTTAGATTTGTTTTACCTCAAGTACAATCGGGGGAAGTTTGTGGGACACCTATAGGGAATTTTGTTGGCAAATAGTCCCTTCCTATTATTGTTCCCTAGCAACTGATATTACCAGACATATTGTACCTCAAACTGCAGGTAGTACATAACTGTCACGACAAGTCACTGATTGCCTCATCTTCCATGAATTTTCATCAAAGAGACCACTGAACTCACGTTTCCCATCCAAGCAGTAGTCAAATCTATTTAATCTATTTTATCATAGGGTTAAAAATCTATTTAATCGTAGGTCTTGAGAGAAGTAGACCTTGAGAGCAAGGTTCTGACCTGGAGGTATTCTCCATGCTGCCTTGTGGGAAATTTTTATCAGCCTGCAAGACAGCAACCAATCTGTCTGTCCAGTATCCACTCCTCCTTCCACTCATCCACAGAGGATGGTGAATTAATAACAGGAGGAAGAAAAAGGCAGAACTCCTCAACACCTTCTTCGCCTCAGTTTTTTCCCAAAAGGATAAAAACACGCAACCTGGCAGTTGGGGAGCAGGTGAGGAAGTGGGGGAAATGCAGCACAGAATAGATAGAGAGGTAGTACAGGAATACCTGGCCACACTGGATGAATTCAAGTCTCCAGGGCCAGATGAATTGCATCCTAGGATTTTAAAAGAACTAGCAGAGGTCATTGCAGAACCTCTTGCTATAATCTTTGAAAACTCTTGGCGGACCGGAGAAGTTCCGGCAGACTGGAGGAGGGCAAATGTTGTCCCCATCTTCAAGAAGGGAAAAAAAGAGGACCCAAATAATTATCGCCCAGTCAGCCTGACATCAGTACCTGGAAAGATCCTGGAGCGGATCATCAAACAGTCAGTTTCTAATTACTTAGAAAACAATGCCGTAATTACGAAAAGTCAACATGGATTTCTCAAAAATAGGTCATGCCAGACTAATCTTATCTCTTTTTATGATAGAGTTACTTGCTTGATAGATGAAGGGAATGCTGTGGACATAGTATATCTTGATTTCAGTAAGGCCTCTGACAAAGTTCCCCATGACATTCTTGCAAAGAAGCTAGTAAGATGTGGGCTGGACAGGGCTACTGTCAGGTGGATTTGTAACTGGTTGACTGACCGTACCCAAAGGGTGGTCACCAATGGCAGATTCTCATCCTGGAGAGAAGTGACTAGCGGGGTGCCACAGGGTTCTGTCCTGGGCCCGGTGCTGTTCAATATCTTCATTAATGACTTGGATGAAGGAATAGAGAGCACGCTGATCAAATTTGCAGATGACACCAAATTGGGAGGGGTTGCTAATACGCCTGATGACAGGATCAAAATTCAAAAGGACCTGAACAGATTGGAGAGCTGGGCCAAGGCTAACAAAATGAACTTCAACAGAGAGAAATGTAAGGTTCTACACTTAGGCAGAAAAAATGGTATGCAGAAATATAGGATGGGGGACACGTGGCTGGCTAACAGTACGTGTGAAAGGGATCTAGGAGTCTTCATAGACCACAAGCTGAACATGAGTCAGCAGTGTGATGCGGCAGCCAAGAAGCCCAACTCAATTCTTGGTTGCATCAATAGGAGTATGGTGTCTAGATCGAGGGAGGTATTGGTACCACTCTATTCTGCTTTGGTTAGACCTCATCTTGAATACTGTGTCCAGTTCTGGGCACCCCAATTCAAGAAGGATATGGATAAGCTGGAGCAGGTCCAGAGGAGGGCAACCAAAATGGTGAGGGGCCTGGAAGCCATGCCCTATGAGGACAGACTTAGAGAGCTGGGTATGTTTAGTCTGCAGAAGAGAAGGTTGAGAGGGGACATGATAGCCATGTTTAAATATTTGAAGGGGTGTCATGTCGAGGAGGGAGTGGGCTTGTTTTCTCCTGCTCTTGAGACCAGGACAAGGAGCAATGGATGCAAGCTGCAGGAGGGGAGATTCCGCCTGAACCTCAGGAGGAATTTCCTGACAGTCAGGGCTGTCCGGCAGTGGAATGTGCTGCCACAGAGTGTGGTGGAGTCTCCTTCTTTGGAGGTTTTTAAGCGGAGGCTGGATGGCCACTTGACGGGAGTGCTTTGAGGGTTTTCCTGCATGGCAGGGGGTTGGACTGGATGGCCCTTGTGGTCTCTTCCAACTCTACATTTCTATGATTCTATGATTCTATAACACACACTATGGTTATCAGCAGCAAAAGCCAAATCAGACTGCAATGCAAGATTTCACATAACCATCCCTAATACAGACTTCAACTGTGTACAGATTTGGGGGGGGCAACCTTGTGTGTAAGTGTTTTGTATTACCACACTGAAGCAAGTCCTTTAAAAAAAAACTTTTGATACAAGCCTTTGACTGAAATACATAAAATCAACAAACAACACACTGGGAACAACTTCCTCCAACACCGTCCTAGACCCATCACAGTATTCAACAACTAATAAGTAAATCTTGCCATAAGTTACTGTGTGAAACAGGTGGATAATATTGACCACTATTTTAATTCAAGTAATTAAGAAATAGGGCTCATTTTACCAAACGGATTCTGTGACAGGTCCTCACTTTTCTCATGCATGCGTGTGGTCATCAAGTCCATCTGAACAAAGTGGGAGATTTAGGAGTTAGTTAGGACTGGACTGCAAGCAGTGATTTAAATTTGTTCCTGTAAACTTTTCAAGTAATCTTAAGAAGGGTTTGCAAAGTTAATGGCTTGCCATAATTTCAATTTTTCTGTATTTGCCCATTAGACAATGGGGTACTATTATGCCCATTCTACACTGATTTGCTTTCTTAAGATGCTTGTCCATTTCTCTGATTTATTTAAATCAGGGTTATGGCTTGTCTAGCCTGCAGCTTCCACAATCTCACTCTATTGACCATGCTGGCTAGCGCAAAAACATCTTGAAGTTAAAAAAAGGTTCCTCACTTGTTTTAAATTGAGACTTCAGCTTCTGCATTCCTGGTAGTCAGCACATTTAGTGCCTTTGCAGCTTTACCTGTTTACTTGGAAGTCCTCCTCTGTTCCAAACAAAAGTGCACATAATACATCAATCTAATAGTTTCTGAATCATGGTGAGCCTAAGGTAAACATATCACTAGGTTTTCTTGACAAATTCTTTTTCAGTGGGGTTTGCCATTGTCTTCCTCTGAGGCTGAGGGAATTACTTGCACCAGGTCACCCAATGAGTTTCCATGGCTGAGCAGGGATTTGAACTCTGGTCTTCTGGAGCCCCCAGTTCAGCACTCAAACCACAGTACCACACCAGCTCTTCTTTATGTTTATTCAGAAGTAAACCCTGTTTTCAGTGAGGATTACTTCTAGGTCAATCTGCAGATGATTTCAAATTATTCAATACCTTATTTATTTATTTATTACATTCATATGCCACCTTTCTCTCAGAATGGGACCCAAGGCAGCTTATAGAACAGGTAAAAACAGCTAACAGTTAAAAATATCTACCATAAATTTTAAAAACAATTAAAATCACTCATATAGAACAGCATAAAACCAATATAAAAACATCCATTTTTTTTTAAAAAAGAGCACCTCAATAAAAATAAAATGCTTTCTTGCTCGCTCATTAAAAGCCTGCTTGAACAGAAATATCACATGTCAAAAATCAACTGAATGATATACAGTGAAGAAAATATAGTACCAGCCTAGTACCAATATTCATGTTTTTTCCGCACCTTACCTTTAGCATTAAAGATGGGGGAAAAGGATCATAGCTCCTTTTATTATTCCCCTGCTCATTAAGAATGCTTCCAAAATCCATATTGTAGTAACAGCTTTGTTTGGGCCATTAAAAGCCCCCAAAGCTTCCAACATCTCAGTCTATCTTAATCAGACAAATTATTACAAAAAGTAGGAGGAGGCGCCCGCCCACTCCCCACTTCAGCTATGTTGTCCACAGTGTCCTAGGATGGCATGGAAGAGTCTTTGGGCCAACTTTCAAACTAGGTAAAAAAAAATTGATTTTCTGAAAACTTAAAATCCACCTGTAACCCAGAACAGTCTCCAGTCTGAGGAACACCAGTTCCTTTATTTGTGGAAAACACAGACGCTATGGAGGGATAAGGCAGCACTATCAGCAAAGCTTGGAAAAATGACCTTCTTGAGCTTCAGCTCCCAAAATGCCGCAGAAAGCATGTGCACTTTGGCAGGGGGATTCTGGGAGTTGTGCTCCAAAAGTCACTTTCCCAAACTCTTTGTTGGTCTGTTGCAGCAAAAAAAAGTCTTGCAGCTCTACTAGCACCTTTTACTTGGCACGAGGTTTGGTGCGGCGTAGCTCATTTGTTTCCTCAGACGTAAAAGCCAAGGAGTCCAGCTCAGCTGGAGATAATTTTAGAGAACGGACTAAGGGAGAAAAATGAAGCCATCCTTCAGGCAGCTCACTCCAGCCAAGCTCCGCTGAGGGCGGCAGAGGCAAACCCACCCCCATCAGCCGCCGCCGCCGCCGGCGGTCTGTCAATAATCGTTCCTTCCCAGCCAACCCGCGCGCTTGCTCATAGAGCGGCTATTCCTTCAGCCAGGCTCCCCTCCCCGAGCTCGCCGCCTCGCGCTCCCCCTGGCGGCCGAGCGAGCCTCCTTCTCCCTTCCCACAATGCCCGTTTAGGCCGCTTCTGCCGCGGGTGCCTCGGCTCCAAGATGGCGCAGGCGATATTCGAGGCGCTGGAAGGTATATCGCTCGGGGAGCCGGGCAGCGGGCGGAGGCCGCGGTGTCAGGGGCGAGCTGAGGCGCCAAGTGGCGCGGGCGCGGCTGTTCCACGCCAGGTGGCTCCCCTCCCGCCGCGGCGGACGGGACAGGGGCTGAGGAGGCTGAGGGGCCGCCCCAAACAGCCGCACGGGCCGAGGGAGGGTTGTTGGAACAGCCGCCCAGGCGAGCGGGTGGCGGCTGGAGCTTCGCCGACCGGAGTCGGCGGCGTCGGTGGTTGAGGCTGTGGGCGCGTTTTCTTTCGTTTTTGACAGGCTCCGTGGGAAGCCAAAATTATGTTAGTAAAATAAACCTGGTAGTATGTGAAGAGGGGCTAGGAAGATCAGTTCGAGAAGTCTCGGCCACGGGCTGCCCCTTGGCTTAGCCATTGCTGCCCCGTCTTCTGGGGATGTGTATGGCTGTGCAAATTTTCCCCCTCCATAAGAGGAGACCCCCGCAAGGATACCTCAGTTTCTTCCATACATAAGACTCCCCTGCCTCCCAGTGCAGCTTTATGTCTTAAGGTAGCCTAGGTGAGAGTGGAGAACAGGCTGGTGTTTTTAGCTTTGCATTTATACTGAACTTAAACTTGCTTTTGCCGAAGGTACTTAAGAAAAACGAACAGGGTTATCATAGAGGTGTCTGTCCTGAGGAATGCCTTCGAGTTGCCTATAAGGCTTCCCCTCCAATGATGCTTAAGTCAGTTTTTATGCTGCCTGTTTATCAGCAATTCAGATGCCATCGTCTCGGCCAACAATGCGAATTTTAGCCATCATGAGGATATCTGAGTTGCTGATAAACCTCTTACAGAAAAAGAACATTTAAGATCCCTGATGGATTGGACCTACAGCAGCTTGGATTCTCAAATCAGCAAACCAAATTCTTGTAATAATTATTTAATGTAAAAGTGATTTTTTCACTTATATGAAAATAATACAACAGAGATTAGAAACAGAGCTTTAGTGAGTCTTGTGAAAACACCATAAGGTAGCCATCCTGTGTTACTTTGAAGTAACTACCTGAATTAACATGCACGAAATCTGGGAGCACATGGTCTATGTAGTCTTGAACGGTCTTGTGGCATCTCAACAGTAGGGATCATGTTGCTCTTGCTTAATTTCTGAGATCAGCAGCCAGATCACCAGACTTCCTAAAAGGTGTATCCTAAACTGAAAGTCCTTTCAGACCCTTTGTGATGGGAAATTCCTGCTGAAATTAGGCTTGTGTTTTTGTTGCTTGAGGAAAAACATTTCTGAAGTGTTCCATGCGGTGCAGGGGTAAGAAACTTGTGTCTTGATAGATTCTGGACTGTACCTCCCATCATCCCTAGATAGCATAGGGTAGGACAGGGTGAGGGATCATGAGATATGCAGCCTAGCAACATCTGGAAGGGCACAAGATGTCCACCCTGATATAGAGACACCTGATACTTCTGATAATGATGGGAGAGAAAAATAAACATTTAAACTGATATATTTTGATCAGAGCAGCTTTATGTGGTGTCGGGAAGAGCTGTGCAACAGTGCTTCTCAAGCTACAGGAGGTAGGAGACTGGCAGTTATTTCCTTCCAGTGTCCCAGGGGTCAGTGCTAAATTTGTGCCAGTTGGTTAATACTATTTTTCACCTGGAAACTTTCCAGAAACTTACAGTCAATGGCTCAGGGACTGACACCAGTCTAGGGACTATCACCTTGAATAGCACTGTTGTAGAAGATACTCTATGCAAGTATACTGGTTGATTTTTCCCCAGGCAGAATGGCTGAGCTTGAGAAATGTTGCTCCCACTTTCAGACTCTTGGTTTGGTCTTCAGCATCACCAGCTTCTTATAATGCAATGTTTAATGATACTGAGATGTTTTAGGATCAAAATCTTTCTGCCAATGGCTCAGTCTTTAGATTTTGTTTCAGTCTGGAGATTCAAGCTAGAGATTCTGCTCTCACCCCAACCTCCATGCGAGTTAACCTATTTCCCAGTCCATTTCTGTTGTACTGAGCACTTCATTGATATTTAAATCAGTTTTGTGCTCATGAAGTACAGTTGGCCCTCCTTATCCACAGATTTGGTATCCATAGATTCAACCATCAAAATATTTTTTAAAAAATTGTAAAAGCAAACCTTTTGAGCTGTTCACCATTTTATATAAGGGACAACATTTTACTATACCATTGTATATAATGGGACGAACATCCATGGATTTTAATGTCCACATGAGATCTTGGAACAAAATCCTAGCGGATACTGAGGGCCCACTGTACTGATATTTGGGGTTGACTTTACATGTAATAGAAATAGGTTCATATATGCAGATCTTAAATTAAGCCATGGGATTGGACACTGACCATTAAAACTCTTGCATAAGTGAGCTGTAGTATGAGGAAGAGTTTGGTGACACTCAAACTTGCATACAGTTCTCTCTCCCACACTCAGTATATGCTATGACTATTGACTGCTTCAAATGTTTTGGTTACTTTCATAAATCAGCAGTCTTACGCACTCTAATGCTATTTGCCTTTTTGTTTTGGAGAGTATACTGTATGAATATCTTGAATGCATACATAAATAATCCATATCCACACAGTCTGGTAATCAGAAGCTCAACAGTGTCTTCCTGAAGATGGTAATAGTAAGCTTGCGTATCCATAGAAGCAAAGAAAGGTGGGATAAGGAAAAGGAGGTTGTAGTTTTTTATCTTGAGCTTAAAGTCCCAGCTCCTCTCAAATGAGAATAACAGAAAGCCAAATGAACATGCAGGAGCCAGCGTGGTAAGTGGTTTGATTGTTGGACCACAACTCTGGAGACCAGGGTTCAAATCCTGGCTCAACAGTGGAAACCCACTGGGTGATCTTGGGCAAGTTAAACTCTCTCAGCCTCAGAGGAGGGCAAAGGCAAAAACCCCTCTGAACAAATCTTGCCAAGAAACTCTGTGATAATGTTCCCCTTAGGGTTGTCATAAGTCAGAAATGACTTGAAGGGACACAACAACAACAACTGAATGAAACTGCACACTAATCTGGAAGATACGATTCATTCCAAATATTGGGCATGTGGCTCTTCCAGAGAGAGGGCTTTCAGCACTGCTATTCAAAAGACATTTGCATGCTTAGTTTGTTTTTTCCTCTTTAATAGATTTTGTTTTCAAGTATAAAAAACATTAGGAGTATAAGACTTGAAGAATAGAAGAGTGTTTTTGTAGCTCAATTAGAATGAATTATTAATTAATTATTACTAACAGATCGATTTTGGAGCTTTTTTAAAATTTTCTGTATGTTAATTACTTAGTACGGCAAGTTTTTATATTTGTGTTAATGAAATCCATAGGTTATAAAAAGAAGTATGTTTTTCTTTAATGTTAAGCCTTAAAATTAACAATTTTAACATTTCCATTGTCTGATACTTCAATCATCTGCCTGGTTCCTAATAATAATAATAACAACAACAATGTTTATTTATAACACCCTTTACACCAAAAGGTGGAACAACAACATAGAATAACAGGAACAAAGACATTAAAACAAAAAACCACAACAATACATGGCATGAAATCCCTAACACCCCACCAGTTGCTTCCCATCTCAGCACTTTAAACACATCTCAGTGACTTAAGGTGGAGAGTCAAAGAGGAAGGTCTTCTACTGTTCATGCATACAGGGAGCAGTAAAGTTGGAGAAAGGTGGTTAAGATTTCCTGGTATGTTTCATTATATCTAATATATTGCTTCATTGAATGTAAGCTTCAGCATTTTCTTATAATCCTGTTTCCATAATGTAACCCTGACATAAAAATTCATATACTATATCAAATTAATGGTTCTTTTAACTCTAACAATAAAGTATATTTAATAATCATCCTCCAAACTCAAATGAAAAATAAACCAGTCTGATGTCAAAGCCATTAAATGAAACCCCTTAAGCAACTTTTCATCTATGTTATCTTAATCTTAACATGAGGGTTCCCCCCCCCAGATTTTGGCAAAATGCAAATCGAAGCAAACATTTAGCAATAAATACTTAGAATGTGTCCCCCCCCCCAATAGCCTTCCTCCATTTTGATCTCTGTTTCTTCGCTGGTACATTACCAACATTTTCCTCCAGTCATTACAACTTCATTTTTCATTCTTCCAGCATTCTCAGTTATAGTAATCTGTGCTCCATTCACTTAAACAGAGACTTTAACATAGCATTTAACATTTCTCTTATTTGTCTCATTTCATCAAACATTTTTTTTAATAAAACACTGCCTCTTCTGAGCTTGGGGGGGGAACTCCATTCTTTTCTTGAAACACACATGTTTTTCCAGATTTAGCACTGAAGCATCTGGCAAACAGTAACCAACTGTTTTTTAAAACTTTTTAAAAAACTTTTTCCAGTCCAGTCCAATCCAGTCCAGCCCAACCCAGTGCCTCCATTCAACAAAACTAGTAGTTTTTTCCACTGTCTCCATCTTGCAGTAAAAAATTAATAAATACACAGTGCTTAAAATTCTTACATCCAATATAAAAAGTCACTGAGTCTTTCAAATCTTTCAGATATTGTTATTGGTTAGTCTTTTTCATTGCAAACTTTATTATTTCCAGTTCTAATTGTATTTTCTGTCTTTATTCCCCCAAAAGACGGCAGTTTACCAAGGCAGGAAATTTCACAGCTGGGTCCAAAATTTCCTTTAATTCCAAATGTTAATAGATGAAGTTTTAAAACTGGAAGCTAGGTAAAGAAAAAGATTTTAAATCCAGTGTCCTTGAAATAGCTTTCCAGCTTTTCAGGTGACAACAGGAAGGCAAGATAAATCCCTGGCTCCCTCAGACAGCCTCTGTGAACGTTGAAGTCATTTCTAACTTATGGCAGTCCCCATCACATTGTTTTCTTGGCATGGTTTGGATAGAGGGGGTTTGCCATTGCCTCCTTTGAGGCTGAGAATGTGTGCCTTGCCCAAGATCATCCAGCAGGTTTCCATGCTTGAGTGAAAATGATGTCCCAGAGGCCTAGTTCAACACTCAAATCACTAAACCATGCTGCCATTCATAGGATTTTCTTGGCCAGATCTGTTCAGAGGAGGTTTGTCACTGCCTTCCTCTCAAGCTGAGAGACTGTGACTTCCCCAAGGTTGCTCAGTGGGTTTCTACGACTGAGTAGGGATTGGAACCTTGGTCTCCCTGAGTCATAATCCAACAATCAGACTGTTGTACTCCCTATTTATTCATTCTAAATGTTCAAATGGATATTCAACAATATTCAGTCCTGTGAAGCTTCGTGGTGGTAGAAGCAGGGGGGCTTCCTATGCGGGTGCAAACCAGCCATGATTGTATTCCAATGCTGTGCAAATGCTAAGGATACAGGAGAGGACTGCCATTGCAGCCAGTGGAAGAGTGTCTTCTTCTTTTTTAACACTTTTTTAACACTTGTGGGTGGGTGGAGAATTTTGATATAAAAACAGGTGTTATCACCGTAAACTGGCCTGGCTTCGGTAGACATTAGATATCATTTTGATATCACAGTTCGGTCTTGTTTTGCCACCCCCAGCCAAGTGTGTATGAAGTCCCCGAACAAGCACGAAGCTAGGCATGGCTGTTAAATGCTGATTCATTTCTGTTTACACCAAGGCAAGCCAGAAACTGCCAGACCTGCTTTAGGAGACCTCTCGACACAAACACCTTAATTAAAGATGCATGCTCACACAAAGAGATCCCTGCCCTGAGCAGGCACCCTGGCGAGCTAGATGCTCAACTGCCAAGCTAGCCGCGTCTGCATACCGGCTATACTATTGTCAATTCGGACCTTAACTCAATCATGTAAAGTCCGACCTTTCGGAGACATTGTCTCTCGCCCAAACCTCATTGTTTTCACCCCAGATCAGACTAGCCCACAGTCATACTTTCCCTATATACTTTCCCAAGCTCCGAGAGCTTCCTCGGACCACCTCGGAGTGCCATCCCGCCTTGCCGTCGCTTCGTTCTGCGAGCTCCCCTCGGCCGCAATGCCGAGTTTCTTCTCTTCAGTTGGACTCCTTCAGGACTACGAGAAAGGTGTCGTATCACCCATTTCCCCCCAAAACTTCCATTTCCTATTTCTAGTTAGCTGTGTGGTTGTGCTGTCTTAAATAATTTATCTGCTTGTTAATAAATATCGTTGTTGCTATTTTAACTGTCTGACTGCTCACTGACCTGAACCTGTATACATAGGGTAAAAGATTCCCACTAAGTTACCCTGCCTCTCACTAGCTTAAGAGAATGCTCCAGCTAATTTCCCCATCTTTGCTTGGTTTGATTGGCCGTTTGGGCGCCCCTCCCAGGACCCCCAATTCACAGGGTAACACAGGGAAAGTCTAAAACTTCCTTACCCAGACAAGATGACCCTGAATGGGACTTTGTGGGTTTAACCTACCATGAAAAAAAGACTAATTTTAAACAGCATGCTACATACTTAACATAGCAGGTTGTACAGATTTCACTGTGTGGAAGGGACTGGACTGTAATTCTAAAATTTTGGTCTGATGAAATTAGAGGCTGCCCAAGCATTTAGTGTTTTAAATGGCAGCTTACTTAATCTGTTCATGTATCCTTGAAATGATATTTTTGTGTCTTAATTAGAAAGGCTTATCAGTCTTTTTGAGTTATCAGATTCAATAATCGGATTTGTTAGGATCAGTCACATGGTGAGTTTGGAAGATTGTGGTGTGACAACAGTGTGTGGATAGCTATGATGTAATTTGGTGATTCATTTAGAATGACAAAAGAAGCTGTATTAGAACTTGACTGAGACATTGGGTTAAGTATGATTAATATAGTTAAGTCTTAAGACAAACTAATCAGATTTAGTTATCTTTTTTTGTGCCTGAAACTGTTTATGGTTATTTCTAAAGGCAGCCTCTCTAACTACCATTTTTGGCCTCTTCAGGAATGGATAATCAAACAGTCCTAGCTGTTCAGTCCTTGTTAGATGGCCAAGGAGGAGTAGCAGACCCATCGACACAAACTGTCAATGCATCCACTACCATTCAGACCATGGGTGAGTCCTTTGTGTGCATATTAAAGGAAATAGGAAAGAAAAAAGACTCAAGAAAAAAGACTGAAAGACCCCCCCAGTTTTCCAGTTGTGTTGTAGCTTTGTTATTTGCTTGTATTGTTTTTGAACCTATGTTGTGAGCTAAAATTATGTGGAAATACAGGTGACATATATCCTTCAAGGGATTCATAGGTCATATCCTTCAAAGAATTTTGCTCTTCTGCCTGTATTTTCCAGCATTAGCTGTTAAAATCAGCAAAACTTAAAAGTCCATGGTGAACAAAAGCACCATGGCATTGTACCCAAATAGAGCATGGAAATGACTGGCTATGTTCATACCGAAGGAAACAGTGTCCGTGTTGCCTGAGGGATTCTGGGTGCTGCAATCCAAAGAAATAACTTTCCCAGGCTCTGCAAAGAAGGTTTAGGTTGAGCCCTGTTGAGGAGGAAATTCATGAAGTGGTACCACAACCAAGAATGCCCCTTGGTTGCTACATACCTCACTCCAGGTGAGATTGTAGAGGCAAGGTCTTTGAAGAAGGAGCAAGCACCATTAGCAGTCTGAGTTCTGAGGTGTTTGGGGCTTTATAAGTTAAGCACATGCATTTTGAATTGGGTTTTGAAATGGATTGGTGACCAGTGACCACATTTAATACTTGCCTTATATAATCCCAATGTACAGTCTAGATTAGCAATTTTATTCCCATGCTTTGTCCTAATGGCAGTTTGTGGACTTCCCCGTGCACAATACATTTCGGTTATCCAGTGGAAAATTACCAGAACCTGGACAGATTGAAAAATAAGAAGATAGCCCAAGGTCTCCAAAGAGAAGTTCCTTTAAATGTTGCAGCTGTGGCAGAAGAAAGAGAACTGAGATTTGAGCTGGAACTGCAGAGAAGATGAACATTGAAGAAGGGATTGGGTTACCACCAGAAGACTACTTAGCTTTAGAAATTTCTGAAGATGGGCTGTGGAGGCATAGAATGACTCATATATGTGACCACAAAGGAGTCTGCATGGAGACAAAGCTATTTGGTCTTCTAGTAACAAAGATGGGTCTAGCAGCAGGCCTACCATGTACCTGATCTTTCAGGGAGAGTGCATCCTTTGTGTCATCACACCATAGCGGGAAATCATTGACCGCAGGAAGTCTGTCTTGTCATGACTGATCTTCAGTATAGTGTCCTTCATCCAAACCATTACTGAGCCCAGGCACTGGTTCAGCATACCTCGTATAGTTTAAGTCAGTGCTGTTTATGGTATCAGCCTGTAAACCATTGACTGCCAGTAAACAGTTATAGCCAGTGGATACAAATGTAGTACTGATTGCTGGCACATTAGCTTCATCACCACTACCTTGACCAGCACTGGAGGGTGATTAAGATCAATAGAACTGGTCATGATGAGCATACACATCCTATCTGGTATTTGAAAATGTGCATCTCTCCCTCATGGGCATAGACAGAAAAAAAATATTGATACATGTAGCAAGATCTTGGCTTTAGATGGAAATTGCTGCTAGAAAATTAAGCATTGGTTGTTGCTATAAGGAGAACTACCACAGTTCGGCAATTCACTTGCCTTTGTTCAAGTTTCTCTTGCTGAAAACATAGCTTGAAAAACTTACAGAAACAATCAAGTCAGTAATGATTTCGTGGGCTCAAAATATAGGACATTCAATTCAATTAGAATTCTGGGAAGAAAGCTGGAAAAAGACACAAAAACTTACAGTTGTCCAGAATTTGAAAGAGAACTACTACAAGCTGTTCCATAGATGGTACATGACACCAAATAAGTTGAAAAAGATTTACAATACTGGTACAGGACTCTGTTGGAAATGTCAGAAAGAGGTCAGTACAATATATCATATGTGGTGGACATGTCCCAGAGCTAAGAAATATTGGACTGATGTACATAATAAAATTTGTGATTTATTGAAAATACAATTTGTTAAAATATCGGAACTTTACTTGTTAAATATGACAAATGTATTTGATGGTACTGATACTAAGAAATATTGGAGAATAATTCTGTATATGATAACGACAGCTAGGACAGAGTACGCAAAGCTTTGGAAAACTCAACAGATACAAACTATATAACAATGGTGGGGAACATTTATAGAAAAAAGAAATGCAGATATTTTGTCACAGAGATTAAAAGGGAAATCAGAAGAGGAGATTAAAAAGGAATGGCAGATAGTAATGGAAAATAGCTGGGTATTGTTGAATGAAAATGAGTAATTCATGACCAGGATTTGAAATGAGGAAGCTACTGTAGTATGTCATAGAACTGTAATGAAGAGATTGAAATGCAAGAACTGACATATAACAACATCATTAAAATGCGGTACAAATAGAGATAGAAGTATTAAGATGTATTGAAAATAAATTCTAGATCAGTGTGGAAGATCAAAAATGTCATGTACTATTACAGTAACAATTGTTTGTTTTATATGTGAAATTGAATAAAATGATTTAAAAGAAAAAGAAAAACTTGCTCCCGGAATTGCCGAGCCAACATGGGTACGATAGCTCAGGAACTCTGGGATTTGTGATCCAAAAAGGTATTTTTCCCAAGATTAGGTTGAAACAACTTATTCTTGAATTCAACTGAAAATAATCTCAAGAGTTGGATCAATAACTTCCCTTTTTTGATTGCAGATGATGAGGATGTATTTCTCTGTGGGAAGTGTAAGAAGCAATTCAACTCACTGCCAGCCTTCATGACCCATAAGCGAGAACAGTGTCAAGGCAATGCTCCTTCGTTGGCTACAGTCTCCCTGGCTACTAACAGTGGGTACACACCATCTATTACATCAGTGCAGCAAGCTCAGACTACAAATCGGCAGGTAAAAATGCTGAACAGGAGCATTCACAAAAGGGTAACCAAAGATTAGCATTAATAGTATTATCATATTTATTCATAAGTTGGTAATGACATATCTTACTACCATTTTGTTAAGTGTTATTGTTATCACATTAAGTAAGTTCAGGTAAGAATAGATGGTAATGTCATATATAATTATCATTAATGACAAGCAGCTGCTGGATGTTGACTATCTGGAAAAACCATTACAATTTTAAGTAGTAAGTACAGAATGTGTGGTTCAGTGGCCACACTTGCATGGAGAATGTTGGTTTACCCTTAATGAGCTGTGGGCACATGAGTTTCTACTTGTTTGATTCGAACCAGAAACCTAACTCAGTGTCTGAACTTAGGGCCTTCTGAGCCAGGATTGCAAACCAAGGTTTGTTTTTGATTTATGAATCGTGGCTGGTTCAAGAACAGAGTAGGGTCCCAGATTCAGATGAAGCACTAAACTTTTGATTCTTGTTTAGTCTAGCTAGATATGCTGAAGGGAGGGGCAAGCTGAATACACTAACACATAGCTCATTAATGGTAAGGCACTGTTCACTGAAATTCTGCCTTATTATTGCATGTGTTCTGTATGTAGCAGCCTAAGCTGACTGGAAAGGTGATGAAAGATGAGGATACATCATTAGCATCTTACATCTAGATTAATCGTCTATAGTGGGGAACGTATGGCCTTTTGTAAATCAATGAACTATTACTCCCATCACCCCTTACACTTGGCTAGGCTGCCTGGAACTGATAGGAATTGGAGTTCAGCAACATCTGGACGACTGTAGGTTTCCCAAATCAGATCTATATACATCTATTAATTTAATGAATTAGACAGTTTAACATAGCAATAGAGTGGTAGCAGGATTATGGAGTGCCACTGTATCATAAAGATAGTTGTCCTTCTTATATGTTCCTTTAACCTGGGGACTCTTGAGAGCCATAAAATATTTGTAATAAATTTTTAATGATCTTCTGAATTTGAGACAAGCCTCCAGATGTTAACATGAAAGCATTCATCTCATATGTTTGCATATTAGTCTCACACAGAATCATCCAATAATTAAAATGTTAACTTGAAAATCTCAGTTAAGTTTTGAAAGTCTGTCTTGTATTTATCCAAGCCTAAAATAGTGAAGAAAAATGATCTTAAAAATGCAGTGTATAATCTAGTTTTGATCTAAGGCAGATAGTGAGCATGCTTGGGTACTTAAAAAATTGAGTAAATTTTCACTGTGAAGATTCCATTTTTTTGTACCTTGAAAAGCTCTAGATCTATGCATCAACAGTGTTTTGCAAAGCATTTTACTAGTGGTCTATGATCCAAGTGTGTGTGTGTTAGGGTGGCAGTTGCCTCATTCTATAGGATGAAACCCCACCAGACTATGAAGTAACAGTGCTTTTAATGCTGGGCTGATCAAATATACACTTTTGTTTCTGACAAATATTAAAATCTCAGTGGGTTAAAGATTATTGTACGTTATCATTCCATTTGCCTATCTCTTAAAAAAACAACAAAAACAGGGCCCAAGTGAAGCAAAATTCAGGACCTTCCTGAGCTGAGGATCCAGCTATATTGCTTATATATAACTATAAAGTTTTTGTTTCTCACTAATTTATATCTAATTTTTCTCTGTTAAATATTTCTACTTTTTCCAGGAAGAAATCAAGATAACATCTCCCCTCACCTGAGTCAGCTGCATAAAATAAAACACTAAATTTATGACACCTGGGTATTGTAAAGATTTGTGAAGTGCTTTGTACACTCCAAAGTGTACAATAAATATTAGATGTTGTCATTACTTTCCAAGACAAGGTTTTCAGACTTTGTAGCATTCAGTGGGTCCTTAGTGCACCCTTTCTGAAAGGATGCATTTATTATAGCCTATTTTAAAGTGGATCACAAGAATTAATTTTGGATTTCTGGACTGAGCTCCAAAGTGAGTTTTTTTTTTAAAAAAAATGCCTTTTTCCCAACAGATCTCTACATACATTACAGTCCCACCCTCTCCTCTGATCCAGACATTAGTACAAGGGAACATTTTAGTAAGTGATGAAGTCCTGATGTCAGCTATGTCTGCCTTTACAACTCTGGACCAACCAATGTCCACAGTACAACCCTCTGTTCAGGTAAATAGAATTTTTTCTGTTATTTTAAGATGCATAGAACCTGGTAAAAACCATCAAAGGTAAGATTTTATAGAGAACTTGCTGTAAAATAAATATATGTCTGATTTCAAAATCCATGTGAGAACACCTCCGTGTGGAGTAACCTTTTTTTCCCTCCATCACTGTTAAGCATTGCTCATTACAAAATGACTGGTAAAACAACCTCTTGTATTGAGAGGAGATGGGAGATCTTGTAGCCATTGTACACGAAACTCCATGCAAGTCAGGGACTGAATTGACAAAGAATATTAGGAAGCATTGTGAAAAAGGAATGGAGAACAAAATGTTGTCGGAATCTGTGGTATGCCAACGGGTTAACTGTGTGCAGTTTTATTATCTCATTTTTGTAAAGGTGAAACTGATGTAAGGAAAAGAGAACAACAACAAAAATTTCCTGATATCCGAAAACAGTGGATGAGATACTTCAATCCATGGCCTAACTTCCTCCTCCACTCCCCGTCCCCTGCCAAGTGCTTACAAAGAAAGTTTGCATTTGTGCAACTGGAACCTTTTCACCATAACATTATTGGAGGATCTTCAATGGGAAAGAAAGAGAGAGAGAGAAGAATTTGCAGAAAAATACTGGGTGGCCTATGTCCAACCTTAGTATGTAGTCCCTGAGAGGTTTCCCTGAAAAAATGGGCTTTAACATAAAAAATTGCCCACTCCTAACTGATGATCAACGACAAACCCACTGTTTCTGAGGTTGTAATTTTTTTACCCAAAGTGATTTTTGTATTGCTGCAAATCTTGAGTTCCCTTGAACCTGGGGATACCTTCCTGTTGTAGAAGGGTGGTCTCATTTTGTGTGACCTTCTGAGAATGAGTTCCTTATTAGTACATAGTAAACATGGGAGCTTGTAAAAAAATACTGCATGGACTAATTAGTAAGTTTAATAGCCCACTGTTGCTGTGGTTGTGTGCCTTCCCACTTAATGGTGACTTTATCATGGGGGTTTCTTGGCAAGATTGGTTCAGAATGAGTTTACCATTGCCTTCCTCTGAGACTGAGAGAATATGACTTGCCCAAGCTCACCTAGTGGGTTTCCCTAGCTGAATGGGGATTTGAACTCTGGTCTCCCAGAGTCTTAGTCCAGTACTCAACCCACTGCACAGTACTGCCACCATACAGACCACACAGCATATTTCTGTGTAACTTGCTTACCTTCCCACTGTTGACATGAGGTGAAGATATTCTTAAGGATATATTCTCTGAGAATGAGAATATTCTCTATAATATTATTCTGTAAGAATTTTTAAGAATTCTCTCATTTTTCATTGATCTCTTAAAAAAATATTGTATTTGACTTTTAGATCATTCTTGAATGTAACACAGCTTTCTTGAGCATTCCAGATGGTTTGAGAACTTTATAGAACATTCCAGAATGGTGTGGAACTTTTGACACCACCCTAAAATTAATGCTTCCTTTCCACCACTCTAATCTTATACCCCCCTTCTCACCACAACTGTCATTCTTCATCTTGTTTTATGATGCTGCTTCCCTCATCCATCCCACTCCCCATCATCACCACACTTGTTGTCCATTCCCCCCTCCCCCCGTTTCTTCTGTCCTCCACCATCTTTGCCCACCTTCTCTCTCACCTTGTTGAAATGGGTGGATGGACTGAACCAAACAGAGATTCTGTTGGACCATCCTGCTGCTCAACTGTTTTTCTTCTGCAGGCAACAGATGTATTTTAAGATAACAGTGCAAAGTAATGCACGCATTGAATCTGATCAGCCCACAATAAGCAAAATTCCAGAATGTTTTGAGAATTAAGCAATAATTTTGAGAGGGTAGTTTTGATAGTCCACTTACCAAACAGAAATACAGGATATGTTTTTAAAAATTAAAAATTACATTGAAGAAACAAACTGTAGAATTGTTTAAAATATTAAACAAATTTTTAAAAACTTCAGGTTGGACAACATTCTGGAAAATATTTCCCAGAAGTTTGTTCTTAAGAATTTTATCACTCCCCACCACATAATTCCTCTTCCTTCCCACCTCCTGCCTCTGTTATTTCACATTTCTTTTCTTCTGCTGTTTTACATGTATTGCTACATCCTCATCTTTCAACCTGTCCTCCTTCTTGGTCCTCACTGATTCCTTTGTTCCCTGCCTCCTCCATCATCTCTTACTTGTATTTCTACCTTTGCCATCTCATCTCCTTTCATCTTCCAAATCCTGCTTCTTTCTCCTAGTTGCATCTTCTGTTTGCTTTTTTTTTTCACACTACCCCATTCCACTTTCTATTTTGTTGACCCTCCTCTGCTGCTGTCATGAACCTGTCTCTCTTCCAGAACCCTCCAGCTTGTGTCTCCTCATCTTTTCCCTCCTTCCTACCCCATTCATCTTCCTGCTCCATAGATATTCAGCCAACTGCTTTAACAATGGCTTTTGGAAACAATGGAATTGTATAATAAAACACGTAGGTGAGTCAGATATGCACTGCATGCACGGTTGTGGTTTAGTCTTTTAGACAGACTTTTTATCTTCCTGAGATTTTTTTTTAAAGAAGATGTTTTGTCCTTTAGCACAGTAAAAAACATTTGCGGGACCTTTTTATCTCTGGAGTTGGGAAGTTGGAGGATATTTGATATATGCTTTGGGTGGGTGAAGTCCATACCATCAGATGCAGCTTTAAGGTATCGCAAGAAACTTTGTTTTTAATGAAAATAATTTAACATGGCTGCCATCCTAGAGTAGTTAAAGAAGTATCTAACCCAACATTATTAAACCATGACTGGACCAGGTCTGTTTGTATGTGTCTTCATAGCCAGACTTATTTCACCACATGCCAACAGTATTTATTCTGAAGGAAAGCTCGAGTTTTGTAGTTGATTGTACCTACAGGTGTGGTGTGTCTACACTCTGAAGCCTTCATATGGCCTTCTTATGGAGGCTAGAATGGCCCGCTCCTTGCTATCCTTTTATCAGTAGACAAAAAACATTTTTTTTTAACTCTGATAGCCTTTCAAGAACTGAATATATTCAAAGAAAAGGCTTTTAATAAGTCCTGCTTTCAACTGTACTGTTTTCAAGTGGCTTTTTATCATATTAATGACATGTTTTAAATTGTTTTTAATATTACTGATAGTTAAATTACATTTTCATGTTCACCTGTTGTGTATTTTAGTTCTGTTGTATCTAATAATGATGGCAGTATGAGTAGTAAGAATGTTAATTAGATTTGTGAATGGAGACAAGAGTCTGAGTACAAATCTTTTTTTGATGCTTTCTTTCCAAAGTTTTGCTAATTCCTGATTTTATCTTTTTAGAGCAGCCTGAATATGCATGCTGGAGCAGGATACCTCTCTCAACCACCACCACCACCTCCTCCACCACCACCTCAGCCTCCCCCTCCTCCCCCTCCAACCCTTGGAGCACCAGGTCAGGCCAACGCTGGTAGCAGTGGAGTTGTGGAAGTGTATAGTGCACCTGCTTCCATGACCGGGAATGGTACAGTAGAGATACAGAATCTGGGAATGCAGCCCTACCCACCTATGGAGGTACAGATGGCTTTGGGCCTGCATTGTTCAGTTTGCCTCTAGTGTTATTTGCTGCCTAAAATGCTGCTTCTGATTCACACAGTCCCAAAAGATAATTTACTGAAGAAATTTGAGAGAAGCATAACAAAATGCATACAGTTGTCCTCTGGTCAGTGATTATTTCATTTGTGAACAGATTGTTTATCGGAAAGAAGTCAGCCACCTGCAGGGTACTGAGAGAATAAGGAAGATTATTTACAGCACAGGCTACAGGAACTGACTGATGTGGAGAGGTTACTAAAATGGCACATGTCACTAGGCTAAATATGATTAAGTGGGAACTTCCTATAGCTCTCTGCAAGTACTTGAATGCGAAGGCAAAGCCAAGAGGAAGAGAGTTTATTTATTATTACTGGGTTGGGGGGGAATTATGGAGAAATAAAACCAAGTTAAGTATTGGAAACTCAGCCTGAGTATTAAGACAACCATTCAACTTGGAAATTCAGAAGACCCCTCCCAACATGCTTCTATCATTTCTACAGAGCTTAAATCTAAAATAATACCTGGATCTTTTTCTATAAGTCATACTTATTTTGTGGCAATATTTATGTTGTGCTGTTAGCTAACAGGAACATGTGAATGTGAAAATCTTGCAACTGGATAAAGCATCATAATGCTGGGAAAGAAAAGTGGCAAGACTTTTGCCTCTTTTCTTCTTTTGAAGAGGTCATACTCTGGGATCAAGCAGACTTTACAGTGAAGACTATGGGATATTTGAAAAACACTTTCTAACTCCATTACACCTTGTGGTGTATGTGTTTGATAACATGCTATAAATTTGGCTTTGTCTATGCAAAGTGTGTTCCAGAATTATTTTGTCATCTTACTTGTAACAGATTGATTTGATTTATATCTTATGGTTTGAATCAAAGACACTTCAGACTATTTCTGTAAGAAATTCCTTTTGTTTTCTGTATTTAAATTCTGTTATGGTCTGAACAGCATGTCTACTCAAAACTAGCAAGTGTAATCATTAACAGTGCAATTCTACACATATATGTGCAGCAGCAAGTTCACTGAGTGCAATGGTGTTTAGGATTGTTTGGTTTCTGGTTTAGGTTCAGAAACACCTAAAGTTATGGCATGGTTCTGAGAATAAAAATTGGATGCATAGTCTACCATGTTTTTAAACCAAGACAAGACAGCTGTACTTGTGGTCAGTTGAAAAGCAGAGCAAGGAATAGGGATTCAGCCTAGGCTAGATGGGGTTACACTGTACCTGGAATCACAGGTTTGCTGCTTAGGTTCAGTCCTCTGTTCAGTCCTGTGCCTGAATGTCTAAGTGTCTGCAGTGGCCAGGAGTGCATATGCACACTCATGCACCAGCTGTTCCCATTCCCAGAGATATCTGATCTGGCTACAGGGATACATGCCTTTTATTACATCCCATTTAGATTCCTGGACACATTTTTATATGGGGCTGCCTTTGAAAAAGGTTCACAAACCTCAGCAGGCCCAAAATGGTGTGGCCAGATTGGGGTTGGTTACAGAGAACATATAACTGTTGTTATAATAGTTTCACTTTGTAAGCCACATTATAAGCTGTTTCCAAGCATATTCAAAGTGCTTGCATAAAATGTACAAAATTTTCTATAGCTTGGGTCCAGACTACCATATATATTGTATCTCCCTATATTAATCTCTCCAGCTTTTAAGATACTCAAGATCCCCAGCAGAAACACTATCATGTTTGCTGAGAACATTAAGAGAACAAAACACAAGAGAGTGTACTTCTCCCCACTCAGTTCTGTGCCTTTGGGATGATAAGAGCAGAGCTTGGAGAAGTTACTCTTTGAATGAGAACGTCAAGATCTCCATGGGAATTATGATCCTAAAACTAACTTTTCCAAGTGCTTGTTACAGAAATGTTTGACCTTAGCTCAGCCTTTGGCCAAACATTTGAAGAGAGTTGGAGCCTTGAGGTCTCTTCTGAATATGACATTTTCTGGTGCCAATACAACACTTTCAGCATGTTTTCACCAATAATTTTTGTTTTAGGTGCCCAGCCAATGTGTGGAAACCCCTGTGTACCCCTCCCCTCCAGTGTACAGTCCAGGCAAGCAAGGCTTTAAGTCCAAAAGCCCTAATACTGCTGCTCCCTTGAATAATACATGTGCAGGAAATGTGACCAATTTTGATTCGACTTCAAAGAACCGTCGTTCTAAAACAGATAGCACCTTTCTGGAAGGTAAGACCGCCTTTGCTGTGATCTTACCTATGATCTGGCAGCAGAAGAACACTTCAGAATGTATTTCAGTAGCCTATATTAGGGAAGGAGATACAGAGAAACTCTGGGCTGTGAACATAATTCATCTCTAGGGTGTTCCCCCACACATTAGCAATGTGTGCATTTTCTTGTGTACGTGTGCATGTGTAAAATAAAAAGTATTTTGGATAATACAGAGAGTGCTGAGAATATGAAGCACTGGACACTATCTGGCAGCATCTCTCTGGTAGAGGTTAATACTATATTAAAACTGTTGTAGTACAATAACTTAATGAGAATGGACTCAACATGCTGTTTTCATAGACTGAAGTGAGGAAGGAAGAATCTGTGACAGGAGCTTTCTTCACATGAGCTCATTCTTGTTTCAGGAAAACCTAAATCACCCAAACTGAAATGTACATACTGTGACAAGGCCTTCACCAAGAATTTTGACTTGCAGCAGCATATCAGAAGGTAAAGTTGAGCTTCCAGATGGGGCACAGTGGCAATAGCTTGTTTGATAGAACAAGGACAACAGTTATGCTTCCACTGGAACCATTCTTACTAGTTGGCTAAGGCTTTGGAAATTTATGTCATCTGTCTGCTAGGCTGAGCTGATTCCTCAAAAGTTGAACATTGGTCATGGCATGATGTGTCCATGTGCATGCAAGCATGAGTGTAGCTCAGTTCTGACTGTTGGCTGCTTACACAGTGGTTTCAGTGGGTTTTACAGAGCCTATTGCCAGCCTCATTGATTGTCCCTGTCATTGACTTTCCTGACAATCAGGAGATTGTTAACAATATTAGCTTCTAGGTTGCTATATTCAGGTGTTTTTGATCTTAAAAATGATTGCAGGCTGTGTAAGCTTTAGTACCAGAGTGTAAAAGCTGCAGATAAATAAACAAACAAACAAATGGAGTTTCCCAAATACTGGCAGAATGAAAGACGATAGACTTTCTTGCATTTAAAGTATTACTTTTGATGCTTCATGAATATATCTTGTGCTTTTAGTGCTAAGAAAGCTATCTACAATTGGAACTTTTTTTTAGTCAACAGCATTGAATGTAAATGTTTACAATGACACTAGATAGGTGGGGGAGGGTCATGAGCTGCTAGTGTCCTGTGGTTTATTAGCTATTTCAACCATTTGTGTGCCACCCTTCATCCAGTTCATTGCATAATGATTTGTAATGTCAACCCCTAAAATATGCTATAAAATAATAACATTAACAATAATATAAGGTAATGGTTAAAATGATAAAACTGGCTAAGATACCTGAAAATGCTTAAGAGAATTACATCATCTTTCTTTGAACACCAGAAGGTTTTCAGTGAGCTATGTTCCAGGATAGCATCTTCCATCAACAGCAACTTGCAATATGAAATGTCCTGTCAACATGAATTTGGTCTTCTGGGAGGACAATAGTTCGATCTCCTTGCAGTGAATCAGATGCTTCTGTGTTTCCTTTTGATCTAAAATTCAAAGTTTCTGTGTTGGCCAGCAAATAAATTCCAAACTCTATCTTGTGCCAATACCTTTAGGAAGCCAACCCAAATTTTCACAGGTCCGTTCATCAAACAAGGTTACCACAAAAAGCAGGCAGGGAAAAGGTGGAGGGGTGATCTGAAAGTGATAGAGTCTGCATCTTATACTGAGATGTTATGGGAGGAAAGGACCACAAACTTTCAAAGCAGGCTCATCATGTATTTGGTACTACATTTTGGAATAGGCCCTAGGCTGTTTTCTTGGGAGCAGGAGAAACAATTCATTTTGAGAATGCAAACAACTCCACTCAAAACTGAATCTGTCTAGAAAAGAAAGATCCACACTTTTCCATCTAAGGCACAGTAAGTGCAAACGAGAAAGAAAAAGAGTCTTCCCAGTTGTGGAACAGCGTGTCTAAGAAGGTGTGTTTGAACTCTTTCTTTGCCTCCTTTTTTATTTCAGCAGGTGACATTCTGTGTTGGCCTCTTAATTATTTTAATTGCTGTTCTTTTCAAATAAAAGCTCTTTTTTTGTTGGCTTGTTTTATAATTTTGTTCACTTACTTTATTTTGTGAACCACCTTAAATACAGTTTGTTGTTTAAAAACAAACAAGGTAGAAATTGTAATATCAATCACTCAATCAATGAATGGATGTGCTCCTTGCTCCTTGTCTTGTTCCTGATTACTTCCTGTTCCTAATGGGAGAAAACTCTGTAAAACAGTCTTGAATGAACAACATTTAAGATTGAAGAGCTTGGAAAATGTCTGTTTTGGGGACTATAATTACCAGAATCTCCACTTTTTTTCAATGCTCTGGCCTGGGTATGCTGATAACAACCACTAGCCAGGTTATACTGCCATTGAGTGTCTACTTTCCAGCTTCTGAAATTGTGTCCTCTTTTCTTTCAGTCACACAGGAGAGAAGCCATTCCAGTGCATCGTGTGTGGCCGTGCCTTTGCACAAAAGTCCAACGTGAAGAAGCACATGCAGACACATAAGGTGTGGCCACCAGGAATTGGGTGTACCATCTCTCGGAGCTCTGTCACTGTGCAAGTCATGGCACTCAACCCTAATCAGCAGGAGGATGAGGAAAATGCAGGTGCATTGCTTACTGGTGGGATAACCAGTTGACTGATGACCTGCTCCCCAAACCTCTGAATATATATGCTTCCACTTGCTTTTACCCTTTTGTCTTTTTCATAGTTCTAAGACTAGCAGAGTTGGAGAGAGATTTTGTGTATGTGTCCTGCTTACTGCAGATCAGAGGTGTAGGTCAACATGTTCATTCAGTCACATCCCTGTGTTCTGTATTCTCTAGCCATTTTTATTTTTTCCCTGCTCTGGAGGTGATACATTCCTGTTTCTGTGGGTGAGATTTGAGTTCAGATAGAAACTGATAGCTATCATTAATCTCTAGACACAGAACATGTGTAGGGAGGTTGAGAGTGTGTGCTCTCTCTTTATTCCTAAGATCAATCGGCCATACATTCAAGACCTGAGCTGGGCTGTTGCTAAGATGGTGACTTGGAAGTCTGAACATGGCCTGTGACTTGATGTGTGGCTCAGTCAGCTTCCTAAATATCACTGCTATGAACTGTTACTGATTTTAAGGAATCATGCATGATCTGTGCACACTAAGCTCTTTGTACATCAGTTTTTACACTATACCGAAAAACAGATGTGATGATAAAATGTGCCTCCTGGTTGGCCAGGCTCTTCTCCTGAGTAGTACATACTAAATCTTCATAAGCTAATGAGTAGGATAAGAAGGACACATCCATTCCATCCTTCAAGGATGATCTTCTAGGATGATCTTGGCAAAGCAAAGGGGATAAATTTACAGGATGAAATGAGGTAAAACTGTAGAAAGGACTCAGCAAACACTGAGTGCAAATTACAGTGGGCATCACTGCACTCCTTGCTGGAAAACAATATTTTGGTGCTCTCTACTGGCTGAAGGCCACTGCTATTCCTTTTACTAACAAATGGCATATCTGAGTTCTCATTGTGTAGTGTGACAAAGTTCCTGGTCAGGAATGTAGCTGAGAACTCACACAATATAATACTTCTTCACAAGCAAACATTCTTATACACAGTAAACTAATGTTTTAAGGTGACAACCAGGCAAGAGTCTTTCTTAATAGCATGCACTTTTCTATGTGGAAGAATTTCATTCTGTGGGAGGAGCATTTAATCACATGAAAAGCATCCATGATGATCAAAGGTTGGAAGTCAAGCTTGTGACGAATAGCTTGAGGAGCTGGGTTTATTTAGCTTGGATAAACGAGAACTGAGAGATGAGATGATAGCTGTCATGTAGAGGATGGAGTCAGCGTTTTTCCCCCTGCTTCAGCAACTAGAACTTGGATCAGTAGATTTAAATAGTGAAAAAAAAAGCAATTCCACCTAAACGTTAGGAAATTTATTTTTAACAATAATTGCTGTTCAGCAGTTGAACAGACTGTCTTAGAGGGAGGCGGAATCTCCATCTTTGAAAGTCTTTAAGCAGAGGTTGGATGGGCATCTTTTAGGAGTGGTGTAATGGTGCATTCCTGCATGGCAGAGAATTTGACTACCTGGCCTTTGTGGTCTTTTCCAACTCTAAGAATCTATGATTTATGAACATTTCCTATGGCCCAAATGTTTGTTGACTAAAGAGTTTCTCCACTAAAGTTACCCAGAACAGAGATCTAACTCCTCAGTGGTTGGGCAAGTCCAGTGAGATGTGAAGGATAAGAAAAATGAAGTGGATCTAATTTCTGTAGCTTTGCATTTTGGAAGAGAAAGCTAGGATACTGTGATTTTAGTGAGTGATAGCATCTTGTATGAAACTGGAAGGATGGCTTTGCCTGGTAAGTTGGTGTAAAAATATCCCTCCCCCTAATATTCCAAACTGGATCTCTAATATTTTTATGTCCTCATCTTTTCCTGCAGGCTTAAACCCAACTCCAAGAAACAGTCCCCCACAGCCTCAGGCTGTGCCTCCCACAGAAGAGCATGAATCCAACAAGCTAGAAGCCAAACAAGTGGTCTTGATAGACAGCTCTTACCAGTGCCAGTTCTGTCCCAACAAATTCAATACGTACTTCCAGCTGAAATCACACATGACTCAGCACAAACATGAACAGGTGGGTTACTAACCCTGGCATGGATTTCTTCCTGCCCCGCCTAATTCTTTCCAGAATGTAGGATAATTTGACACAGAAGCTTTCTTTCTTGAGTGCAGTTTAAAACATAACTCCATTTCATATTTCAGTCTAATGATCATTCTAGTCTAGCATAATCTTCATCATTGTTTAAACAGAGATGGTATAGGTGGAAGCTGAGGAATACTGAGTGTGTATTCTTACAGTTCATCTGCAGTCCCTCTGCAGACCCAACAGTGTCCACTGGAATCTGTTTCATTCACTGTTAGAGCATATTTGCTGACTAGTCACCATGTTTGAACAGTAGAACTAAAACGAATGAAAGCTTCACCCTAGGTTTCTCCAGACATCTGATAGCTGAGGTAAATACTTGGCTTTGATTCCAGCTTCCATGTTTATTTTAAAACATGTTCAAGCTACTTGCTGTGGAGTGAGGCAGAAGCTCTTTAAGCTCTAAAGGCTGAATTCAATTTCAGAAAAGTCCATTGGGGCCCAAAACAAACATGTGAGACTCAAAATGTTTGCGTATTTTAGCTTAAAACTCATGATGCCAGTAATAAAGCCTAAGACATGCATTTCAGAATGTACAAAAGCTGCTAAACCACCAAACTATGGCATCATGACGAAAGGAATGTGGTCATCTGGTATCCCAGGAGGGCTGGATTTGGTCCCAAGGCCTGAAGTTGCATACTCCTGTAGTAGAGGAATCTTCCTCCATATGTCTGCATAAGTTCCAGAAGGGTATATCCAGAAGGGCACTGGGGAAAAAGCAAGAGCCCAGTGACTGAACAATACACTTCATGCAGAAGGCCCCAGGTGAGGTCCCAAACATCTCCAAGGGGGGTGGGAAAGACTTTGAAAGCCTACAAAATCATTGCCAGTCAGCATAGACAGTACGGAGCTAAATGATCCATCAGTCATCATCTTATGAATCCTGGGTGGAAGAAGGCCAGTGTGGAACATCAACCCATGCAGAGACTGAACATGTAGCCTCCTCTGAAATTAAGAAACTTTGTGTCCTTTCTGCATCAGCCTCTCCTGTGAGATTGGACAGAGGGAAGTTTGTAGTGATTAAGCATGCAGAGAAGTAACAAGTAGCCAATGTGAAGAGCGTACAAAAGACTTCAATAGCTTTATTTCAAATTGTACACTATGGTTGGTTAGTTGATTGGTTTTTGCGGACTACGGTTTGGTGATTACCAGCCTAAAGTCTCTTTTCTGCATTCACATGCAGGTTTACAAGTGTGTCGTGAAAAGCTGTGCACAGACATTCCAGAAGCTGGACTCTTTCTTAGAGCACATAAAGAACCACCAGGAGGAGTTGAGCTACCGCTGCCACCTCTGCAACAAGGACTTTTCTTCCTTATATGAACTGGGTGTCCACCAATATTCTCACAGCTTGCTCCCTCAACACAGTCCAAAGAAAGACTTGGCTGTTTACAAGTACAGCAGTTTTCCAGTCTGAGTTTGAAGGGAGAGAGTTAAAACTTATGTGAATTCAGATTTGAATTTGTTGTTATCAGGGCAAGCATTTAAAATATAGTTAGGAAAGTTATCAGTACTGTTTAGTTTTTTGGGGGGGTGGGGCAGCTCTTATTACAAACATTTTGATCAAAAGGTTAGGTAGCTAGATCTCATTTGCTTGGTTGAGATGTAACAGCAAACCAGGTCAGATTGGTTTGGTGTCATGGTTTGAGAGCAAACCATAACTTACTGCAAAGAAGACGACTGTAGTTTGCAACATTTTAGAAACCAAAACTTTAAATCCCTACCTGTTGGCTGAGACTTACTGCTGTTCATTCTTATTTCAACAATCATGGTTTGTCGCTATCTGAATTAAGCTATTGTCACTGATGACATTTTGATAACCACACTGGTATTTAGATCTTGAAACTTCTAGGCTAATTAAAAAACAGAAATGAACTATGGTCATGTGATTTCAGGCCTCTGGTATCAGTGATAAACTTGGAATTTAGGAACAACAGTTTTCAGCCAGCTCCTGTCCTACCCTCTCACCCCATGCCTATGCTTCTCCTTTTTTCCATTTTTGTTGGGCAATTTGGAACTGGACAGGTGGATGAAGGGGTTTATTTCTTCATTCACATTTCTAAGGCTTCCTTTCCTCCATGCACATTTTTAGAGTAATGCATATGGTCTTCTCCCACTCTTTTATTCTCAAAACAAATGTGTGAATTAGGTTAGGAAGGGGTCACCCAATATGCTTCATGGCTGTGCAGCTCAGATCTCTTAAAGCCATATCCAGCATTCAAGCCACTATACTTCAGTGACCCTCATGGATATAAAATGTCTAGTCCCCACCGCTTTTTAACAATATTCTTTTTTTGACAATATTCTAATAAAAATGATTAAAAAGAAAACTTTGCAGTTAGCTTGCTGAAGACTTCAGTCTAAAAATGAGAAAAAATTGTTCCAATTGGTTTCCCACCAGAATGATGGCTTCCACAACATTCAGGAACACCCCCCACATTGAGAAAAGTAGAGTAGTAAAAACATTCTACACAGTTGGGGGCATTTCATTACACATAAATACACTTTTTTTTTGGCACAACCCCCATATTTCCAGGAAATCATGTTTGCTATGCAGAAAAACATATTTTGTGCACATTTTTTTTCCAGAAAAGCTATATGTATTTTTGTATAAAACAGTTCCCTGGAAGACTTTGCAGTGTGCAAATACCTCTTGAGAACTGTGTACATATCTTCATTTTCTCCCTTAGAAGGGAGAAAAGTTTGGAAACTGTTTAGCCTTGCATGCAAGGTCAAAGGGCACAAAGAGTTATATTCCTGCTTCAGTTGAGCTCATTTCATACATTTTTTCTTCTCCTTTCTGCTTCAGGTGTGTCAAGTGTGTAAATAAATACTCCACACCAGAAGCCCTGGAAGATCATTTACAGACAGCAACACACAATTTCCCCTGCCCTCACTGCCAAAAGGTGGGTAGGTGGCTTTGATGAAATTACTTGTCTGTTTAGGTATATGGCTTTTTTTAAATCTGTTCTTGTTGTTGTGTGCCTTCAAGTTGTTCCTGACTTATGGCAATCCTATCATGGGATTTTTCTGTGGCTGAGCGTGTGTAGCAGAGCCAAGGTCACACAGTGGGTTTCCATGGGTGAGCAGGGAATCGAATCCTGGTCTCTAGTCATATCTCAATGCTCAAACCAATATACCACACTGGCTGTTTCCACTGCTCTTAGCCCACATTATTTATTTATCCAGGCTTCTTTCCTACTCTGTCCTTTTGAGAGACATTAAGTCAAGAAAACAGAGTCTTGTCCTGGGTCATACAGTAGCATATTTATGAATTTATACTAATGTCCAGCTGATCTATGCAATCCACACTACTGATCCACAGAAATTTAGCCTGTATGACATTGACCCCAATTAACCAGGGACATTTCTTCCTGTGTCCCTTCCTTTGATGTTGCATCTGCATGAGCCGACTATGCAGTTATAACTGAAAGACTTCCAAGATCTCTTAAGTTTCTGTCCATTCTGGATGTGAGTTGCATTTCTCAGTTTTCTTATGGTGAGATACATTGAGAAAAAATGTATGCTCTTTGCTCAAAGATAATAGCCATTACCGTTCCAGATGATCTTGATCTTAGCAATCTATTCTTTTTCAGGTGTTCCCCTGTGAGAGGTACTTGCGACGGCACCTCCCTACTCATGGGGGTGGAGGCAAATTCAAATGTCAGATCTGCAAGAAATTCTTCCGCCGAGAACACTACCTCAAACTACATGCTCACATTCACTCTGGTAGGTATTGAGTCAGATGTCTTTACAAACTATCAGACTCATTCATGGTCTTAGGGTTAGGAGCTTTGCAGTTACCATCTTTTGCCACTGTCAAAAGCCCACACTGCTTGTTTTTCACTTATATGTAGGAGTAATTGACATCAGCTTGGTGATAGTTAGGATTAGTATGAAGCTTACTGGTCAGTTCAAGACCTGCTCTCCTATATAAAGCAGGCTAGGCAGACTGGCCCCCACAAGAAAGTTTCATAAGAAGCAGTGCGCTAGTACAGAGGATTTGGAAATAGTGAGATGAAAAAGACGCATGCAGCATTATATAAATACCTTTTGCCTCTTGGAATTCTCCTTTAAGTCTCATAACTCACATTTTTTTAGAACTACTCTTTTCTATTTATGAAAGGTTGTATTAGTCTTTCTTAAAAACTACTTTCATTATAAAAAGTTTCTTAATGTGTCATTTGAACACCTGATCTAGTATGTCCTAGAATAATTTAATACCAAAGGTGGTCAAAGTGTGATCTATAAGCCACATGTAGGCCTTCATATCTTTTTTGTGGCTTGCACTTCCCTGTTGGAAAAACATGAGAGGGGGTAATAAAACGGGAAAGGGTGATAAAAATGTTTCAATCCTGGAAGCCTCCACACAAAGTCAGTAGGAAATCTTTAAACCTTTAAACCAAGCCCAGCTTGTACTACTTGCTGAGTTCATGTCTCTGTCCTGTGCAGGTGAAAAGCCTTTTAAATGCTCGGTGTGTGACTCAGCCTTCAACAGGAAAGATAAACTCAAAAGGCACATGCTGATCCATGAGCCTTTCAAGAAGTATAAATGTCCTTTCTCGTAAGTACAAGACAATCAACTGCAGTTGAGAATAGCACTATCATTGCAGACAACGTTGAATTAATCTTAACTGTTGGGAAATATGGTTCTTCTCAGATTAATTTATATTAGAGGCTAATGTAGAGCCTTTGGAGGTCATGATACATGATACATGATACAGTTCACTCAATTAAAGACATCGTCAGTACTTTATTATCTTGCATATTACCTCTGCTCCAAGCAAGAATGCTTTTGTGTTCTCTTATTATAATTGGTTGGACTTGTTTTCTTGAGTCATTTGCTAAGCAGGCATCTTGCTGGGTTGTAGCTGTGCTGTGTTTGTTTGCTATAAATTGGCAGGGTGGGTATAGCCTTGCTTGGAGATGGACAGCTAGATCAGATGATCTTTTGGTCCCTTCCAGCTCTTCAATTAAGAAAAACCCTGCAGCTCCTTTTCTGGCACAATATTTGTGTCTCTTTTTTAGTAGGCCAATTTTCAAAAAGCTTTGTAGAATGAAAAACAGCATAGAATATCTTTCTTTTGGCAAACCAATAGCATCTGCTTTGCTGTTCAGGCTTCTGTTTCTGCTTTCAGTGCTAAGGTGAGGAGCCCTTATAATTGTTCTGCCATTTGAATTATATGATACAACCACGGTGAAAATATCTGCATGCTACTGAAACAGAAAAGATATGAGATTGTGTATATTTTATTCATCATCTTCATATTTGTTGTTGTTGTTGCAGAAATCATACAGGCTGTAATAAAGAGTTCAACAGGCCAGACAAGTTGAAAGCCCATATTCTCTCCCATTCAGGTAAATGAGCCTGCAGCTTTAGCTCTTTCCTATGTTGGGAATAAACAGGATTTCTTAATTCTCTCCATTCCACCAGGGTAAGGGTTAGTCTGTTGTTTTTCAACTGCAATGAAAAGGGGGAAGCAATGTAGCTCAAGCCATGAGGTTATAGGATCATCCTGTTGAGCTCCGATTACTCTGAAAACTATCCAAAGAAGCCAGTGATAGCAAAACTCTCAATAAATCATGCCTGCTCCATTTTTCTCCAACACTTACATTCTCTCCAGAAATTATTCAGAAGAGTAGAAGTCAAATGGCTTCTTGTGCATAACATGCTGTGTGTATCATTTATTGTGTTATGGTTTGGGAGGCTGAAGGACAGGCTAGTATGTAGTTAGGTAGACCTGATCTAGTAAAGTAGCTAAGAATGCAACCTATGCAGAGGATAGATGGTCACCTGCCAGGGAAATTTTAATTGTGGATTCCTACACTGACAGTGGGCTTGATTAGATGACTTTTGGGGTCCTTTCAGATTAAGTCCCAGGTTTCTTAGCCCCAGACAACCTCTTGATAGGTTTGCCTTAGAGTTGTCGTAAGATGGAAACGACTTGAAGGCACACAGCAACGTAAAGTCAAACGATGGCTCTACGCCCACGGTGAGCAATGCTAAATTGAAGCCCAAGCCACCCTAGCCAGTGATAAAGAGTTCTGGCAGTTGCAGTTCAGCAACATCTGAAGGGATGTACAACAGCTGCTCTAGTTAAAGCATTAGTGCCCAAATAATTGAGCTGTTTGTGTTCTTTCTTGTTTAGGGATGAAGATCCACAAGTGCCAATACTGTCACAAGGCCTTTAGCCGGCGAGCTCACATGGTGGAACATCAGCGTGCTCACACAGGCAACTACAAGTACCGTTGCCCTACCTGCAGCAAAGGCTTTACGCGACAGAAGTACATGAAAGACCACAAATGTAGGCTGAGCTCACCCAGGGACAAAGAACTGCCAGTCAGAAAATCCCAGAAGAAGTGGGGGACTCATGGGCGGAAAGTGGGATTTCCTCTTTCAACTCAGTTGGCCTTGACTGAACTGAAAGACAATACAACTGAAGAGAACCCTCAGAAAAGTGATTCCAATAAAGAACAGTTTCCAGAGTCTGACACAGTCCTGTCTATTGTGGTTGACAGACCAGCACCAGTGTCATCATCAGATTCAGACCATGGTAACCCCACCCAGCGCAGTGGCATCCCATCCAACCTTGGTCTCACTGAGTTACAGCCTGGCTCAGAGAGCCCATGTGCCATGCTGGCAGTCCCTGTTTACATTCAGGCTACTGATTGACTGAATAATACTGTGATTCATCAGTCCACTTAGTGGGAAGAGATGGCCTACAGCCAGGGATCAAAAAGGCATAGGAAAGGTGTGTGTTCATAAATGTTGGGCTGTTGGGATCAGAAATGCATTGGGAAAAGACAATAATTCCATTTTCTACATGACATATTCTGATGGGGCTGTGAATAATCAGCAGAGGCACTGAAAATATACTTGTATGCTTTGTGTTTGTGGTCAGTGGTTAATGAGGTTCATGTTCTGTCCTGAACCCAGTGAGGGACGCAATTCTGACCATTGCAAAATTCTGCAAATTTCTTCAAGACTGGAGCAATTCTTTTGAAAACTGTTAATAGTATATCCCATTTGTGGCTGTGTTCTAAAATCTGAATTGCCCTGTATTGGGACAGTTTGCCTTACACTTCAAGCATTCCTTCCTACAGGAAGTAAGTTCATTATGTGCTCCTTTGGGAACTTCATACATAATATACATAATATTCACATGGATGGAATCTGACATTCTCCCTTTCCAATGTATATAGAAAAGGAAAATTGTTGTGTATAAATACAATGCACTGGATTAAACTTCAGCATTCCCCCATTAACATTCTAGGATTTTCATATGGTGAGTAGCAGTCTTACAGGAAATATAAAGTATCTGAGGACATTATTTGAAAGTGAAAGCATAGGCAACAGGAGTCTAGATTATGACAAAAGGCAGATAATGAATGTTAAATTGTACATAACCCAACAATTCCTAAGGATGGGGGAGGGAATCCAGCAAGCTTAAATTGCTATATAAAGAACAATACCCAAATTAAACACCATCTCCTTAACTGTGTACAGCACCACTGTATACACTGTATACATTTAAGTTACAATGGGAGTTCTCTAAGTTTCTTTACAGACAGGCTCAAATTAACATTCCATTTGACAGGATGTGGAGCTAGTGTGGATTGATCTGCTGCTGCTTGAAATCACTTGTCTGATGAAGGGAGAGTTGTTACAAGACTGGAACAATGCAGTGACCTCCTCAGAACTTCAGGAGCAATTCTCTGGAGCTGAACAAGTAGTTGCTGTGGATGTATTAAGGGTCAAGCAAATGCACTAAGAAATAATGAATATGAATTTAATCCAATTATGATTATTATGTTGGCTGTTGATGGACCAATTGGGTTTTATGTTACATTTTCAAAATTGTGCCAGAATTGTCCAGCTGTCCAAGTTCAATTGTTCTTGAGTGTTTGTGACCGTAAGCTTCAGGAAGAATGATGCATTCTGTGACACTAAAGTTTCCTGAGTCTCTGAGTCAAGTTTCTTGGCATTTCAAGAGGTTTTTTTTTTAAATAATTTTATTATCAAATTCACTTTTAAAAACATACAAACAATTAATTACATACACTCAAATACACTACATAATACTATACAATAAACACCATAAACACAATTATAACAAATTTTTTACACAAAACCTACATACACACCCCAAAACATTCACATACATTCTTCAATTCCATACATACCTTGACTTCTTTCTTTATCACCATTGGTTAACTTACTTACTTATTTTTCTTTCTATCCTGCTACTATATATAAGATTCTCTTAATCTCTATAGCAGTTTCTATACTCTAACTTCTACGTTTGCTTATTCTATCTGTTACTTACATATTCTGTTACCCTAAATTTTAATTCTTAATAAATCTTAAATGTCTTTATTCAAATATTCCAACAATTACTACATACATTATAGTATTTTATTATATTATATCCTATTCATACAATCCCATCATCGCTACTTTCCCCCAATATTCTTCCCATAAAGAATCTAATATCCCCCATTCTTCTTTAAATGCATTATTATTCCTATTTTCTAATCTTTTTGTCAATTTATCCATCTCCGCCAGATCATATAATTTATTTATCCAATCCTCTATTGTTGGTACATTTTTATCCTTCCATTTTTTAGCGAAAACAGTTCTGGCTGCACATGTCATGTAACATAAAATTTTTGAATATTTCCCCCTTATCTTTTCATCTATTTTCTCAAACATGTTTAACAAAAATATTTCCGGTGACATTGGAAACTTGATTTTTAAATGTTTCGTTCTTCTTCGTGGTCTCTGTGCCTCATACATTAGGAGCTTTCGCGCCTGCGCGGTAGCGTTCGGAAGATTCTAGAGCTCATTAGCTTTGGCGGGAACCCCTCCCCCACGCCGGTACTGCGCATGCTCCTCCTGCCGACTAACGGTCTCTCCTCAGTTCTTTCTTGTCCGCCTCAGCGTACAGAAGGTTCTGCTTGTTGGCTTGCTTTTCGATTCTCCTTTTTGGTGTTTTCAACTTCGGATTTGGCTTTTGACTACCCCTCACGGATTTCGGACTTGGCTTTGGTGATTTCTCGATCGGTTTTGACCTTTTTCTGGCTTTGACTACGTTTTCGGATCTCGGACTGTGTTTGGCGTTCTCGGACTTTGTTTTTCTTGCCTTGCCCCCGGTTTATGTCGGCTCTTTTCAAACGCTGCGCCTCCTGTGGAAGGAAGGTCGCTCTCTCTGACACACTC
>CAOKZL010002473.1:0-192515 GCA_948472985.1 Iguana delicatissima | reverse complement strand
AGGAAGAATGAGTCAATAGGGGTACATTACAAGGTAATTAGCGGGTAGGTAGTGTGAGAGATTGTCTGGTAGTGTGAAATGGAACATAGGGGTAGAAAGACATAAGTTGAAGTATGGTATATATCATGTTGGAATGTAGGGAATATATGTAGAAGAATGTAAGTAATTGTACGTGTGTACGAGTTGTGATATTTTAAAGTATAATGGAAAATGGAATAAAGAATATTTTTAAAAAAAAAAAAAGTCTTCAAAAAAGGTGACTCCACCACACTCTGAGACAGCGTATTCCACTCTCAAACACTTCTTACTATCAGGAAGTTTTTCCTCATGTTTAGGTGGAATCTTATTTTTCCTGTAGTTTGAAGCTACTGCTCCATGTCCTAGTATCTGGCGTAACAGAAGACAAGCTTGCCCCATCTTCCATGTTGCATCCTTTCAAATACTTAAACTTAAATACTTATCATGTCACCTCACAACTTTCTCTTCTATGAGAGAAACACATGCAGCTCCCAAAGCCATTCTTAAGGAAGATCACATCTTAAGAAAGATGACAATATGGATGGTGTTGATTCACCATTTTTAAGCAGGCCATGGCACTGAGGTACTAGACTTTTACCCATTACAAAGATAGAATACCCCTGTTCTCTTTGGTCGACAGGTTGAAATGGCTGTGCTTGAGAGAACTGAAAATCAGTAAATATCCCCACAGACATGGTGCCAGCAGTTGTTTTGGTACAGAGTAGGGGGAAAAAACCTGCTCATATGCCCTTGGAAGGCTTCGTTCTCTTTAATAGCAGGAGAACAAATCAAGCAAAGTCCTGAAACAGCGGAATTTCCCACATGTCACAAAAAAATAGGAGAAGCCAGCAAAGTGAAGGGAAGGGGGAACAGAAAAAGTCAGCCTTGATGTGAGCAGACAAGCTGGAAGGCACAAACAGAGCAGCCACAACAACTGGGAGCGGAAGCAAAGGAAGAGTTGCTGAAAGAGAGTGAAAAAGTCTCCCTCAGAGGCACATAAGTAGCAAGGAAAAAGGTGTAACAAAAGAAAAGAGGGCAGCGTGGTTCATCCTGCTCCTAACACTCCCCAGGTGTTTGGATTTGGCTGACAAATGGGCTTTAGGCAAATCTCAGCACTTCGGCAGAGCATCACAGCACATTCAAAAGAAGGAGGGATTCCAAGTTTGTGGGTTTTTTCTTTTGTTTTGTTTTTGTCAAAGTATTTACCTCAGGAGACAAGTACGAATAAATGCCGTCTGGCCTAGCTCCACATCACTATATATATATATATATATATATATATATATATATAAAAAAAATGAAAACCTATGAAATTGTAGCAGGGAGTAGGAAAAGGAGGGAACTTTGATGTATATTTCACTGGGGAGCATGAACAACCCACACAGCCTTTAGAAGGAAGGAAGGAAGGAAGGAAGGAAGGAAGGAAGGAAGGAAGGAAGGAAGGAAGGAAGGAAGGATGAAGATGCCAAGAGAAACAAAAGATATTCTGCAAAGGTAGAAAGAAGAGAGGAAGTAAAAAATAATAATAATAACAGTTCAGGTGTACACGAGTTGCAACAGAAGCAATGACCCTAGAAAAAGACCGGTTTCGGTAAAGATTCCTGAAGAAGAAAATTTAATGTAAGAGGTTAAACAAAACCCAGGAGAGGGGGAATAAAGAAAAAGACAGAACAGAGTAACAGGGGGAAAATAAAGTAAATGGAGATATGGCTCGTAGTGATAAAGCACAGAAGCCTCTCAAAGATATTTTATCTTCTACTGAAATAGTTTATATATTCAGGGGAAAAAACATGGGGAATGCAATACACAAAAGACAGCTGCTCCTTGAAGAGTCCTTCATTGCAAGGTGCATCAGTGTTTGTTTTAAAAATGTGCGAAGGAGACGGAGACTACATTCCAGCTTCTGTTTTAAAAATGTGCCTAGTCGCCCAATAATGAGAGCTGCCAGTATAGCATAAGGATTTGAGTGCTTGACTAGGACTCCAGGAGATGAGGATTCAAATCTCCATTCAGCCTCTGGGTAATCTTGAGCAAGTCACACTCTCTCAGCCTCAGAGGAAGGCAGTGGTAAATCTCCTCTAAATACATCTTGCTAAGAAAATCCTACATATGCAACAATAGCAACAACAACAAATATTGGAAAGATACTTATACAGCCAGGTAAGTTTGAAGGTATTAGAAAAGTAGCCATCTCCACTTAACAGTGACCCAAATACATGGCCAGTGAAATCAACTTAGGGCTGACACAAAAATGCATGATTTTGAAATATGCATGCAGGGTGATACTAACTGATAAAGTCATCACTCTTCACCTTCTCATCATCTCAACACCCACAACAGAGAATGAGGCACAGCATGAGCCAAAACTAGAACTACGCAATATTCCTTCTCAACCATTTAGTGAGGCCATGTCCCTGTAATTAAAAAAAAAAAATCAAAAATGTAAGTTATCCCTTGTTTTTACCATTGTAATATAACTTAGAAACCATGCATGGCTTGAACGCTTGACGAGGACACTGGGAGACTAAGTTTTGAACCCCTGCTTGGCCACAGAAACCCTGCTGTGTGACCTTCAGGAAGTCACATTCTCTTGGCCTCAGAGGAAGGTAAGGGAAAACCTTCTCTGAATAGGTCTTGTGGAAAAAAAAAACTTTGATAGGATCACCTTGGGGTCACTATTATTTGGAAGTGACTTGAAAGTACACAACAAAAACAACAAGAATGAAACTTGCCTAGGCCTTCATTGTTAGGTAAAGGGATTAATTGAACGTAACATACTTTTTTGTTATTTGCAACTAGCTGGGCTGACATAAAGGCCCAAAAGACGTCAGATCCCATCTGATTTTAAAAGCTAAGCAGTATCAGCCCTGGTTAGCACCTGGACAGGAGACTGCCAATGAATACCAAGTGCCGTAGGCTATATTTCAGAGGCAGGAACTGGCAAAACCACTGCTGAGCATTCCTTGCCTAATAAAACCTTTTGAATTTTTTAGGGTCACCATAAGTCAATGGAGGACTTGATGGCATACACACACACAACTGGTGGCTACCAAGCTTTGTGCAAAATACCCCAAGGGATCTACAGAAGTAATTTGAGAATCTCTAATGAATTCCTTGCCCTTTCCAGAAAAGTTAGTAGCAGACTCCCTCGAGACAAGTAATCACAGCCCAGAGAGGGTTGTGAAGGAATCATAAATCATTCTGAGAGTAATTTGGGGGTAGTTTTCCTCACCTCCTTACTTTCCTAGGGCTATTTAAAACCTAAGTGCATTGGGTCAAGAAATTTGTTTTCCTATGTATTTCAGCTTTTGTTTCTTTGGTATTTTAAAATTGTAAGCCATTTTGGGAGCTGTAGCATAACTATGGAGAGCCAGCATGGTATAGTGGTTTGAGCATTGGAATACAATTCTGGAGACCAGGGTTCAATTCCCCACTTGGCCATGGAAACTCATTGGGTGACCTGGGGCACATCACATACTCTCAGCCTCAGAAAACCCCATGAGGAGTTCACCTTAGGGTTGCCATAAACTGGAAATGACTTTAAGGCGCACAACAACAGACAAGCATTACTATACTATGTGAGGCCACCAAATATGCATTAAAACACTGCAGAGGTTTTATCCCTGAATTTCTACATCCAGATTAGAGAGATTTGAGAACTGGGCCAAAAGCTAACAAAGGCCATTTCCGCACATGGTACTAGAAACAGTGCAGTCCGTCCTTCAGGGAGGACGTCTGCACCTGGGAGCGGACTGGGCCCGGACTACTTACTGTAGGTCCGCACCTCAGCCCGCTCCAGAACGACCCCAAGGGGTCATCCAGCGTGCTTTTGAAAAACCTGTTTCTTTAGGTTTTTCAAAAGCATGGAGTGTGCTAGTGCAAGCCTCCTCCCTTGTGCAGATTTGCAGGCTTGCACCAATGCGAGCCTGTGATCTGCCGGGGGCGGGTTTTAGGCTGGCGAGCTTCAGCGGTTGGTCGAGACCCTCGACCAACCAGAAGCCGCCATTTTCGTCCCTGAAGCAGTGCGAAGCGATGAGCACGCACTGCTCCGGAGCATCCTGGACCGGGCCAGGGAGCCAAAAGACCCGGTAAGTAGCATCATAGGGTGATTCCCTCGCCCCGTGCGGAAATGGCCAAAATGAACTTGAACAGGGAGAAGTGTAAGATACTACATTTGGGCAGAAAAACAATGAAATGCATGGATATAAGATGGGTGACACTTAACTTGACTATTCTACATGTGAAGGGGTTCTAGGAATCTTACAAGACCACAAGCTGAACATGAGTCAGCAGTGTGATGTGGCAGATAAAAAAACCAACACAATCCTAGGCCACATCAATAGGAGTATAGTGTCTAGGTCAAGGAAAGTAATGATACCACTCTATTCTGCTTTGGTTAGATCCCACCAAGAATCCTATGTCCAGTTCTGGGCACCACAGTTCAAGAAGGATATTGACAAGCTGGAATGTGTTCAGAGGAGAGTGACCAAAATAGTAGAAGTCCTGGAAACCATGCCATATGAGGAGGAGCTTAGGAGGCTGGCTCTGTTCGGCTTGGAGAAGAGAAGGTTAAGAGGTGACATGACAGTCATGTTTAAATATTTGAAGGAATGTCATATAGAAGATGGAGCAAGCCTGTATTCTGCTGTTCCAGAAACTAAGACATTGAGCAGTGGCTTCAAATCTCAGGAAAAGCAATTCTATTTAAACATTATGAAGAACTTCCTGACAGTAAGAGCAGTTCAACAGTGGAATACACTGCCTCAGAGTGTGGTGGAGTCTCCTTCTTTGGAGACTTTTAAACAGAAGCCATCTGTCAGAAATGCTTTGATTATATATTCCTGCATGTTAAGGAACTGGACTCCATGGCCCTTATGGTCTTTTCCAACTCTGTGTTTCTATGATTCTATATTTCACCCAAGTTCCTGTTTTCAGTCCATGCTTGAAAGATGAGTCACAAGAGTGAGGCTGGAAGACATAAGAGGTACTACATGCATTGCTGAGACTGAAGGACATATTCCCAAAAGACGTGCTGTAAGACTGCATTTTTTTGATTAAGAAAACAAAGTATCAAGGTAACCTAGGCCCATCCATGCTATTTTAGTCAAGGTAGCAGTGCTAGTCTCCACAATGACAGATGTGGCTGCACATTCATTGAATGGGGTTTTGGCAAGATAGCAGAGCATGGGACAGAGACTCATTTATCAAAACTAGTTCTGGTGTTTGCCAGCATCAGAGGAAGGCACTGTGTTCACATTACACTAAATTTGTGAAATGTCTTCGTCCATGAAATTGCATGAATTAAGCAAGTCTCTCCTTGGTTCATGATACTGGCAAGACACTTCTTTAACTCATGAAACATCCCTGCCAGAGTGATTCAAATTCATGGAAAGTGTAGTTTGTTTCTTGACTGAACCAGGAGCACTGCTGTTGATTGCCAAAGCTTAATCATAGGATATTTGCTTAAATTTCACCATTGGTAACATTGGTAAACATTGGTGGAAAGATCTCACTAGGTTACTCCTCCCGCCGACAGACCTCCGAATTTTGAGCTAATAATTCCCCACCTTTGAATAGAGGTACTGGCATTGTGGGTGGACCTCTGAGTTACCCGTGTGTGATAATGGGGCTTCCCATTATCTAGGCTTATCAAAGGGAGACACTTCCCTCTTCAGGTAAACCAAGGGTTAATGAGATGTTAGGATTACATCAAGGGTCACAGGGTGAGAGTTGACCAACCAAAAGGAAAGGGTCAGCATCACAGGTCACAAGGTGAGAACTGACCAACCAAAAGGAAAAGAGGTGGGCATCTTGGAGATGCTTCCAGATCCTTCCAAGGAGGAAAATATAAAACTTCTGAGAGGCCATGTGGCCAGAGAGACAGAGAGAAAGAGAGAGAGAGAGAGAGAGAGAGAGAGGAGAGGGGCCAGTGGAGCTGGCAGCATGCTGTGTCTCCTGGACCCCCCCTCTCTTCTCCTTTAGACCATCTACGCCTATAACCTAATTGTGAGTAACTAGGAATAAGTAGTTAGTCGCGTTAGGGATGTTGTTATTTTGGGAATTGGCTGATCTTAAGAATGTATCTGTGCTGTTATATCTGTTTTGTAAATTCTTGTAACTAAGTGTACCTGGGAGAGGGGAGTCTCCCAAGTGCTGTCCGGCAGGGCTGTCCGGCAGTGGAATGTGCTGCCACAGAGTGTGGTGGAGTCTCCTTCTTTGGAGGTTTTTAAGCGGAGGCTGGATGGCCACTTGTTGGAAGTGCTTTGAGGGTTTTCCTGCATGGCAGGGGGTTGGACTGGATGGCCCTTGTGGTCTCTTCCAACTCTACATTTCTATGATTCTATGATTCTAAGTGTGATATTGTTTATTTTGCATGCCTTGATTAAAACACTTTTATAAACCTCCGTTTCTCTCCGTTTCCACGCCAGGGTTGGCACACGCTACATAGGACCTCTCACTCAGGGGAAGGGGGAGGTGGAAGTGGAAGTTCCTTACGCTTAGAGATTGGGCAGGGTCCCTCCTGTCCTGTCCAAATGATTCTTAATTCAGGGGGGTGGTGGCAGCATACCTGATAGAGCTGGGAGATTGCCAATCGTTCCATGCGTGGAAGTCAGCTTTGGAAGGCTGGCAAGAACTCTAGTAAAAGCACTGGGAGGGAATTTCCAGTCTTGCAAGGCTGGAAGTCAACTTAAGAGACTGGAAATAAACCTACAGTGTCACACCATGTATTGGGGTAACTTAGGCACATTCCTCCCTCCTGATGGCAGCCTCATAAGCACCACAAAATCTGTTGGAAAGCCCTTCAGGTATTTGGCATGAGAGAAGGCTGCACTGGAGAAGGGGCAAAATCCGGACACTCTCACAAATGTCATGTTTGGTTTATCTTTAGCCTGATTGCTTTCTTTTAGTTACTGAAAACTTCATATCTCCTTTGAGCAGAGTGTATATCTCCATCACTTTTCTCAGTGGCACTGCTTTAGCTTCATTTCTGTTGGCTGTCACCACCTGCATTTATTATTAAAGAGAGCAAAAGCTGAAAGGAACCACCATATTTGAAACTTCTGTTTCTTCCCACAGATACAGGATGCAAATGCCACATTGAACAAAGGCATCTGGCTAGCTCTGACCACAAAGGGAATGATGGGCTCCATGTCACTTCATACCCAATGTGTCTTATCTTAGTTCTGGCACAGCTGATAAATCAAACAAAACAAACTGTATATCTCCCAGCCTGTTACTTACTTCCAGGCAGTAAGCAAGGAATCATAAATAAAGTCCAGCACAAACAAAGTCCAGCAGGGTTTCACAGCAAAGGAGTGTCCAAGGTCCATCCGAGCATTTGTCAAGGCATCCAGCAAGGTAGCAGGTCAGATAATTCCTGGAGGGGAAGGACACCAGCTAAAAAGACCCAAAGCCTAGCGCAGCTGTGCCTTGATTGATTATTGCCAGTTATAAATTCTGAGATAGTGAGGCTGAGTCTCTCTTTGCTGCCTGTGCTGTGCAAAGCTGGGTCTAGGTAAGTGTTCTTCTGTATCTGAGGAGGCAGGACTCTCTGTTGGAGCTGGCACCATCTCCTGTTCAGTTTCTGGCACTGCAACCTCTGGTTGCAAGGCAAGCTCTGGCGTGCCTTCTGCTTCAGACTCTGAGTCAGAGTCCATGCTCTAGAAGCAGGGCATGACACAATGTATGTTTTGTAAAATAGGGAAAAGCGACAACCTCTGACTCCTTTCCTCAATGGGGCCCCATTTACATATGCACTTGTTATGATTTATGGTGACTCTACATTTGGGTTTTCTTGCAAGATTTGTTCAGAAAAGCTTTGCTATTGTCTTCCTGTAAGGTTAAGAGTGTGTGACTCAGGTCACTTGCTGGATTTCCATGGCTGAAAGGGGATTTTCACCTTGGTCTCCTGGAATCTGAGATCCTACATTGCCTAGCAGGTTGAACTCTTCTATTTCTCCCTACTCCCCACTTCTTGGACTCATAGATTTGCTGTGATGACCCACCTGAATAGCTGGTAGACAGTTGGGAGGGGTTGGACTGTGTCTCATGTTACTACACCATACACCCCACTCTGTGGGATGGGATATTTTCATATAGTTTTTGAAAGGATTATCCCAAGCCCATCAGCTTCGGGCTTTCCAGCCTAATCCTCTCTGAACTTATGACCTGATCATGTCTGTGATAATGGGGTTTCCCATTTTCCAGGCAACAGTGCTTAAGGGAAATAGTTCTCCCTTCAAACATATAAAGGGTTAATGAACTGCTAGGGTTAGGTTTTATTGGAGTTAGCATCATAGGTCATGAGAAATAGTTGTCCAATCAAGGGGAGAAAAGTGAGAATCTTTGAGATGCTTCGATGAAGAAGTTATAAAAATCCCTGAGAGACCACAGAGTGAGAGCCAGAATAAAGGAGACATCCAAGACATCAACAAAGGAGTGAGGATAGTGATGGCAGACAGGCCAGCAGGCCCATCTCCTGGCTATCTCAGCATACCATCTCAGAAATGACCAATTGATGTGAGTAGCTTAGAATGTTATCCAGTTGGCTGTGTTAGGTTTTCCTGTTATTTTGGAAGTTTTGGCTGATCTGAGAATCTATCTGTTCTTGTAACTACTAAGTGTGCCTGAGAGGAAGGGCCTATCATGAATAATATTTCTCTTGTCTACCTTACATGTCTCAGGATAAATACTTTTCTCTAAAAACCTCTCTGTTTCCTCTCCATTCCATGCATTCCTCAGCAACATATGTAGATAGGATTTCTCTCACCCAGAAGGTGGAGGAGTGGGAGAAGGAAAGGGATCTCTAATCATAGAGATTGGCAACTCCCAGCAATGTCCCACCACATTGCTGAATCTTTGGGGTAGTTCGGTGGGTGGTGGGAGCTTGTAATTAAGAGAATTTGGGGGAAGTCAGCACTGGGTGGAAGAGGAGCACCCATCTCCACAATGTCTGAGGTCATCCTGACCTGGCATATACTTTCAAATATGTGTTCCAGCCATAGATATGTCCAATTATGAAATTGTCTTGATGGATACATCGGTCAATTTCATTTTTTTCAACATTCAAATGTTTTTAATTTCAAGCTCTTGTTATCAAATTTATAAAAGATTTTGCCAATTTCTGGAAATTTTCTATGAATAAAAAGAACCTACATTTTTATTGGGAAATGCGACAGATTTGATGGATGTCTCTACATAGCAGAGCAATTAGTATGCAAAAGAGATGTCTGAACAGTTCACCAGCCCGCCTTCTTTCCCCCTTACACACTTAATTCTAGCTGAGAAGTAAGCACGAACTCAGCTTTGTCTAAAAGGTATATACAAGTAGTTTACTTACAGATACTTGTGCATAATCTACACAGGTTCATCTTCTTGAAGAAAAAGTAAGAAAAATAATAAGCAATTACATGCTTTCATTTGACCTTCTTCCTTGGAGTACTCTTGGCAACATGCTTCCAGGAAGGCAAGCATGCAAGAGAGAGAGGAATGAACAGAGAGACAAAGACACCAAGAACAAAGGGTACTTACATACGAGAGGAAGGGGATGGGTGTGAACAAACAAACAGGAAGTTATCTTGGATTTTACCCCTAAACTTACAGTGATCATGTAACTTAACTCACAGTGAATTCAGAGCATGCAAAGGCTGCTATTCCCAACAATTTCTTCCCATTCTCATGTCCCTGTTTTATTTGATTTCCTATTTGGCTGTACTTCCAACACTGTGAGGTAAGACAGGCTTATAAGACTCCCTTTGTCTATATTTTTCATAGGTAGTATTTTATGTCCTGGGGGAGGCTTTGGGCACAGTGTGGGAAGGAAGAAGATACCAAGCTGTGCAGAACTCATAAAAGGGCACAAACAGGCATAAAGGAAACAATGCCATTTACAAGGTGCCAGCTTTAATGTATAACTCCATGTGTAACAATTTACCCTACACAGACCTGAGTTAGGATCTTGCCCATTTTCTTTCCATAGAAGGAGGTTACCATTCAATGAAGACTAAGATATCAGAAATCATTGACTTCTGCTGCATGTCAGCTATTGGACATTGTCATTGTTTGTGACTGCGTTTATGATTTCTTGTATTTTTGAAGAATGGGTCAAGGTTATTTCTTCTGAACCAAAGAGGTTTTATATTCCCTCTCTTTGCTTTGATCTGAATGGACTTCACTTCTTCATGGCCTCTATTTCAAACCCATAAAAATTTGATTATTTTGTCTTTATCAGGATTGATCTCGCTGTACTCAAAATGCATGTCAAGTAAAAAGATGGCATTGTGGTAACAAGAGGGAGTAATAACATGAATTACAATATCACATTGCTTTGGCCTGCATTTATTTTGGAGCAAGCCAAGCATTTCATTTTTTTTTTTAACAAAATCATTCTTTGTAAAATAGTTTTCAAGCTTGAGACTCTCAGTGGCCATCATGCATTAGAACTTTTCATGGCAGACCTTATAAAACAGTCTTTATAATGAAAACTGTGATGAAACAATCACTAGCGCAACACTGGAAAGTGCAATGTAAAGGGCTTTTTCAACTAGCAGGAAGATTGAAAAACGTGTCAAATGAAGATATCTAAGTAGCTGTTGCTGGATTTCTGAAAATAAAACAATATAAGAAGCTGGGGATATTCAGTAATGGTCTACTGTGCTGGAGGAGGTGAGTCCCTTGAAACAGAAGTGCTACAGACAGTAGGAATCTCCCCTTAGGCAAGAGATACTCCTGGCAGCATCAACCCCAGCCTTTATCTTCATTGATCTATCAGTGACATGGTTCCTTTCAATTTAAGCTGAGCAGAAGAATGTTCTCTTTATCTTGGGAGAGGGAGAGACCTTTACAGTGTGTCATGGATCTCCTCTTTTCAGAAGACCCTTATTAAATCTTAAGATCATTCCACAATTTGTACTGAGCTAAAAATGAGAGAGGGAACTCGGGATTGAAAACCCAGAGCAAGAGTGGAGCTAGGTTCATTTCTGGAACGGAAAGAATTTAAAGTCTTCTGTCCTTAAACATATGTAGCCCAAAGCTCGACCACACCATGTTGGCACTTAACATTGAGAGATATTTTAGAGACTTAAGTATATAAACTGTTCTGCTCAGCTGTACTAAAGATATTCCTGGGACCATCTTATGTCTATTGTAGATTTTAAATTCATCACAATGTATTCGGAGCACCTCAAGAAATGTCTGGCGAGAACTTGAAGGATATGAGTGTGTGTAGGTTATATTTAGTAATGATAGATCTATGAATACTCATCCTAAAACATTCCAGCAGGATCTGGTGAAATCTTGGCTACATCACAAAGTACCTCTTGACATGGCTGTTTTAAATGTTTACAACTGCAGTTTGTTTCTTACCCTTCCCAGCAGTTGTGCTTTCTGCAGCCCCAGTTCTAACAGACTAATTCTCCAATGATTTGCTAAGTCTTTGAAGATTTTTTGTGACATTTTCCATCAACGCCTGACTTATACATGTATTTTTTCCCCTCCTCACTCACCAATCAATGCCGACACAAGTAACATCCATTTACTTCCATTTAGGACATGTAGTATCCATTGGGGATCCATTAAATGTCCAATTGTATGTTTTGTCCACCACTGGCTAGTCTTGTTTTGTACTTTTCAATGCTGAGATGCCATTTATTCTGCTTGACCTTCTGCTATTATCTATGGGTTTTCCCCTTCCATTGATATCACTTATTTCAGGCATGTTTGTACCCTGTCAAACTCCATTACTTTATTGAAAAACATATTATGCTTTTGCAACTGTTTGTTTGTTTTAATCCATCAAAGGAAAAGTCAGTTTAAAACATTCTTTTACAGACCTTTCTTTTTATGTTTAATATTTTAAGACTGGTTGAACACTTTGTCTATTCACCACTCAGCTAAAATGTTTGGGAAATATATACGGTTTGAGTACTATCCTCCATTAGCAGTGCAATGTCCACAAAGCGTATGTACTTCTCCATGCCTAGAGGGCTGCAAAACACAGTACAATAATGCACTTAACTGGGACAAGCCGGAATGATGGAGAGGTTTGTGTGTTGGATTAGGGCTGCATCCTGTCCACCTTACACTGTCCACACACACACACACACACACACACATTGGTTTATTGCAGAAGATAGCATTCTCTCCAACCTTTACCAGTGACCAAAGCCCTGCATCCAGGAATTACAGATTTTCTGCAATAGTCCACAACAACCTTTCCATAGCTGGTGGCAAGAGTAGAGGAGAAGCATTTGGTTAGAGGCAGATTGATGACACCATTTGCCAGTCCCTGGTCCATCTTGGAAGAAGCTGTCATTAGTTTACATCTAGCTATGAGTGTTACTCTAAAAGGTGGGGGAATTTGGAGTCCACCTGCAATGCCAGCATCTCCTTGGAATTTGGGAAATTATAGCTCAAAGGAGGCCTGTGAAATTAGAGTAATGGCAGGATCTTTTCATCTGTGTATACCAGTACTAACTGTAGAGAGGATTCCAGGTAAAAGTTAAACAGTCTTTTATAGGGAATTAACAAGCATGCAGGAAATCAGATACTCTGAAGAACCATACAAGGCTATCAGAAAATGAGGCAAGAAAGGTTGCAAGAGATGATAGTTACCAATCCTGAAGCAGGAGGTCGAAGCAGAGTGGCCCAGACAGCGTGTCTGAGGGTAGCACGGACAAACAGAGGTCTGGGCACCATATGATACATGCAAGTACTACAATTTACTGGGGCTGGAGCTGGGTTTTTTATACCCTATTTCCTGCCCTGAAGGAGAGTGTGTGGACAAAGCAATAATGGCTTTCCCACAAAACTGTTAAAGGAGTCTGGACTGGGCTGATAACTCTTGGTGACAAAACATTGATGGGAGTCCTGATAATCTTTTAATGTTTTGGTCAGGTAGTTTGAACAGGAAAGGTCTCCATACAATATGTTCACAGTAGGGGCTTCTGATTGCTTCACCTGGGCAGTTTTGCCTGCTATTGTTTTCAAGAGTGCTTGCAACTTACAGTTTTTGCATGTTGAAGAAGATGAAATTGACAGATGTAACCATCCAGACAGACCTTTGAACACACTGTTTTTCAAGGTCTAGCTTTGAATTCCTGTGGTGCTGAGTTAGAGTTTGTTTGTTTGTTTATTATATTTGTATGCTGCCTTTTCTCCCAGAATGGAACCTAAGACAATTTCATAATTGGACATTATCTACGGCTGGAATACATATTTGAAGATATATGCCAGTCAGAATGACCTCAGACATGATCAGGTCATAAATTCAGAGAAGATTAGGCTGGAATACCCAAAACTGATGGGCTTGGGATAATCTTTGTATGTTGCCTTTTCTCCCAGAATGGAACCCAAGAAAATTTCCAAAAATAGGTTAAAAACATTAAAAACAATTAAAAACACTAAAAACATATCAAATTATAAAAACCTATAGCAATTTTAAAAACAGATTAATAAATAAACAAAAAGCTCCTCAGCTCACATAAAAACCTACTTAAAGAGAAATGTTTTAGTCTGCTGGTGAAAGGAGAGTTGTCGTATGGTTTCCTGAGAAATGTCCACTTCTACTCCGTATAATCTCCCATGTTTATTGACAGATCAGTGCATGATTAGGAATGGATAGACCTTGGCAGTTTTGCATTCTATTACTTTCAAATTTGTTACATTTCAAGTTCTTTCCATGTTATTTATGGAGACATTTTGGGATTTTTTTTTTTTTTTGGTTCATCATTTTTTCTTACCAAACTCAGCCCCAAGAGCTTGGGACCAAGACTACTTGAGAAAGCTCCTCTTCCTGCACATATCTGCCTAAAAATTGAGATATGTTGAAAAGAATCTTCTCTGTGTCCTACTCCTGCAACTAATACATTAGATGTACACATGGGAAAGGACCTCCACCAATGGAGGACTGATGGATGCCAACAGAAGCTTCAGCATGATGCTAAGTTAAAACTTGGCTATTCAAACAGGTTTAGCAGGAGCACTGATAATGACCTAGTTTGTGCTTGTTGGCTTATCTTCTTTTAAAGTTTAATGCTGCTTAAAATTGTATAAATGATGTGGATTTGTTTTCGTTGTTTGTGCCACACTTTGAAATCTTTGGATTTTGGCCTGGATAGAACTTGTAAACAAAAATGATATTTTCTGCTGTCTGTAGACAGATTCAGTAGGTACTGCTGTTCTCAGTATGAACAGAGTCACACTATATCTACTGTGCTCTATGTAGCTGCTACAGCTGAAGAGCCTATTAGAAAAGAGAGGTGGTAGCCTTAATTCGGTCCTGCACACACAGCTCAGTCCACAGGGATTCAAAGCCAGACTTTAGAAACTTCAGAGCACAAATGAGAAAAAAATTAGAAATGTGCTATCTTTGAATAAAAAAAAAACTCATATTCCACATATCTCTATGACAGATTTAGTTCACATCCTAGGAAACTTCAGCGTAACAGGGGGAAAGTCTTGCTGGGGAAATACCATGCTGAGGTGATGTCTCAAAGAGCTGATAATATTATATAATTTCTCTGGAAGAAGACCAAATTTGGGCAAACAGAATTCGTGTGGCAGGGTTCCCCCCCCCCCGCCAAAGTGAATAAATTGGAGGGGTTGAGTGGGATATTTGTTCAGTTCTTTCCTTCTTGTTTATTTTTTTGCAGTGTGAGGAATGACAATTTCATTTAGATGTGATTCATCCCCCTAGAGTTGGAACTTGTCAGTAGCTTGCATTGGTAAATGCAAGGATTTAACTCGGCAGAAAATTGTTTAAATTACAGTTCTGAGAGAGAAAAAGCAAATGATAGAAATACGACACGGCTTTTCCACAGACTGAGCAATCTGATGCATTGTGACACTTCAGAAATACAAACCATACAATTGGAAAGGGAGGGTGGAATAAACAGAAGTGTATTTGAACTGTCACTCTAAAGTAAACATCAAAGATAGTTCTAGTGTTCCTTCTCAAATGTAATATATGAAGAACTTTGGTAAGTATAGCAAAAATTATCAGAAGTTCTCAATAATCATATGTTGCAATTGTGAAGCTGGTCTGACCTGCCAATCCAGACTGCAAGAGGCTATTTCCAGAACTTTCACAGTTCTGATCCTGTAGAGCAGAAGGAGGAAGAGGAAGCAACTGCCTTAAGTTATATGCCTGAAAACCTGCCTAACCTGAATCTAGAGGCACTTGAACTGGAAGCCCAAGACACAGCATTGCCTCACCCAGATTCCCCTGAGGAACCATCCATGTTCCTACCAGCAGCTCAATTTTCCCCACTACTTGCCCATGAGTAGAAGAGATCTCAGAGGTAACTAATACAAGACTGTTGACAACTCTTCAGGAAGTGGAAAGAGCCTGGGATAGACAATATGTTTGGAAGGTCTCTGATGAACTCCAACATTTATTGAAGGGAGTTGTTTGTTTGCAGCTATCTAAGGTCCTAAAACTGCATCTTGGAGCTATCAGAGGTACTAGAATTACCCACTGGAGCTATCTGAGTTACTGAAATGCACCTGTGCACAAAAGGCCATTGTGTTCCTTGGACTCTAACTTGTAGCTAGGATGAAACAAAGCAGATTCCATTCCAGAGCTTTTTTAAAATGGGTGTCTTAGTCTATTGCATGGTAAAAGATGGTGAATTTGTGGGGTACATATGTGCACAGATACAGACTTGTTCAACTCTCTTCTTTCTGGGTAAACACTCGAAAAGATCACATATATTTTATCAGCTGAGTTGCAGGGAAGGGGGACACAAATCATTACTCTTCACAAAGAGCTGTCCTATAGGAAAATAAGTCATAAAATGACAGGGAAGTTTCTATGCCAGAGGAAAATATATAGAACTTCAAGAGATACAGGGAAAAAATCTTTAGTGGTGATGCTGAATGATGAACATATCTGCTTACAATACAGACTTCAGTATGCTAGCAGAAGGGGTAGGGAAATCAGTTCAATCATAAAGGAACTAAATGCTCACCCAGTTCATATCTTTTGGACAAGCATCATTGGGTTACTGTCCTTCAAAGGGTTGTTCTGAACCTAAAATATTCCTGATGTATTCTTCTCCCCCATCTGCTTCTTGGAGTGGCAAGATAGATGAAGAAAGAGCATATAATTCTCAGTATGAGCTGCTGGCCGTTTCAAAATTTGACTGCATTTTCATTCAGCTCCCTTGTGAAATGTTTGATGGGAAGGAGCTGATAACAGATAGCCTGAGTCAGTTATTCTAAAGAAATATTTAAACATTTTCAGATGGTATATTAGCATGAGACTGTGGAATTGAAGAGTTATTTAACATCTTAGCTGAAAGTGGAAAATGTTAATGAGGCAGTTTAAATACTTGTGGCTCCTTGGTTTTGTCCCTCAGGGACTATTTGTCTGTTGATAACCATGTTTACAGCAATAAAATAATGATTAAACATAGAGCTAGGCTTTCATACTGACCATGACTTCAGCAATGTTGGAAAAGAAGGGAAATATATGGGAAAAGGGGGAAAGAGAGAGAATGGAGCATGATGGGTGAAGAATAGAGGGACTCCACCAAATCAACAGGGTACGATTAACTTCACAGATGTGCTATGACAAGGATAAGCAACTGTGAAATGAAGAAAGTCAGGCAGTTGATCAAACAAGAAAAAGGAGGGCATGAAAAACACATCAGTGAAAAACTTGCTTCTATGGACTGTCAGCTCCAACAGCAACCCTTTACTGATGTTTCTATCCCAGTCCTCTGGAAGGAAATATCTGGAAACTGGATTGTATCATCAGTTGCCCAGTGCAAGTATTCTTTAGAGATCAAGATGGTCTCCATGGGTTCATTTTTGGCCACCACCTCTTTCTGGAATGGCAATTAAACACATACACATTGAAAGCCTGAAGAACGCAGTTGATGAAAGGAACTGTTGGATGCCTCTCATCATCATCATCATCGTTTATTGATTAGTCAGCTGACCATATCAACAATAAAAATATAATACATAATACAAAAATACAGATATAAAAATTACATACAAATGGACGCAGGTCATATAAAATTATCTAAAATAATTAAAACATATAAACTTAAACTTAATAAATAGTGAGTTTGATATAAGAAGTAAAATACATGGTAAACAAGAAAGATAAAATAACAAGTATAAAAATTCAGTCCGAACATTTAAATAAGCTCATCGCCATGACAGGGGACCCCATTTTGTGTGATAAAAAGTTCTCTCAGGTAGGCAGCTTTTATAATAAATTTTGCAATCCTGTGGACTGAGTGTGAATTCTCTCCAGAAAGAAAATAGGTCAATTTAACAGTTGGATCTCAATTGGTCGTTCTAACCAGAAGTGGTTGTAAGTATTGAGATCTCACCTTGGTATATATACAGCAATCAAACAGGATATGCACAATATCCTCTATGGCTGATGCACCACAGATGCATGTTCTTTCATGGTATGGAATTTTTCGAAACCGTCCTATTCTTACCATAGAATTAAGTTGTTCAAATCTAGCTCTGGTGAAAGCTATTCTCTGTCTCTGTGTTAGGTTCAACCTAAGATACTTTTCTAGACCAAATATAGTTTTATTTTTGGCTAACCAATTTAGAGACTTCGAACTGGCCAGCAGAGCTATATCTGTTTGGGCACTGATGTCCAAAATTCTTTGTTTTAATATTTCCTGTGCTGAGTGTCCACAAGATAATAAATAAGACAGGGAAAAGCCAAGCTGGTGCATTAGTTGGAAGGGCAGGCATATCCAGGAATTTGAATGCTGGAGATCTAACTGTTCATCTAAGCAAAGCTTAGGGAGTCTTCCTGGGTCCATTTTGAGGATCCTTTGCCAGTAGTTAAAAACTTTTATCAAAACCTGGCACAGAATAGAATGTGCCCCTAATTCTGCTCTCACTGCTTGAGCCAGAGTGTTCTTATCTGCTCCTAGTATCCTCCTTAAGAAGCAGCTCTGTGCCTGCTCCAAAAGTGGTACTTTCATTTGACCCCACAATTCTGCCCCGTAGGATAGAATAGGCATGATTTTGGCCTTATAAACTTTTAGAATAGGGGATATACTGGAGGGGTGGTTATAGTTTATCAGTTTATAGAGTATGTTAGAGTTGACCATAGCTCTCTGTTTGTTTCTTCTAAGGCCTCTCATTTATAGGGTCTGTCATGCATAGCAATTCTTGGAGACCTCTCAGGGTCTCTCATTCCTAGTTTTTTTTTTAATTTTTATTGTGAAAAAGCAACAACAACATAACAAACATAAAAGTGAGGGGAAAGAAAAAATGCTTACATTTCTATTTCTCTCTACATTTCTTATACATACTATTACTTATACAATGTGTTATAAATCATACTGATTATATATTTTTGATTATTGATATCTGCATCTCATTCTCATTGTACCAGTTGTTATTAATTATACCTATAATTGCTGAATTGGGCCTGAACTCTCTTGAAATTAGTGCCTGGTGGATGACCTTTAAATTTTGGTTTAAGATCCATTTTTGGCCTAATAGATCTGGCCTCCTATGCTTCCTATTATCTGATGCCTATTATACAAGATGGGCTTCACTGTATGAAAACAAGATAATATCCTTGGGCTTAAGATTAGATTCCCTCCTTTTACTAACTGAAATGAAGTGCTTTAAAACTGTTAGGGCATGTCTCATGGAGAGGGAATACCACCTTTCATATCCATCACCCCCTAGGGTCTGTTCCCCATTGATGCTCGGTGTGCCTCCCTAGCCAGGTAGAATCCCAGATTATTTTCAAACTCTTACGTTGCTGGTGGCAAGAAAGGCCTTTCTACTTGCAAGGCTGAATGTACATCCTTCGAACGTGACCAAGGGCAGATATTTACAGATCCCTTTCTTAAAGCGTACGTGCCATTGTGCACAAGCTCCCGACGATCTCCTCATATTAAATTGAGCTATCCATTGTATTCAAATTTAAGGGAAAAGCTGTTAAGGAGACTATTAGAAATGAATATCTGCCTAGATAGGCTATCTGTAGAATACTTATTGGATGACCGAAACCCACACGTTACTAGATTGATGGCCAATTTCCTGGTTGAGGCAGCAAACTTATGGTTTAAACTGTCAAGCAAGGATCCTTGATGTCTTATTGATAGGTACATGTTTATGTTATAGTATGTTATAGTATGCCTAATAAAGGTCAATTGAATTGAAATTGAATACCTATAATTAACATTTTCAAAATATAATATTAGTAACTTCATTCTTATTTCTATCCTTTCCAAAATATAATAATTGATAATTTCATTCTTATTTCAATTCTAAACCATAAATATCATTACCTAATTACTTTTATTACCTTACTTACCAATATACTATTATTTTTTTCACCTATTCAACCCTAAATTAAACCTATCATTATAACTAAGTGTACCCCATCCCCAGACCCTATTATATCTCATATTATTCCACCTTCCAAAATTTAACTCTTCTTGTGGAGGTGTGACACCTTCCTCTTTTGTAAACACTTTTTCCACAAATATCTTCCATATTGCATCAAAATCACTCCCTTTTATTATTCCTTTTTTAACCTTAATTCCACGTGTTAACTTGTCATTACTTCTTTATACCAATCCTTTGTTTGAAGATCTCCTTGAATTTTCCATTTTCTTGATATAATTAACCTTGCTGCAGTTAGGAAATTTGTAATTAAGTCTTCATAGCCTGGGTGCAATTAACCTTATCATACATAGATAACAATGCTATACTTGGGCATATTTCTAAATTAATTTCTGTTATCTCTTTTGTCTCTTTAAATACCATTTGCCAAAATTTCTGTACATATCTACAATTCCACCATATATGAATATAAGTACCAATTTCGTGGCAGCCCCTCCAACACAACCTCAAATAATTCTTATCTATGTGATTTAACCTTACTGGTGTTAGGTATCATCTCCAAACCAATTTATAATAACTCTCCTTTATTTGTACAGACAAATTTTTTAAATGGTATTGATTCCAAATTTTTTCCCAATCCTGAATGTCTTTTTTTGTGTGTGTGCTAATTCTTCCTCCTATATTTTTTCTAAGATATTCCTCTTGCTCTTTATGTTTCAACAACATTTTATATATTTCACTTGTGGTACCATTCAAGATTTCATTTTCCTCCATACTTTCTCTTTGATTGATCATTTGTTCAAATTTAGTATATTCTCTAAAATCTTTATTATTTCTATTCCAATTCCTTGTCCACTGCTCTAACTGAATACAATTGAGCCGTGATATCTTTGTACCCTGCAATCTCTCCTTTATTTTATCTTTATTCCTCATTATATTCATCCAGTCTTTTAACTTATATATTCTCTGTTCCCTTAATTCCTCCTTTAATTCCTAATTCACCCCTCAGATTCACCAGAAATATTTCCACCATCACTACTGGAGTTAATGGTGAAGTAGCGGGCATTAACTTTTCCTTATATTTCTTCCAAATCGCTAATATAATTTTCTCATTCTGTTACCCTGTAAATTGGGGGTCCCGGGAGGGGCGCCCAAATAACCAAACAACAACAAGCAAATTAGCTGGAGCACTCTCTTGGCTAACGAGAGGCAGAGCAACACAGCAGAATCTTTTATCCTATGTATACCGGTTCAGGTTAGTGAGGAGTCAAGCAGTTTCAAAATACTAACAGTATTTATTAAACACAAAATAATAAAAGCACAAGCACACTCCTAACTAGAAAAGGAAAGAAGGAGAATTTGGGGAATGGGCAATACGCCACCTGTCCAAAGTACTGGAGATACCAATTGAAGAGGAGGAAATCCAGCGTAGGGACCGAGGGGAATCTGCTGGACCAAGCAGCAGTGAGGCAAGGAAGAAGATCCGACGGAAGCTTCAAGTGATTTCAGCAAATGATTTTCAGCAAGGTCTGATGAGAGTTCCAGATGGTTCAAGTGATCCAGCGAGAGTTCCGGACGGTTCTAGTGATTCAGCAAGAGTTTAAGTGATTTCGGCAAAGTCCAGTGAGAGTTCCAAAGAGCTCTCAGAACGGGGGATTTTTATAGGGAGAAGAACAACTGCAAGCTAGTCTGGTCTCTGGTGAGAACAATAGGTTTTGGGCTGGAGACAAAGCTTCCGAAAGGTCAGAATTTACATGATCGAATTATATGCCAAATTGACAATAGAATGGCCAGTATGTAGCTGCGGCTAGCTCGGCCGTTAAATGGCTAGCTCGCCAGGGTGTTCTCTCAGGCAGAGAGTCCTTTCGTTAAGGTGTTTGTTTCGAGAGGTCTCCCCCTGAAGCAGATCTGGTGATATCTGGTGTTAGAAGCAACAAGTGTCATCCATGCCTAGCTTTGTGCTTGTTCGGTGGGGCCTCACAAACACTTGGCTGGTGGCAGAAGGCCAAATTATGATATCAAAAATGATATCTTTGCTTCACCAAAGATCAGACCAGATCGCAGTGGTAACAATTCCTAGGGTTATTGCCTTTTGATGTCTAGTAAATAACAGCAGCAAAATTGAAAACAGCAATAAAAATGGCACAAAAAAAATGCTGGAGAAATAAAATATCTCACTACCTATTAAAAAGGTGGAACATTGTTTTTAAAGTCCTCACCAGGCATTGACAAGAAAGCACTATCAGTATTAGCTGGAAGTCCTTCAGGAGAACATTGTACAACAAGGATGTCACCATCAATCTCATTCCTGTGGGTGCCAGGACTGAATGCAAAGCCACTGACCCAGCATGGGCAAAGAAGATCTGAATATGAAATATCATTTTCTATACGAGCCTACCCAGGTGCTGATATCTTCAAGGGAGGTCCTTGTCTCAGTCATGCCATCTTCACAGGAACATCTGGGCATTCTTCCTACACTTTGGAACTCCCTTCTTAGAAAATCTAGATTGACTTCTTCCTTGTTGTCCTCCTGATGACAGGTAAAGACTACTCTGTATTGATAAGGCTTTGGGAATGAACTTTTTATGGGGAAAGTGCTTCTTATAATGTGTTTTACTACTTGTGTGCTTTATTTCATTCATTCTCTCTCTTCCCTCACCACCAGGTTCTTAAAAATATGTTTTTTAATTGTTTCTCATAGAATCATAGAGCTGGAAGAAACCACAAGGGCCATCAGCTCCAGCTCCCTGTCATGCAGGAATACATAATCAAAGCACTCCAGACAGATGTCCACCCAGTCTCTGTTTAAAAACCTTCAAAGAAGGAGACTCCACCACACTCTGAGGCAATGTATTCCACTGTCAAACTGCTCTTACCACCCAGAAGTTCTTCCTAATGTTCCAGTGGAATCTCTTTTCATATAGCTTGAAGCCACTGTTCCATATTCTAGTCCGTGGAGCAGCAGAAAACAAGCTTGCTCTGTCTTCCATATGACATCTTTTCAAATATTTAAACATGGTGATCGTGGGCACATCACACACTCTCAGCGCCCCCAAAACCTCATGATAATTTCTCCTCAGGGTTGCTATCACCCCTTGTACCCCAAGCCTGTGACTGGGGTGGGGTATCATTTTTACAAAAATTAAACATATTTATGGGTGGAAATGCATGGCTGGATGCATGCTGGCTGGACAAAAAAGTTGTTAGGTCAAGCTGCTAAGACGTGAATAAGGCCATAAAATTCGAAGGAGACTGAGACAAAAGCCCTGGCATCAAGGAGCACAAGCTAATTTTTTTTTCATATCATAAATCTTTGCATTTCTGAGCAGACCCAGAGACAATCAGAGACCATCCTTTTGATCAGAGACTGTCTTTTGGATTCTCACTCAAATTCCTCTCTGCCATTTTTTCCCTTTTTCCCTGCCAATCTAAACTTCAAGAGGCTACCATGATTTCTATGATTTGGTGTCAAAGCAATCTCCTGTCAGTCAGCCACATGAAATGCTTTGCCAAAACACTGCTTCACAGTGTGAAAAGGATATGTAAACCTTGACTGTTTTGCATCCCCTTGTAGTCCTTTAGAAGCAGGCTGCCACTCTGGCTGTTTATTCCCTGATCCTAGACTACCCTCAAGCCCTTCAGGTTTAAGCCTTCCAGAAATGGTCTGCCTCTTCAGGAATGGTAACTATTACCCACTTCTCCCTAAAAATCCCACTATCTAAACTTTCCCCCTTTTCCTTCAGTTAGCCATATGTGATTGTGAGACTGCTTGCATCTTATGTGTGTGATTGACTAATTCCCAAATAAAACATTTTAAATGTATTCTCTGAATCTCTGGTTGGTATTCCTATACTGGTAGCAGTATACACAGGTGTAAAAGATCCCATAAGGTTACCCCACCTCTTGCAGGCCTCTCTTGAGCTAATATTTCCCTACCTTTTTGAGCTAATATTTCCCTACCTTTTCATGGAGGCATGGGTACTGCTGGAGGACCTCAAACTTCCCCATGTTTTGGAATAACAAGGTCACCATAAGTCAGAAACACCTTGAAGGGACACAACAACAACAATAATAACAACAAATCACATCACCTCCTAACATTCTCTTCTCCAGGCTAAACATACCCAGCTCCCTAAACTACTGTCCTTAGGGCATGGTACTTTAATTAAATTGGTAGTTTAATTACAGGTTAATGTTTTGCGTGTTTCACTGATGATAGTTTTTTATTGTTTTTAATTTTTGTAAGCCACCAAGAGTGCCAAGGTTGGAAGAAAGCAGGAAATCAATTGATCAGTCAATAATTGATTATCTGTTTGACCATTAAAAGAAAAACAAAGACTATTTTGCCAACATGATCCACAGGTTTACCTGCAACTATACCCCACTATGTTCAGGTAGCTGAAATGGTGATCACTGAACAAAATCAGTATTCATTTTGTGTGGAGCCAAAAATGGAGCCATGGAGTCAAACTTAACTTGGAAATCAGTTCCGTTGGCCTCAGTGGCAATTGCTTTTGAGTAAACTGAGATAAGGAGAGAAAGCATAGTGTATTAATTTGAACATTTAACTAGGACCCTAGGAAACTAGAGTTTAAAGTCCCGCTCAGCCATGGAAATCTACTGGGTGACCATGATCATGTTGCATTCTCTCAGCCTTACTGGAAGGCAATGGCAAGCCTCCTCTGAATATATCTTGCCAAGAAAACTCTATAATAGTGTTTTAAATCTGGGTTGACTTGAAGGCACATAACAACAAAATATCCTTAGGGAGACAAGAAATCTTGCCAAGAAAATCAAGCCAGCAAGATATAGCGGGTTGAGTGTAGAACTAGGACTCCAAGAGACCAGGGTTTGAATCCCTAATCAGCCATGGAAACCCACTGGGTGATCTTGGGCAAGTGACACTCTCAGCCTTAGAGGAAGGCAATGGCAAAACTCCTCTGAATAAACCTAGCCAGGAAAACCTTATCACACAGTCACCATAAGCTGAAGTCATCTTGAAAGCACATGACAACAACAGACTTAGAACAGGCTGCAAAGGTTATCAAGTACCCAGATCAGGGTGGGGTGGGGGGACAAGAAATCCAACCAAACCAGACAAATATTTGACATAGCAGAATTCCTTGTATATACTCCGTCACAAAAGATACTTTTTTAGTTCATATTGAGAAAACTTTGAAGGAGAGTTGAGCAGAGGAAAACAACTCCTTCCAGATTAAGGAGGGGAGATGTACAGTATTTTGAAAACTGCAGTCAAAAATATAAGATCCTCGCTTGAAAAAGAATGAAGAGAAACTTTCCTTCACAGGTTTGCTTTGGAATCAAACCAGAAAAGCAATTGGCAGGCGATAATGAGAACAGCAGGCTGGTTTTCATCTGCCTGGATCTTGCACATGGAATTCTCCATTCAGCAAATTGGCAGGTAGCTGCGTCTCTCAAGCAACTTAAGAGCACTGATGTAGCACTGCCAGTTCTGAACCTGTCCCTTCTAGCCTGTGATAGAGCTTGGTGCTTTCTGAAAGGAAAAGAGAAAGCAGAGAGAAAGAAAGCCTGAGAACAGAATTGTCATGTGAATTCAGGAAAATTAGTCACGTTGATTCAAGGAAAACAAATGGCCATTGGTTTATCAGTGCTAATCGGAAGTATGTGAAACCCAGGAACATAGGTGCTCTTTAGGGCTGAGAGGAAATATAGCGTTGCTCTTTACAGAATCCTAACTTCTTTCATAGTAAGGAAAATGAACGAGTAAATATGACTCAGTATAAGCAAGTGAAAAGTGATGTATATTAGGATCTAAATTTCCAATTTAGGTGGCCAGTGGACAGTGACTGACTAAGAAAGAGATCTTGTGATTCAGGTAGATAGCTCAAAGAAAATTTTAATCCATTGCATGGATGAGAAAAAAAAAGTTGAATTCTATGTTTTGAAATGAGGATGAGGATGATGAGGATGTCTTACTCATCTCTCCCTATGAATCAAGGTAGGAAACAAGAACAGATAACATAATGTGTAAAATCAGTTAAAAGGGTATATAGAACCAATACTTATAATATTATCTCCGTAGGCCTACTGGAAGAAATTAATCTTTACTGCTCTTTTGACTGTAGACTGAATCTCCAATGGATGACTCTCTTCTGGCAAGTCATTCTACAATCTGGGGGTGGCCAAAGAAAATGTCCTTTGGGTAACAGTCAGTATACTTCAAAATGACTGAAGTAGATGCCCCCCCTCCCCGCCAAAGGACCAGAGTATATGTGGTGGATTATACAGGAGTTAATCTTTCTGTTTGATGAGAAAAACAGAATAAAAACAACCAAGCATCAGCCAAAAACAAAACCAGAAGTAACTTCTGATTCCCCTTTCTAGTTATTTTTGGCCAAATAGAGGCAGGGGGTTTGGGGGTGCCTGTCACAAGGGCAAAACATCCTCCAAAACAGCCCACTCCCAATGGGAACTACAAATGTGGCATATCAAGTTGAACATCTCACATAGTGACAATACAAATAATGGGACTTTATTTATTAAATATTTGAAACATTTCTATAATGCATCTTCATCACATGGAATTCCTGAATGGTTTACCCTATAAATGACAAATTATTGAGAAGACTAAGGCAGTTGAATAAAAACTAGTTGTCTGGCAGCCAAAATAAAAGACAACAATACACATTTCAATCACTCTTTCCATTACAAATGTAGATGGATGAATTCTTCAAACCAGGATGACACCACAGAGAAAGAACACAATGCAATTCCATAGAACGGCATTGGGAATGTGTGGGCCTTAAGATATTGTTAGACCATAACTTATATCTGCCTTCACTGGCATAGCTGGTGGCTACATCACACTGTTGACTCATGTTTAACTTGTCGACTACTGAGATTCCCTAGATTCATTTCATATGTACTGTTGTCAAGTCAGGTGCTATCTATATTATATTAGCACATTTCTTTTTTTCTTTTTTTTCCTGACCAAATGTGGTACCTTAATTTACCTTTGTTGAAAGTCATTTTGTTAATTTTGGTCCAACTATCCGAAGTGTTAAAGTCATTCTGAATCCTGATCCTATCCTCTGGGTTAATAACTACATGTATATGTATATATGTATATGCCTTCGAGCTCCCTGTCAACTTATGGTGACCCCATGAATTTCATAGTGTTTTCTTAGGCAAAGAATACTCAGAGGTGGTTTTGCTAGTACCTTCCTCTGAAATACAGCCTACAGCACCATCTATTCACTGGCTTTCTCCCATCCAAGTACTAAGCAGAGTTGAGCTGGCTCAGCTTTCAAGATATGGTGCCTTTAGGGTAGTTGGGTCCTCCAGATGTTTTGGACTTCAGCTCCCAGAATTCCTGACTGTTAACCAAGCTGGATGAGGCTTCTAGGAGTTGATGTCCAAAACATCAGGAGGACCCAAGTTTGGGAGCCACTGCTTTAGTGTATTTAGGTTAGGGTGATAACTACTCCTTCTTAATGCAGTGTCATCTGCAACTTTGATAAGCATGCCCTCTGTTTCATCATCCAAGTCACTGAACAACACCAGGCCTAGGAGAAATTCCAGAGGCACCGCATACTTTTCGCTAGACACTAGTCAATTCCCCCCATGATGAAGGTGAAACATTGGTAAGCACATTCAGATCTGGTCAGTTAGGCATTTCCAAATCCACCTAAACAGCATGCTCTAGTCCACTGACAATGGTATTTTGCTATATAGAAAACAAATTTCTGCATTTCTAGTTTTCATGCAGAACAGAGATGCTATTTTCTCTGCAAGAAACATGTTTTTTGGGGGTGCAGAAATGATATTTTATGCACAGAAGATGCTGTGTTCTGTGCAACAACAACAAAAAAAACCATACATTTTTCATGCAGAATAAGTCCCAAACTGTGAAGATTCTTGCCTTTGTTCAGTTCTTCTCATCAGTTTCCTAACACTTGAGAAACCTGCTTTTCAACCACTGCTTCAAGTATTCTTCCCATCTCTATTTCGTCTCTATCTCCATTTATCTGTTGTCTCAAAACCCTCCCATCCAAACCTCCATGTAACTTCCCTGTTTCTCCAGCAACAATAGAACATGGGAAAGGGAGGATTCTCTAGGCTTCCCTCTCTGACAACAGGTGTGGTGCTCTGATTGGCTGACAGAAACCATGAATCCAGTATGATGTAGCAGCTGGAGTGCTGGACTGGGAGCTGAAGGTCCCAGGTTCTTCCCACCTATGGATCATATTGGGTGAACCTCTGTCAAAACTCATCTTGTCTCATGAATATCAGAGAACCACAGAGGAAGCAGGAGAGCCATGGATGCCACATTGTATTCACTAGAGGAACAGGACACAGCTAAGGATGACAACAATGACAACAGTCATGGGAAATCATGTAGATCTACCAGTGCTACTGACAAACATATAACAAAGGATGGATGCCATATAGGAAACTACTTTTGTTATCATTTTGAGATGAGTCTAAAGGCTGGCAGATTAAGATCCCAATCCCTATCTCCCCAAAGGCTTGCTGCCACATCTGCTTGCTGGGAATGCAGCTGCCTCACACTTGTTACTGGTCTCATGCTGTTGAGAATGGACATGGTGAGAAATTAGTCCCCAGAGTCAGCCTGAAGTGCTTTTTTTTAATGATTTTTTTAAATTGTGCATAAATCAAAGACAGAAAAAAGGCCTTATATAACAACAGATAAACAAATACAAATACAAATAACAATAATACACCCCTCCCTTGTTAGGGCTTGTAAAGGGCTTGTAAAGCCCTAGCAATCAAAAGACTTCCCATATGTCAAGGGATCAGCTTAAATTATTGTTTTCCCACAACATTCTTTTATTAGAAGGTTAAAAAGAAAGAAGAATAATCAATATTATTCTCCATTTTCCATTTCTTTTTAAGCTGTTTTTTCCACCATAAGAGGAAAGAAAAATTAACAGAAATAGATTTGCTTTTGCTAGATTTTTAACATATCAGAGTGGTCTAAGCGTATGTATGTGTGTGTGTACACACACACACACACACACACACACACACACCAACATACATACATATAGATACTTGGTTGTTACTGGGCTGTACATCCCCCATGGCTTGATATGGTTTAATTGGTTAAATATGATTTAATTGGCAAAATACATTAACTGGCTTTGGTATAAAACATACCCTGCTATGGCTGTATAGCCAGGCTGGTCAAGAGGGAAAGACTGGTTGAACACGTGTACTGCGAATTAGGCCAGAAAGCACCTCCTAAGTGTGGTGAGGTCATAGTCAGGAAATCACCAGGAAACTCTAGAGATAATAGGCTGCTGCTAGCCTTAACAATTCTGCTTTCTCAGGCAATAGTGATGGGGAAATTCCCACCAGACCGCTGATCGTCTCGAGTCTTCTTCCCATTGACCTGTAATTTCTTCCATTATTCTTAATCCAATCCACAGACAATGAGCTATTGGACCACCATTAGCCCCCTTGTCACCCGAAGTTAAGACCATCAACCCATCCTGTACCTTATTGTACATGTTGCAAACTCTGTTATTTACCCAGCCAGAAAGCCATTCACATCCTTGTCCTCCAGGCATAAAGGGTGTAAAACCCCCTAATTTTGACCAATTAGCTCACAGTACACCAATTGCTGGTTGCCCTTCTGCCACTCTAATTCCTAACTGTGTACTGTCTTTAGATGCAAGTCTAAGCCACTTTGCTGCTCTTCTGGATTGGTAAATATCGCCCACTCCCTGAAATCTCACTATCAACCTTTCCTCCCTTTTCTTCCAGTTAGCCTTGCATGACTGTTTGAATATTGTGTGCATGTGATTCAATTTCCCCCAGTAAAATACATTTTACTTTACTTTTGCATCTCTGGCTGGTTCTTCCCTGCACAAGACCCCAAAAACATTGATGGAAAGATCTCACTAGGTTGCCACCCTCTTGCAGGCCTCCTTATTCTGCTAATAATTGCCCATCTTTGCACAGAGGTACTGGAATCATGGGTGGATCCCTGACTCACCCACTTTTGGGGGTAACATGGTCTGAGATTCATTAGTCAGTCACTCCTAATACAGAGCAATTGCCCTTAACATCATTGTGGATTTTGTTTGTAATGATCTCGAAGCTATAAGGAGCCTTAGCAACACATCCAATAGTTAATGTAGCTGTATATACTTTTACATTTGCGTGAGAATTTTTGTAGACAGCAAATGCATCCCCAAGTGAGGCATGATAATGAGCAGATAGTAAAACTGTTGAGCTGATGTGCTTTAACTGGCTTGTAACTCTGTCACCTCCATATGTGTCTGCAGTCATATCTTTCTCCACAACTGCATCCGTCTGGCAAACTTATTATCTCCCTCTTTTCTCAGTGTTGCTTTTCCATTACTGCTAAGGAAACAAGTCTCCTGTTAATTCAACTATGGCCTTTTGGAGCTTTTAGAGAAGGAGAAATGCCTTGTTACAATACTCTTTGCAATCACTAAGTATTTGTCTACACAGTTCTTGCATAGAACTGCATGCATGAATGCATAGCATGCCTCCTTTCATATTTCCCATGAAATAGGAAGAAATGGGATTTCTCTGTACTAGATGTGCTGGTCGAAATGAATGACAAAATCATCCAAGATCTCTGTGTGGGTGGGAAATGTGAGTGTTTAATCATGAAGCCCTATGCAAGATAGAAAAAGAAGCTGATGATTGCCTTGTTTGGCATAATTATTTTTAAAAAATTCATGATTGTGTTTGCATCCAAACAGGATATGGAAGATGAAAAGTCAATAGAGAATGATGTGAGCATTAAGAAGCATAAAAGAGAGAGACAAAAGCCAGGATCAAAAGAGTCCTATTATATACACCCAAGAGATTGGGTGTGTTTCATGGGATATTTCTCATCTTTGAACAGATAAATCACATACAAACACATACACACATATATCAGGAACTCTTCTATAAACAGGTGTTCAGTTTCAAAAGCATGGTATGGGAGCACTGCTGTTCAAGGATCAGAATCCCAGATCCTAAACTGTTTTAAGCATATGAGATGAATTGCACAGTTGAAATTAAAAAATGCAAAGAAGGGTGACCAGGTTAGTGGAAATGCCACAAAGTATTGTTTATTAATTATTGTTTATTCTGTCGTATCCCATGTCTTCCTCCAAGCCTGGAGCTCAAAGAGCTACCAAAAATTAAAACAAATACACCTAAAAACATATACATTTACCTGTATCTGTACACAGGTAAAAACTTACAAAGAGGTATTCTTAAAATGAAGTTAAAACCAATTAAAATGTGTTAAAGGCTAGAAGAGAAAAACCAGACAAAACAACACACAGCTAAAAGTCCTCTGCGGTCAATTTCTAAAAGTATGTTGAAACAGAAATGTTTTTACCTGCTGATGGAAGGATAGTAAGGGAGGTGTTAACCTAAAAGTTGGGGGACTTTAGGGTTCAACCACAATGCCAGTGTCTCCTCAGAATTTGGGGAATAATGTCTCAAAGGACTCCTGTGAGAAGAGGGTATTGGCAGGATCTTTTCACCAGTACTTACTGCAGAGATGACTGCAGTTAAAAGTTAAAAGAGTATTTTATTGGAAATTAATAGACACATACAAGAAATCAAACAGTCCCACAAACTATACAAAGCTATTGAAAGAAAAGATGGGAAAGGCTGGATAAAGAGAGATTTTGGATAGTCTCAGGAGACCATGTGCAATGTGATGCCAACATCTTACAAATTGTAGGGGTTGGAGCTGGAGTTTATATACCTTATTTCCCACTCTGAAGGATGGTGTATGTTAATGGTAAAGAGAACAGGGAAGGTCTCTGTTAGGTATTCTCACAGCAAGGTTGCTTGATTGCTTTACTCAGGCAATTTCATCTTCTATTGTATTTGAAGGTTGGGTTCTTGAAAGGATTATCCCAAACTCATTTAATGTCAGGGTCTTCCATCTAATGCTCTTGAAATTATGACCTGGCCATGCTGAGGTCACCATGACCTAGCTTGCAGCCCAGTTTCCTTCTACTGCATGTTTCCCAGCCAATTTTTCTATCCAGCAGGATGGGGTAGGGGTGTAAGTCATCCTAGCCTTTCTAAAATGGTGGGAGTGGAGAAAATAGATATTGGAACCTAAGAACACAGGAAGACTCCTGTCCCATATCTAGTACAGAATTCTGTTCAGCAGCTGGCCAAATGGATGTCTATGAGAAGTCCATAAGCAGCCCATGAAGACAATAGCCATTTCTGACAATTGTTCCCTAGCAGAGGAATGGTGCCTCCAATTCTGGATTATCAAGTGGACATTTTGACTAGGAGCTTTGTTCCCATTGATTTATCTGTTCTCTTTTTAAAGCTGTCTGACTTGGTGCCCACTACCATATGTCGAGAGAGCAAAGTCCATCAGCCACACATTGCTTAAAGAAGTACTATCTGTTCTGAACCTCACACCATTCTGCTTCCTTAAAAGGCCCTACATTCTAGTTTTTATGAGGGGAAAAAAGACTCTTCCTAACCACTTTCTCCACAGCATTCATAGATCTTGGTTACTGTGCACCTTCAAGTCATTTCTGATTTACAGCAGCCCTAAGAGGAACCTATCACAGAGGTCATTTCCGCACTAGACTGTTTTAGTGCTATTATTCCACTTTCAACATCCTATGGAATCTTGGGGTTTGCAGTTTAGGCCCCTCTCTAAACTGCAAACCCCAGGGTTCCATAGGATGTTAAAGTGGAATAATAGCACTATAACAGTCTAGTGTGGAAATGGCCAGAGTTTTCTCAGCAAGATTTGTTCAGAGGAATCATAGCATAGCATCATAGAGTTTGCAGCGACCACAGGGACCATCCAGTCCAACCCCCTGCTATGCAGGAACATACATCAAAGCATTCTCAACGGATGGCCATCCAGCCTCTCCTTAAAAACCTCCAAAGAAGCAAGAGACTCCACCACACTCCATGGGGGCAGCATATTCCACTACCGGACAGCTCTGACTGTCAGGAAGTTCTTCCTGAGGTTCAAGTGGAATCTCCTTTCCTGCAGCTTGAATCCATTGCTCCTTGTCCTAGTCTCTGGAGCAGTGGAAAACAAGCCCTCTCCCTCCTTGACATGACATCCCTTCAAATAGTTAAACATGGCTATCATGTCCCCACTTAACCTTCTCTTCTGCAGACTAAACATCCCCAGCTCCCTAAGCTGCTCCTCATAGGGCATGGCTTCCAGACCCTTCACCATTTTGATTGCCTCCTCTGGACACGCTCTAGCTTGTCAATATCCTTCTTGAACTGAGGTGCCCAGAACTGGACACAGTATTTCAAATGAAGTTGAATGAAAGCAGAATAGAATGGTACCATTACCTCCCTTGATCTAGGCACCATACTCCTGTTGATGCAACTAAGAATCGTGTTGGCTTTCTTGACTGCCACATCACACTGCTGACTCATGTTCCGCCTGAGATCTACCAAGACTCCAAAATCCCTTTCACATATACTGTTATCCAGTCACGTTTCCCCCAACCTGTGGTTTGCTGCTGCCTTCCTCTGAGGCTGAGGGGGTATGCCTAACCAAAGACCACCCAGTGAGTTGTCATGGCAGAACAGAGATTCAAACCTTAGTCTCCCAGAATCCTAATCCAACTTTCCAATCATGTTGGCATGTTTGCTATGCAAAGAGTATGAACTTCTCTATTGTGTCTCCTTTACTTGCTTTTTCCCCCTAAACCGAAACAGCCCTAAATATTGTAACCTTTCCTTGTAGGGGAACTGTCTCATCTCCCTAACCATTTTGGTAACCTCAGCTAATTTCCATATGAAGAAAAATTGGTTGTTTTCCCCCTCCTTCTTTGGGAAAGTGGGAATCCTGAGAAAAATGAATGAATCTTTATGACAGTACAGAGATGTCTGTACATTCCTAGCATCAAAACCATTGAGTACTCAGACTACTTTGATCTATTCAAAAGCACATTCCACAATCGGGCTTAATTTGAATACACGATACAAATGTTTAACAAGTACTGATTTTATAGCAACAACAATCACTTACATCAGAGAGCTTCACTTTATGGTCTTATTCCTGACAAACATATTTATCATTTGTAGGCTTGTTTTTTAAAAAAGCATGTAGGTTATGCTCTTTGAATCAATATCCTCATTACTTTTAATTAAAAAGGAATGAAGACACATGGGAACTAATTTGAATAGCATCTCCATCTTGCATTAAAGATTCACAAGCAGTTCACAGTGGATGCAACAGAAGAAAGCATGGGCTGTAGAAGAAAGCCTAGACAATGTTTTATAATGAGCGTGTATACCAGTATGTGTACAGATGTGCAAAAATGAAAAAAATAGATTGTATGGTACAGTGCTTAAGAAAGTTAATTGGACTGAATTTATACCAACTCACTTTGTCACACAATAACTGCATCTACCATCCCATGGCTTGGTTAAGTTGAGTCACACACATTGTCAACTAAAACTCCTGGAAATACATTTTGATTTTAAGAATTGGAAATGATAATAGAGAAACTCATTTTGGTGCCAAAGAAGATAACACTGGCAGAATTGAAACAAGTGTCAATTTACCTACATTCCCAATTGACATCTAGCTGAAGTTCAATTCTTTGGCTAGGCAGTTTTGGTGCTGCTCTCCTCCTGCTCCCTCCTCCTTCTTTCTCCTTATTCCACTTCATCTTCAGCCTACCTTACTTGTATTGATCTTCCTCCAGCTAATCAAGCCCTGGATCCTCCTGGGATGTTATTTTGACATGTGTAAGGAAGTCGCCAGACAGTTCTCTCCACATTCACGGGTTTGGCTGATGCGAATCTGATTATTTGCAAGACATATGCTTGCCTTCCCCCCATTTTTCTCCTCCCATCTGTTGCATTCCTCACCCCAGGTTTGCAAGGCTTGTGTTTAAAATGGATTTTTTTTCCCTTTTGGGTAAACCAAGCCCCCTCCCGCTGCTGAAGGTGTGGCCTCTCTGCCCTGTGATTGCACATTCTGCTGTGTATTGGTTGCTGCTTTGTCAGTTGCTCTCTTTTCTCCTACTCCTCCTTCCTGAAAATAACCACCGGAAGTAGTTAGAACTCCAAAACTCCCCTCTTCTCTGCTTAAGGGGAAAGTACCACTAAGCCTTTGAGGCTGTCTTTTCTCTCCCCCCGCCAATGCTGGGGCTAGAGGCAAATGAATAGGAAGAGGAAGCTCTAGAGGAGAATGGAAGAGGAACTGGGGGGGGAGAACCACAGTTTTCCCACTTTTGTGAGGGTACTGTGCCCCCAACCCTCATGAACATGGAGAAGCTACTATACTCTCTCATGCAGACCATTTCCCCATTTGCTTATGCAGCCTGGGAGAACTGCTCCACTCTCCACCTCTTAACTGGAACAGCCACTGGAACGACCCCATTGGGTTTCTTCACCACCTGTTTCCATAAGTGTGCCAAGGATGCATCACATTGTATCAGTAGTAAACCAGGTCCTAGTTTATATATGCAGACCTTTGAATATGTAGGAACTTTTACTAAGAGAGAAACTTCTCATGTAGTAGCTTCATTGTGGAAATTATCCAGAACCTGAAAAATTACTTTCTAAAAGTCATTTGTTCTGTTACAAATCATACTATCTAAAAAGTGTATCTTTGCTATTGTTCATTACAAGCATGAAAAAAAATTTAACTTGTTACACTACTTCCACTGTTTGTCACTTTTCCATTACTTCCTGCAATGAGGGCAATGAGCAACAGATTCAAACTACAGGAAAAGAGATTTCACTTAAACATCAGGAAGAACTTCTTGACAGTCAGAGTCATTCGACAGTGGAATATGCTGCCTCGGAGTATGGTGGAGTCACCTTCTTTAGAGGTTTTTAAGCAGAGGCTGGATGGCCATTTGCTGGGGGTGCTTTGAGTATGTTCCTGCATGGCAGGGGGTTGGACTCAATGGTCATTGTGGTCTCTTCCAACTCTATGGCCATTTCTGCACAGGTTAAAAAAAACCAGTGCAGTGCGTCCTCCACGGAGGATGTCTGCACCTTGGAGCAGACTGGGTCCGGACTACTTAGTGTAAATCCACACCTCAGTCCAGTCCGGAGTGACCCCAAGTGGTCCTCCAGCGTGTTTTTGAAAAACCTGATTTTTCAGGTTTTTCAAAATGCCGACACGTGCCATTGCGTGCCTGCTCTCCAATGCAGATTCGCAGGCTCGCACCAATGCAAGCCTGCGATCTGCGGAGGGTAGGCTTTAGGCCGGCAAGCCTCAGCGCTTAGTCGTGACCCACGACCAACCGGAAGCTGCCATTTTGGATGCCAGAGCACTGCTCCTCCTCGCCCTGGACTGGACCAGACCCAAAGAAGATCCGGTGACTAGTGGCAGGGAGCGATTTCCTCGCCACGTGCGGAAATGGCCTATGTTTCTATGATTCTATGAAGGAGGAAAACCTTTAGAACTGATGAGAGAATGAATTCCAAGCTGCCTATAAAAATATTCTTTTAAGGTAACGTTTGGGAGTAACTTGAAACTGTTGTACTAATAAAGTAGTTAAGTTATTATTTTGAAACAAGAAAGTACTTAAGTTATCATTTTTAAAAAGTGGCTTTGTTACTCCAATATTAACTCTTCACTACTCCCCCAGTGTAACTGATTGCATCTAACAGTGTTACTTGTAACCCATTACTTCCAAATTCTGGGGCTATTTTTCAGTCTGAAGCTGCCCAGATTCTGGGCAAGGAATGTCTATAATTTTGAGGAATCTCAAAAGCTGCTGTTAGATGAGTTCATAGATGGTAAAATAAAAAATGTTACTTTTGGCAGGAATAACAACATAACTTTACACTTTTGTGAGGAACCTGTGAGAAACTTACTTCCCTGAGACTTGCTCAGAGAATTCTCCTGAGAGTTTTCACACCAGAAAGTTTTAAGGAGTTGGTGAAATTTGAAAATTGGTGCAAAGTACTCTTGGACACCACAGTAAACTTGGCCAGTGAGAGATCTTGAAGAAAATATCATATCAATTTATATGTTTGTTGCACACCATTTTGGAAATCTTGAACAAGCAATGATCAACATAACAAGATTTGAAATTGTAAATGTTGATCTATTTACCTCATCTAATTTCTAATGATTTTAGATGGTATTATTGTTAATAGCCAAAACTTGGTTCATTCATGAATAGAGATATCAACCTTGCCTGCTGTCCTGACTTCAGTCTTAGCTGAAGTTCAGTTACCTCAGTCTTAGCTAACTTTCAAGTTAACTAATCTGTCAGTTCTTGTAAAGTATTTTCCTTCGTCCAACCCCACCTCTTCTGTTAAATAGTCTTGGAGGTCATTCTGAAGTTGGATGTGCAAGGGGGGGCCTGGAAAACTGTGTTCACTAAAATATTAATATTTTATTAATATCAGCACTTCACTGGGTTTATCACTACATGGGCATAAATCTCATACATTTTATTTGACAGAAAGATGAATATGACAAGAGTGAATTCTAGGGAGGGAGATGGAAGAAAGGAGAACTGGTTTTCAGGGAACCCAAAAGTGAAAGTGAGAAAGTCAAGTTTGCAGGCATCAAATGTCATTGAACCGAAACATCCTGCACTTTGTACATTACTGTGTAACAGAAATTTTCCTTCTAGTTCTGTAGCCAACATGATGGGGGAGTTCATCACAACTGGTCAAAAGAGGCATTGTTCTTGCCAAAGCACAGCTTTTGAAGACACAGGCATAACCGTTTTATGCAACTCATTTTATAAAGGGCACAAAGTGTTCAAACTTCAATCTGGAATCTCTTACAGATTTTGTTCAATTGTAATGTGCCTCTCATTTTGTGTAGTTTCATATCCCTTCATTAAAAATCCAAAGTGGAGATTCATTTGCTCATGAGGCTCTTGCAAAAAATAGGCCTTTAATGTCCAGATGTGAGACCGTATCAGGGACTTCTGCCCTTCTGCTGCTTCTTGCAGACGAGGAAAGTTTCCAGATGCCAGGCTGACCAGTGATGGGAAGGCGGGCAGCAGTGCGAACCATCAGCAGACAAGGGAACAGAGCAACTCAGCTATAAAAGTCAATGCTGTAGCTAATGTTGGAGAATGGAACACTGTCACCAGAGTGTAGAAGTGTACCCTACAGCTATCTCAATTTGGCAAGGACAATCCCAATTAATTCTCTGTTGTCCTACTTTACAGTGGCTTTTAAAATATCTCTATTCCTTTCTCCCCTGCCTCTCCCCCTTTGTCCTCAACTTATTTCAATTGGTGCACCTTACCATGATCCCACATTGTCCCATTGCGATCCCAGAAGTGCCACTGCTGGGATAGGAGCGTGACCCTAATGTTCCCTTCTGCACTCAGCTGGCTGCCTGCAGATGGACAGCATTCAGGACATGCTCCTTCCTTCCGCAGTGCAGCCAACCTCTTCCTTGACTGCACTGAGGAAGGTGGTACTTGATCGAGTATCCACCCTTCCTGCATGGCTGCTGGTGATGTAATCATTGCATGATTGTAAGCCATTACAATCATTGAAGCCTGGCCTTCAAACCTTTGGCAAGGAGAAGAATGCCTTCAAGTACAGAGGTCATAAACCATTTCAGGTTTTGAATATCACCACCAGAACAAGTTGTGTCTGTTCAGTCTAAGAGATACAAAGAATATTCAACTTTACTGACATCCCAGCCATCTTCTGACACATCTAGAAGAGCAGCAGAGGACTTCACAAGCCATTTTCACACTACACTGTTATAGTGCTATTATTCCACTTTCAACGTCGTGTGGAATTCTTGGGTTTGTAGTTTACTGAGGCCAAAGAGCTCTCTGGCTGAGAATTCTCAATGCCCCTCCCTAAACTGCAAACCCCAGGATTCCAGAAGATGTTGAAAGTGGAATAATAGCAGTATAACAGTGTAGTGCAGAAATGGCTATAGTTTTCTCCTGATATTAAGACATCCTAATGTGTATTTATACATCTTCTGGAGTATTATTTTGTGCAGAAAATGTGACTTCTGTGTTAAAAAAAATGTGGGTTTTCTATTAAAAAAATCATGTGCATTACTGTGCAGAATAATTCCCTGGAATACTTCAGGATGTGTTAATATGAAGAGAACACTATAAAAAAAAAAACTAGTTTTCTCTCAAAGTGGAGAGAAAACAATGGAAATTATTCATCCTTGCATGTGAAGGTGAAATAAGCAAAGATTTATGTCCCCAGTCCAGAGGGCCAGTTCCTTTAAAAACCAATGATTTACACATTTGTCTTGAGAGTTCTTTGTCCAGTTGGTAGAGCACACCTAAATTCAGTCATCTTTAAAAGCCTGGCCTTTCCTCATTGAACTGTCAACAAACCCTTCTGCCATCATCAAGCCACACGCGCAGGCAACGAGTTGACTGATGTCGGTAAACTCTGATTAAAAATGTATTTTTTCCTCAGTTTCCTTTTTCCATAACAACAAAATGGATTTGTTCCATCCAGCTGTGAAACCTTTATGCTTGGTTAAAATCTTATCTTAGTTGTGAACGTAGGAAACGCAGGAATTGCCATATCAGATCAGTCCAGTGATCCATCTCGGCCAGAATTTTGCCTCTAGCCATTGCCTCTACCTGAAGGGAGCATAATGAAGCTGTTTTTAAAAAGCATCTTGCTTGCACACTGCACACTATGTCCAATATGCCATTACCAAGGAAGCAAGCATGCTCTTAATCTTATTCAAATTAAAGGGGATTGGGAGCTGTTTGTTAAAAGCTATCCAGGCTGTCAAGAGTGTAAACTGGAGTCAGATGGATACCTTGTTTCTGCCTGATGTTTTGGGCATTTCCTCTTCTTTCTTGGAACCAGTTAGGTCATTTGGAGTTTCACAAACTTAACCAAAAACTTACCTTAACTGTCACGTCAACTGTCAGCAGCAGAAGCAGCAGTGAAAAGAAGATGGTTATTGGTTCTCATACCCGCCAACTGTCCCAATTTATTGGAGAAAGCCCTGATTAATCCTCTGCTACACTGCTTTTTCAGCTGCTTTTCAATATCCTGTATTTTCCCTTTCCGGTCGAATGGAGGACGTGAGTGGTAGCTCGGATTGAAGCTGCACAATGGCGCAGCTCCGGGCTGCCTCCCGCTGGAATCCAGCCATCTCTTTTGTCACCCCGAGGTGGCTAAACACCCCCCCGGTACAGGGGGTTCGGAAGTGGTCCGAAGGGGCCCCCACAACTGGTGCGCAGCTCTGCTCTGCCCGACTGGGAGAGCAGCATGCATCAGGGGGTCGAAGGACCTCGACGGATCCAGAGAGACGCTGCAGGAGCAGCACAAGCGCCTCCGAACGACTCTTTAAAAGAAGCTTCATGAAGAAACAACCAAAGAAATACAACTTGTTACCTGTCTTGATTCCCTGCTTCTGAGACACCACAGCGGTTATGGCTTGCTACGGAGTGCAGGAGCGATGGTGGAAGGACCCGGAGAAGTAATATGAGCTGCGTGAGTTTTGGCTGCCTGGCTGTTTGGACTGTGAGTTTTCTTAAAGGGGCAGTTGACATTAAGGAAAAGAGAGCCTCTGAAAGGTTTGGGGACTGAGCTGTTTAATCTCTTTAATTTTTGAATTTTTTAAATTTTAAAAGTGGATTTACAAAAGTAAATTTTAAATTGGACATCCTTATCAATTTAATGAATAATCCAGCTGCGGAAGGAGACTGGCTTGATTAGGTTTAATAATTTTTGTGTGTGAAGTGAGTTTGGTTTGGGTGGATTTAAAATGCAGGAGCAAGAATGTGGAATTTTGGAATTTTGAAGATATAAGACTTTCTCTTCACTTCTCTTTTTTTGGGGGACTTTGGACTGTTGGACGCGTTTATGACGGTGTCTGACTGTGATCCAGTGCTGGAAGGCTTGTAAGCAGCTTTTTTCCCTTGGATCCCTTGGATTTTGCCGAATTGGAAAGTCATCATGTGAAACGGAAGAAGTTATGGAAGAAGTCTTAGAAGAATTAACTCTAGTTAACTTGGGCAGTAAATTTGAGGAGTAAATCATTGCAGCATTGGGGAGTTTGTGTTGAATGGCAGGAGCAACCCCACCCCTGGTGGCGAGACGGCTCGGAGCTCTAAAGCGACAATAAGCTACATCCAAACATTTGAAATATTCGAGATGTGTTCTGGGTTGTAATGCTACAGATGGGTGTGGGGAAAATGTGATGCATTGTGTATTTTCAATTAAGCTCATAATAATACCTGATTGATATTTGTTGGTTTGAAAGAGCAACTGGTTTTCTTTTATTTATTTTTTTCCGTTCATGTCTGGGTTCTCTGGGGTGTTATGGCTACAGATCTGCGACAGAAGGTCAACTAAACAAAACAATCTAGTTTGGCTATCCGGATGCAAAACGACAACAAGAAGACAAAGAAATTTTGTAATAAACTCTGGGTAGCTGGGCAGGGGAGGGAGGGGTATAAAGAAGGAGAATTGGAAAATTGAGCTGAAGATATAATGTATTCTGGCACTGACAAAGAAGCTGAATGTAAAATTGGAATTAATATGTCATTGAGGGGGTTAAGGGAAAGAAGGGTTGAGTGTGAATGGGAAGGCGGGTCGGATGACACTTTTGCTCCCTCTCCACCCTCTGGGGTGGAACGGCCTATACTTTTTAAGCGACGATAAGCAACAAAGAATTTTTGGATATGAGTTTGGCCGTGGGATCCCATATGGGTGGGAAGGGGAGTGATGTGATGAGATGTGAGGTCCTGATTGAAACGAAGCAGTAGATATTTCAATAAACAAACTTGTATAAATATAAGTTAATAATGGTACAATGATAATAATAGAGATAGTGAGAAAGAGGTTAAGCAGTATAACAGTTCAGAATGTTGGAATTATAACATTATATTGTAAGGCCAAAAGCGGGTACTAGCTGGGAACTATCATCGAATAGGACTGTTTTAGGAGTGGCGAGTGTCAATGGGATAACATTAATATAACAGGGAAAGGCGTGTGAGAAGCTAGTTCTAGCAGGGAAACAGCAATGTATTGTGGTTCAAGATTGTTACTGTGTGTGCTTCAGGGGGTGGGGATTAAGACAGGGTGGAAGATCAGAAATAATACATGTTAAAATTCGAATTCAAAGTTGTTTTTATATTGTGAAACTTAATAAAATTACTATTAAAAAAATAAAATATATATCCTGTATTTTCCCCCTCTCTTTTCCTACTTGCCCCCTTTATGGCCATTTCCACACTACACTATTACAATGATATTATTCCACTTTCAACATGCTGTGGAACCCTGGGGTTTGCAGTTTAGGGAGGGACCTTTAGCATTCTCAACCAGAGAGCTCTTTGGCCTCAAGAAACTACAAACCCCAGAATTCCACAGGAGGTTGAAAGAGGTATGCTCAGCTTACTTCATTTTCTGCAAACTGAGTTCAAAGTGCAAAAGTACTTTGCATTCAATCAACTCAGCAGAGAGGAGAGGACAGGAAGGGCCAAAATCGTGCCCTTCCCAGTAGGCTCAAGCAAAAGCAAACTCCTGCAGCCTCTCCTAGCTTGTGTATTCTTCCACATTAACAACCTTTGACATCTTGACCATGCTCTGATGTTGCTTATTTACATATGTTTCAGTTTTCCTCTGTGAAATGTTGTGAGAGTATGGATTCAATGCCAGAAATTGTTCACAATCCCCTTATGAGGCCTTGACCAAGGTCTAGTGCAGGGATAGAAAACCACTGGCCTTGCAGATGCTTTGACCCACAACTCTCCTCAGCCCCAGTCAACATGTCCAAAGGTAAGGGACTGTAAGAGTTTTAGTCCAAAATACTTGGAAGCCCAAAACTTCCCCACTCCAGGCCTAGCACATTTACAAAATTCAATAGCATCATTAACCCACATTGGGATATCTAGTGAGGCTCACCAATCACCACCTCAACCAGTGTGGTGGTGAAGGAAAGAGCAGCCCTCTCCTATTTCTCTGGTAGGTTAGGAGCCAGTAATGATGTTGCCAACCTTGACATTGACAATGCAGAAGAGAGGCGGCAACAATAGGCTGTGAGGTGACTGTATCACACAAATCTTGAGACAGCTACACTGTTTACTTCTCAGTCAACTTCTAGGCCCAGTTCACAAGGGGTAGTACTTACCTGTAAAGTCTTACATAGCCTGATTGTGGTTCATAGGAAGCAACACCTTTTTCCCATATGAAAACATATCAATTGTAACATCATAAGAATATTTCTTCCCTCTGATGAATGTGTCCTTGTTGGCACCATATCTCTGGAACTCCTCAGACAAAGGAGCTTCAGTCCCTACTTTGTTTTTCCCAATCTATACATTGGTTAAAGAAAATAATGGAATTTGGGGCCAACACCTTCAACTTCTTAATGTTGTTGTTGTGTGCCTTCATGTCATTTTTAGCTTATGGCAACCCGTAACGGAAACCTATCACGGGCAGGGGGTGGCAAGATTTGTTCAGATGGGGGTTGCCTTTGCCTTCCTCTGAGGCTGAGAGAGTGCGAATTGTCCAAGGTCTCCCAGTGGCTTTTCATGGCTGAATGAGGATTTGAACCTTGGTGTTAGAGTCCAACTCCTTGCCCATGCCTCTCTGCCAGCAAGGAAAAGGAGGCAAGAGTACTTGCCTAAGAGCAGAAGGCAGTGGGGAGTGTCCAGTGCAAACAAACAGGTAGAAACACTGAGCTGAGCCAAGTCAAGGTCAAATCCAAAGGGTCCAGAAAGCCAAAGGTCTGACCAAAGGGGTTGAGTGAGCAAACTACAAGCCACGCTGACAGACTTAAATAGCTGAGGAAAACAGGTGTTCCTTATCATTGTTCTGTTTTCTTAATCTTGCTTCCCTCTGAGCTGCTCGTTTCTGACTCCTCTGTGATTAAAGGCTGGGAGACAAAGGAAATCTAATTCCTCTAAATCATTGCTGGTTCCTTCTCCCTCTAGGGCTGGCTGCAGCAACTCAGCCTCTGTTTGTCTTTCAACTGATGAGAGTGTTTGCAAGCTAGTTTGGTCTATCACTGGCTCTGTTCCTGGCACAATCAATTGCTCATCAACCTCTAACCGATCATCTATCATACCTGGTCTTCAAAATCATAGTCCAGCACTCAAACCACTACCTCACCCTGGCTCTCTCAACTCCTTGATGAGGGAGCACTACTGACAACAAGTCCTCCCTTGTACATCGTAAGATTCTAGCAGGTTCATCCAGCATTCCTTAATGAGGGAGGACTATATGAAACTGCCAGAATCTCAAGATCTATAGGGAAGGTCTTTTTTTCAGTCCCACTACTGTCACAGGCTTTGTTGGTGGGGATACAGGACAGAGCCTTCTCAGTGGTTTCTCTCACCCTCTGGAACTCCCTTCTGCAGGAGGCCAGGCTGGGCTGCTCCCTGTTCTCCTTCTGATGGCAGGAGTTTAGAGTAGTGATTTGGGCATTGGACTATGACTCTGTAGACCAGGGTTTGATTCTCTGCTTGGCCAGGGAAACCCACTGATGACCTTGGGCATGTCATCTTAGGGTCACCATAACTCAGAAACAAAGGCACAAAATGACAACAAGGCTTTTAATGTGCAATTGCTTGCAGGGAGGCTTTTTATTCGGATATATGTGCTGTATTTTTTAATTTTTATATGCTTTTAGAATAACATTATGCCATTTTAGATGTGACAATTTTAATTGTTTTTACTTTTGCACCATTGGGTTTTAATTGATTTCTTTTGTGAGCCACCTTGGGTCCCACTCCAGGAGTAAGGCAGTGTATAAATGAAATGAAATGAAATGTCTATATCTATTTTTATGAATTATTTTGATCATTTTTATTAAGAAATATGTACTTTGTTGTAGTTTGCTGATACAATTTGTATTTATTTATTAGTTGTAAGCCACTTGAGGATTTGTTTTTTACAGCAGACAGCTGAGTAAAAAAATCAATCAGGCTAATCAAAAGAAAAATGAACTGGGGAAATTGAACCAATTACCTAGGGCTCTTTCTCACTAGAGATCTTTAAGTAGAGGTTAAGTAGTCATATTTTGGAGGTGTCCCTTGTTATACATTTTCTGCATTGAGCAAAACATTGAAGAAGATGCCCTACAAGGACTCTGTCAGCCTTTCGATTTTCTAAACCAGGGTTTTAAAAATTATTTCTTGCTCACTTGGGGAAAAAAAAAAGTGAGTTATAAGCAGCTCCAAATTACTAGGAGGTTTCTTAGCAACTTCACACTTTGACACAATTTACTTAACCAGACCACAGGAGAGGATGTTCCTGGTAAGAAAAATGGTGGTACGCCTTCCAGTATTTCACCAGTGATACATTTAAGTCTTTTATTCCTCGGGCCTTTCCACAGGAAGTCATCATCTCACACTGGGGATGGGAGAAGGACAGGACCCAGATAACGATTCTGCATGATACCATTCGAGTCCCATCATTTTCCTGTCCCCAGGCAGTGCGATTGTGCAGTAAATCATTGACACATTTTCCCTATCAATTTCCAGTGATCACACAGCCCTCTCGCCCTACTTTAAATGCAGAGGTCCTCTGCAATGGCTGTGCTTTCTGCCCCAATGAAGCCTGGGGCAGTACCAGTCTGCACGGTGGAAGGAAGAAGCAGTGCCATTGTGCTTCCTCCATTCACAGAAGCAGCTGGTGCAGAAGAGCCCTCTTGTTATGCTACCCTCCTGAGAGGACCACTACTGAGATCCCTGTGGGACACTGCTGGGATCTGGTAAGCTGTGGAAAGGGCTCATGTCTCAAGTTGAGTCCCAAGTCCTTGCAAGATATTTTCAAGTCAAGTCTCAAATCTAGGAACCAGTTTTTGAAGTTGGGAATAGGATTCTTCTGACTTCCCATTACTGAATGTTCAAAAGCTTTAGAAGGAAGGATCTTTCCCTGCACTCTGAGGATGGGTCTTTCCTTCTAATGTTAGGAAAAGTTTCAGAAGGCCCCTCTGATATGCAGCAGAGACAGGCTGCTGAGCAGACATCAATCCGTTCCTCAAGCTGTTTGCCTAATATGTTTGATGTTCTGAGAAATGGCCCAAGCTTTGGACTTGAGACTGATTGTCACATGACTAGCAGGCAAAAGAGATGGCAGTGTTGTTCAAAGTTGTAAGGTTTCTGGATAAATGTGTTATTTTACTAAACCAAGGGTAGCAAGTCAGTCACTAAAAATATGCAAGTCACAAGTCAAGCCAGTGTGTCATTTATTTCCAAGTTGAGTCACTAAAGTGACTTGAGTCTGACTTAAGTCTGAGTCAATTGACTTGAGTCTACATCACTGCATTTTACAAACAAAAACAGGGATGTAAGTGGCAAAGTGCCATCAGAGTATGGTCAAGATGGCAGAAGGTACCAATGAGGAAGAATACACAAGGTAAGAGAGGCTCTGGCAGTTTGCTTTTGCCTGAGCCTACTGCGAAGAGAAAGATTTTTCACTCTCTTCTTCTGTATCCCTGCTTAGTTCATAGAATCATAGGTTCACAGAAACATAGAGTTATAAGAGACCACAATGGCCATTGAGTCCAACCCCCTGCCATGCAGAAACAAACATTCAAAGCAACCCCAACAAATGGCCATCCAGCCTCTGCTTAAAATCCTCCAAAGAAGGAGATTCCATCACACGCCGAGGCAGCAGATCTGTCAAATGGCTCTTAACATCAAGCAGTTCTTCCTGATGATTAGGTTAAATCTCTTTTCCTGTAGTTCAAATCCATTGCTCCATGTCCTAGTTTCTGCAGCAGCAGAAAATAAGCTTGCTCCATCTTCAACATGACATCCCTTCAAATATTTAAATATGGCTATCACATTCCTCCCTCAACCTTCTCTTCTGCATGCTAAACGTAACAGCTCCCTATGGCGCTCCTCATAGGGCATGGCTTCCAGACACTTCACCATTTTGGTTGACGTCCTCTGGACATGTTCCAGCTTGTCAATACCCTTCTTGAACTGTGGTGCCCAGAACTGGACACAGTATTCCAAGTGAGGTTTAACCAAAACAGAATAAAGTGATATTATTATTTCCCTTAATCTCCTGTTGATGCAGCCCAGAATTGCATTGGCTTTTTTAGCTGCTGCATCACACTGTTGATTCATGTTCAGCTTATGGTCCATTAAGATGCCTAGCTCCCTTTAACATGTACTATTTTCATGCCAGGTATCACCCATCCTATATCTGTGCATTTCATTGTTTCTTCCTAAGTGTAATACTCTACATTTTTCCCAATTAAATTTCATTTTGTTAGTTTTGGCCCAGTTCGCTATCTGTCAAGGTCATTTTGAATTCTGATCCTGTCCTCTGGCGTATTAGCTATTCCTCCTAATTTAGTGTCATCTGCAAATTTAATGAGCATGCCCTCTATTCACTCATCCAAGAAGATATTGAATAGCACTGGCCCCAGGACAGAACCCTATGGTACCCCACTAGTCACTTCTTTCCAGGATGAAGAGGAGACATTGGGTTCAGCCCATCAACCAATTACAATCCACCTAACAGTAGTTTTGTCTAACCCACGTTTTATTACCTTATCTGCAAGAATATCATGGGGAACTTTGTCAAAGGTGTTACTGAAATCAACATACACTACATCCACAGCAAACTGAGTGCAAGCTGCTTTTACAAGTAAATCTTATTTTAGGAGTATGCCTACACTGCATTATGATAACAGCCTGATATCACATTAACTGTCATGGCTCCACCCCATGGAATTCTGGATCTATAGTTTGTTGAGGTGCTTAGGACTCCCTGCTAAACAGCTCTAGTGCTTTTGTTGTTGTTGTGTGCATTCAAGTCATTTCTGATTTATGGTGACCCTAAAGATATCTTATTATGGGGTTTTCTGAGGCTAAGAGTGTGTGATGTGCCCAAGATCAGCCAGTGAGTTTACATGCCCAAGCAAGGAATCAAATCCTGGTCTCCAGGGTCATAGTCCAACATTCAAATCACTACACCATGCTGGCTGTCTTTAAGCTGCTATAACTGTGTAAAGCATAATAAATTGAATCAAATGGCTATATGAGCCCTGTGAGCCAGAAGGTGAGTTTTAATTGAGAAATGGGGAAAAGACAATGCACTCCCATTTTTCAGCATTTTTCAGATGTAGGGAAAGTTTTCTTAAAATCAGCTCTTGTGCACCCTCTTGCTTACTAGATCAGCTTTGAAGAAAGGGAAACTAAAAAATAAAATGTGTGGGTGATGTATAAGTGACAAGTCTTCCTATGCCTCTATTAAAATTTCCTCAGTTTGCAGTCCTTGTCTGTGGCACCTGAATTTGAGTCAGGCTAAGTAATGTTCCAACTCTCTTCTAAATGGATAATTTCGCCAACGGAAAGGGCGAAGAAAAATGGTTAGGCTACCTTTTGTTCTTACCCAAATAAGTCATTTCCTTTGCAGAAAAGTGCAAATGAGATAGACAAAAGGATTAACAAGCATAATCAAAATAAGGCCACAAAACCCAAAGGTGACGATGTGCAGAGAACAAAACACAGACCATAGGAAGGACGAAGATAATAACATGCTGTGACAGTCTCACTGATCTTAATGACTTAACAAGAGGTGCTCAAGGTAGCAGGGAATAATAATAATAATAATAATAATAATAATAATAATAATAATAATAAAAATAAAAAATTTAAAAATTTTTCTATCCCACCTCTCCACATGGATCGAGAAGATCAGAGCAGACAGCAACTCAGTTTAATACAGAAAAGGGCTTTGTGGTTCAATATTATAATTCTTGGAAACTCTTTACAATGCTCCCTCACACCTTTCCTTGCAAATAAGTTCTAGTGAAAGCAAAGAAGCCCATTTCCAAGTCCAGAGTGTTACAGCACACTCTTTCATGTGTCTTCTTCTCAGAATTCAGTAAGAGCTTACTTCCACAATATGGCAGACAGAGGATTGCAACTGGATATGACAGTGGTTATGAATCTGGCCTAAATCTAATTGCTAGATCCAACTACAATGGTATCACATACTGCCACACCTCCAAAAAAAAGTCCTCATTCACCAGGAACAGCCCTTCTTACTCCTCTATCATCCCACTTTTTCAGCTACTTTTAAAATGTCCCAGTTTCTTTTCTTCCTCCTGCTTTCCTCATTTGTCCACAGTTTACTTCAGTTGCTGCAAACTGAGATCAAAATATAAAAATAGTTTGTACTCAATAAATATAGAGGAGGGAAAGAACTAGAATGAGGCAGAATCTTCCACTTAGCAGTAGGCTTGGGCAAAACCTCTCATCTGCTACATTAAAATCTGCTACATCCTCCTTTAGCTTGTGGGTTCTTCTTGTTATTCTCTCTCTCTCTCTCTCTCTCTCTCTCTCACACACACACACACACACACACACACATACACACACACACTTGTTAGGAGACTAGGGCCATTTCTGCACTAAACTGTTACAGTGCTATTATTCCACTTTCAACAGCCTATGGAATCCTAGGATTTGCAGTTTAGGGAGAGGCCTTTGAAGCCCCTCTCTAAACTGCAAACTCTAGGATTCCATAAGATGTTGAAAGTGGAGTAATAGCACTGTAACAGTCTAGTGTAGAAATGACCTAAGATAGAAATCTTAGGTAAAGGGCCTATTTTCACGTGGGTTGAACATTTAGTCTATCTGCTCCTAGCCAGGAGGTGGATGCAGAGCAGAGTGGAGGGTGAGCCCTGGCATCACAGTGACTGGGAGGGAAGGAAGAAGTTAACTAAGTGATTGCATAGATCCCCATGGAGTTGCAGCAAATTTCAAGTTGAGCAAGAAATGGATTAAGCTTTGCAAATTGTATCAAGTGGCTGCTCTATGAGCTGAGCTGGAGATTTTTACCTAGCCCTTTCCTCTTGCCCAAAGTTGGCCCTATTAGAACTGGGTAACAGGCTTCCTCACATCCCACCTGGAGATGACTCACAAGAACTGGAGATTCAGGTCTCAAAATCTGACAACCTCAATGCTTTTAAGAGATTGTGGCTTACCAAGTATGTTTTGGTCTACATTCATATTCTCAGTCTGTCCCCCCTCCTCTGTATCTTCCTCAACCTTGTAATCTTGTATCCTCCAAGTGTTTTAGATTGCTACTTCTATCATCTATGACCACTGGCCATGATGCCTGGGATGATAGGAACTGTAGTCTAAAACATCTGGAGGGCAGTAGACTGAGAAAGGCTGGCTTTTGCAGCCATGGAAGTACAAAGCCATCAAATCACTCAGTGAAGGTAGCATCAAATATCACCTTGAAAACTAGAAATATCACCTTGAAAACTAGAAATATTTGCAGTTATGTTCATTCTGTCATTTGGCAAGAATTCCATACAATTATGAGAGAACAGATGCTGAGAAAATAATGTTGGCTTGGCATGAAACCTTCTGATTTCAAACCCAGGATGATTCCACCCATGAAATGCTTGGATTTTTATGATCACTTAAACCCAGGTAACCTTTAAGATGACAAAACGTTCTTGTGTGTGTACTGAGAGCAGAAAGGGGGAACTATTCTTAATTATTTTATGTGCAAACTAACCCTTTAACTGGAACTCTGTGACCATTTTATTTTTGTTCCTGTTGTGTGAGCATGATTTTGTGGTGCTAATGAAGCCAATTAAATTCAGCAGAGACCAACAAAGAAGAAGAAGAAGAAGAGAAAAAAATGACCTAGCAAGAACTAATGCTTGTTGGGCTACAATTCACCAGCAAAGCCACATTCACCCATCACAAGGAGACCTGTCAGCTTGGCTTATGCTGATAAGGCCAGACAGATTTTACAGCTGGGTCTTATTTTCTTTTCTTTTCTTCTTCTTTGCATTGGGGAAACATTCTGTTCATTAAAGGAAGCAACTGTTGAAGACAGTAGAAGACAGTTGCTTTGAGAGAAATTTCAGAAGTAAATCGTTCTGTTCTCTGGGAGAGGTTCTGCTGTAGCCCCCTTCTCTTTAAAAGCAAGGACTGTGGGTGTCAAGGCATGAATTCTCTGTGCTAAAGAAGCCCGACACTTGTCACATTTGACTGGTTATAAGAAAACTGAGCAGGAGATTTAGCAGTCACATCTCTGCAAAATGCTTGTGCGCTATTCAGAATCACAAGAACAGAAGCTGAGCTAGAATGTATACTACAAATCAAGGAAGGTAGCCATAGCCCAAAGTGTCACAAAAACAGTTAGCAATCATTACCAAGCATTGATGGGTACATTTTCTCTTTTTATAATTTGAAAAATTGCATTATGTTCAATCAAAGTATTGTGATTTGCTGTTTTTAACTGCCCTGTGCATTTAATATGGAAAGGTGGAATGTGATCTACACCAGGGGGTGGAGGAGAGATTTGGTTTCAGCAACTATGTTCTTTCCATTCTAGCAAGATAAGATTTTTTTTTTAAAAAAAAGTTTTTTGAAACTATTGAACTTTGGACATATCATGAGGTGACACAATTCATTAAAAAAGACAATAAGGTTTGGTAAAGTTGAAGACAATAGAAAAAGAGTAAGACAGCATTACAGGGGGTATGTTCAGTCAAAGAAGCCACACTTTGAGTTTCCAAAGCCTGAACAGGGCAGTTAATAGTAGGACATCTTTAAGATCTCTCGTTCATATTGTGCCTTAAAGCCATTTCTAACTTTTGGCAACCATAAGTCAAACCTATCACAGTTTTCTTAGCATGATTTATTTAGAAGCAGTTTGCGGTTGCTTTCCTCTGAGGCTGAGAGTTCATGATTTGCCCAAGATCATCCTGTCAGTTTCCATTTTCAAGTGGGGATTTGAACCCTGGTCTCTAGGGCCTTTTCCACACTACATTGTTATAGCGCTATTATTCCACTTTCGACCTCCTATGGAATCCTGGGGCTTGCAGTTTAAGGAGGGGCATTTAGAATTCTCAGCCAGAGAGCTCTTTGGCCTCAGCAAACTACAAACCCCAGAATTCCACAGGAAGTAGAAAGCAAAATAATAGCACTATAACAGTGTAGGGCAGAAATGCCCTTAGTCCAACACTCAACCACAATGATGTCACATTGGGTCTCCTCTTATTCATAGGGTTGCCATAAGTCAAAACTGACTTGATAGCAATCAACAGTAGGAAATGGCCAGGATCACAATGGTGTCATGCACATTTGTGTATGCATGTGGTTGTATTTGTTTGCCACTGTGTAATGGATGTATTTAATTCATGGCTCTGTAAGTGGAGTTGCCCAATGGTAACCACTTCAACTGAATTTTTGGATGGCACATAAATATTTGTCAGTGTAGTCAATGAGTCATTTGATTCACTGGGACTGTAGAAATAATCATTGAGCATTTCCTATTGTATAATAGGACAATAATCAGACACATTGGCAGACGTACATTTAATTGTTCAATAGTGATAACCTGCACAAGGATGGTGCAGCGCTGTCCTCATGTAATGATCAGAGTCCAGGTTTATACATGGCAAGTACAATGTATATATACTTTGTGCTTTGTACTATATACTTTGCTGCTTGATGACTCTTTATATAGCTTCTTTGTAACATTTTTGTTGTGGTTGTTGCTTTCCAGCAGATAATGAGAGTAGCAGGTGTTCACATAAATACAAATAAACATATAAAATTAATTTATGGTGTATGTTTCTACAACTCCGAGCGTTCAGTCTTGGGTTACGAATTAATCTAAGCCGAATGCAAAAGTGTGGGAGGGCAGAATGCACAGCAGCAATCAATAGTGAGGAATCAAGTAACATCTTCAAAAAGCTGCTGGTACTTTCTGAAATGCTTTTCCTTTACAGAAGAGAAAGAAAGACATTTCCTAAGCATTGCGTTTGAAATGCAGGATGCTGAACAAGGCTTTGAGAAGGCACTTGTACTGGTTTAAGGCTGTGACGTCCATCTGCCTTTTCATCTAGATGATTCTTCTTCACATGTGTATTGTAGAAAGGATCATTCGCCTTCCCAATCAATAGTAAAATGAAAAAAAGACTCTGTGTGTGTGTGTGTGTTTAGAGGACCATACTGCAAGGAAGGCGTACAAATCATAACTCGTGTTTTGTATGAAAGCTGTGGTGCTTAGGTTTCTTAGATCTTAAGACCTGGATCCTCTTCTCTGGCCCTCAGGGGAAGGAGGAAACGAATTTCAGGGTGAGAATGCTGTCTTGAAATATGTGTATGTGTATTTCCTCATTTGTTAGACTGGACAATTTTTATTTCAGTGGCATACTCTGTGCAGCTGTGATTGATGCTTTATCCATCACATTTAATGTCTGTCTCGGGGTTGCCTCTTCTAACATAACTCACAGGAGAGATATAAACAGAACCCTCAGGAAGAACTTCCTAACAGCCAGAGCTGTCCAGCAGTGGAATCTGCTGCCTTGGAGTGTGGTGGAGTCTCCTTCTTTGGAGGTTTTTAAACAGAGGCTGGATGGCCATCTGTCGGGAGTACTTTGATGTGGGTTCCTGCATGGCAGGGGGTTGGACTTGATGGCCCCTGGGGTCTCTTCCAACTCTATGATTCTATGAATAATGGACAAAAAACAAAACAAAATGCAGAGGCAAGACTTAGAAGCATCTGTCCAACTGTGGGACTCTGGCAGCAGATCATGCAGAAAAAGTCCCACCCAAGTGTTTACACCACAGTGAGGCCTCCCTTTGCTTCCACCATTCTTATGTTTTCCATGTGGGTGGGAAGGGGTGAACATCAGCTGGCAGGCAAGTTAACTAGTATTTGAAGTCTAGCCTCTATGAAGAGGCCAAAGCTACACTGAACCTGTAACCAACAAAGTTGTTGTTTTTGTCATTAGCAATGCAAAGAATATTCACAATTATTTGTCTCCAAGCTGAAAAACCCTCTTAGAAAGAATACCAGAGGAGAAAGACACTTGTGCAGTTTTCCCCCTTTACTTGACCATCTTGAAGTGTCATTGCAGAAAAAATCTGCAGAGAAATATACATGACCCTTTTTTTTGGCACAAAACCACAAGATTTCTGCAGGGGAAAAAACAAGTTTCGTGCACAGAAAACATCTTTTTACATAAAAACAAAACTCCACATGTCTCTGTAGAATACAGGTATGCCTAACATAACAAAGTAAATGAGATTCTTGGGTCTATTTCGTTAACAGAAAACTCAGTACGAGAGATAAAAATAACAGAGAGAATAAGGGTAGGTTCCTACAACACAAAAAGAACAGTTCAGTGTTTTTTTTAGCAAAATTTTTTGTTCAAAACTAAAAATAAGCACATATGAAATCAAACAACAAGGTCAGGGAAGCCTTTTATAATTGAAGAACAACTTTCTAGAGACCACTCGATTTGTTTTTCCGAAACAGAACTGGGGATGATTTCCTTTTTCTGTCAACAACCTCCACTTTTCTTATAGTTTCCATTTTGATGGCCAAACCTATAAAGCTATGGCTTTTTAATATGCTGGGTTGAGATGGTGAGACAGGCTAAACTGCCTTTCTGTCTATTTAATGCTCATGCATGCTTAGTATGGAATTCTGGGCACAGCTGCTGTTTACCTTGCCTGTTGCAGGCCGGCACATGCAGCTGCAGTAGGATCAGCTACCACAGAATTCCTCTGTTTCCCAGCAAAAGCATTATTGCATTGTTTTCTGCATACATGGAGCTACAACATGCAGATGCTGAAATTCTGTGTTCCTCCAACCCTCTTTCACTATCTTCACAATGCTGATGCAGCTTTAAAAAGTTCTAGTTTGACAGAGGACAAGGAGGGAAAGAGAGCCAGGCAGTCATTAAAAAACTTTGTAAAAAGGAGCTTCTTTTTCAGAGGCTTTGTTAACATAGGTATGTCTGTATTTCCTCTGTATCACTTTGGAATGTTCTAATCCAAGAAGATTCAATCAAGGAAGCCACAGTCCTGAGACAGCAAGAATTGAGCAGGGCTGTTGATGATGGTGAATGGGAGGTCTCTAATTCATAGAGTTGCCATAAGTTGAAGTCAGCTTAACCAGAGTTAAGAACAAATGCAGGGAGGATACTGAGGAAAAATATTCATTTTATCTTATAGTGGGGAGAAAACTACAGTGATTATACATCCTTGGGTATGAGAATGAAATAACAGAAGATTTATGTCCCTATTTTCCATCCCAGCAAAGTGTGTTACCTCACTGTTCCTCTCCTCCTCACCCTGGGGAGGATGCGTCATCACTCTTGGCACAAAGAAACAAATGGGCAATGGCTCTGCTCCCTCGAAAAATCTTGCAAAATATTTGCCCTAATTTCTCTACCCAGCCAGAGAAGGGAGGGCTCTGAGAAGTTGTTTGTGTACTGCTCTGTTGCAAACACAATGCCACATTAGACAATCCCTTTGCCTTACCCAGCAGGGCTCATTGTCTGTACCTAATAACTCTTCATCTGACATCTTACAGTGCTTTCTGTCAAAACGAGTATGTTGAAGTTGGAATGCAGAGGTAAAGCACTGATTCACTAGTGAGAGAAGACCTTGAAAGAAAACATAGATCTCTACAATGTTGAGCTTGCAAAAAAAAAAAAAAAAAAAAAACCGAACAGATAACTTTGTGATTTTGTGTCAGCTCTGATTTTTTTTTTAATTTATTCTAGCTGTGCTGTTTCTCTGCCTCTGTCATTTTAGTTGTGCTGCTTCTCTGTCTTTTCCCCCTTTATTTTAGGTAGTTATTATACCATTTAAAACCATTTCTTTTCTGCTTCTTGGCCCTCGTGCTCTTCTCCCTGATGTTTTTCCCAGACATCTTCAAACGGTGGACCATACGCTACGCTTTAACTAATGAATCATGCATTTTCCTCTGTCTGCTTTCAGATCTCCTAGTCTTTGAAGAAAGCAACAAGGCAACTCTTGGTTTATTGATGGTCAACTTGTGTCATTATTAGCAACTTTTCTCCACGCTCAGTCCTCCCAAATATTGTCCCTGCAGCTCACACTGATGAGGTGCCTCATCACTGCCACAGAGTGAAATAAATTGCTGTCCCCCATTATAATTGACAGGAACACTTGGCCCAGACAGAAAAACAAGTCAATCTTAGCAATAAAATTAGATCCATGATCTACACTGAGGCCATTTCCACATTACACTGTTATAGTGCTATTATTCCAACATCCTACAGAATCCTGGTGTTTGCAGTTTAGGGAGGGGCTTTAAAATTCTCAGCTCTTTGGCCTCGGTAAACTACAAACCTCAGAATTCCACAGGATGTTGAAGGTGGAATAATAGCACTTTAACAGTATAATGCGGAAATGGCCTAATAGAAATCATTGCCACCTTCTTTTTCTATTTCCCTTTCAAGAGGGTGTCATTTCTTCCCTGGAGCTGGAGATTTTTGACATTTTTAAATTTTAATTTTTTAAAATTTTTACTTAATTTTGGAATGATTAACACTGATATACATACAAAAACTTATTACAGTAATTAATGTAGAACCATCAATGCTCCACCCACAACCAACAAATTAATTTTCCCAATAAATGCATTACTGCTATAACCCTTCCTTCTGCCCCTCACTCCCCAACTTGCTTGGGGAACAAAGTCAATGTTTATTTAAAACCCCGTTCCTCTGATGTGGAGAATCACATTTTATAATTTTGTAAACTTTCCTTTCTTTAACTCTTTCTATTCAATTTCAGTTCTTTAACCAATCACCTTCTTTTAACTGACCCATATACCTCATTCTTCTTTCTAATATAAAATCAAACATTATATCTTCAGAAATATAATACTGCCATTTACCCATCTTCTATTTTTGTTCACCTTTCCAACCATATGCAATAACTGCCTGAGCTGCCTGTTAGCATCTGGAGATCTAGAGATAATTTCAAACTGATCTTGTATATGGACAGGTTGGAACAGGTTTAAAGGAGGGCAAACTTGCTCAAGGAATATCAAGAACAAGTCATATGAAAAGGAACTGGGCATATCAGCTTGGAGAAGAAAAGATTTGAGGTAGGGGCAATAGAAGTCTTGAAATTTCTGAAGGGCAACATTTTGTTTTCTTTGCTGCCCCAGAGAATAGAACAAAACCTAACTACTTTAATTTACAGGATGCTGGATTCCAGATGAAAGTTAGGAGAAAACTCTCGACAAGCAATTTTCCCTCTCCTAAATCCCATTTTCAGGATTTTTTCCCTCCTAGAACTGATAGGTGCCTTCAGTTTCAGTTTCAAATTCTTTCTATTCACTGATATTGATTACAACATTGCAAAAACTGACCCAAAATAAAATAAAGCACCACTGCTTATGTGCTTCTATATATGACTGCAGTAAAACACTGCACCAAAAGCATATCGCTACTGTTGGGGAAATTAAAAAATATATATATTTGAATATTGAGAGACCTTGGTAATGAGACTCTCAATCAGCAGAATATTTTAGTAATTGCACAAAACAGAAGTTGAACAGATCACCAGTCCCACTTCTTTAACTCTACCCCAAACACACTTAACCTAGCTCAAAATAAGCACAAAAACAGTTTGGTTAAAAATATAAAAGAGTTTACTCGCAAAAGCTTGTGCATAGTCTACACAGGTTCAATTCTTAAACAAACAGGAAGAAAATAAAGCACTCATATGCTTGCTGACAAAATGATCCCTGTTAGGAGATCTCAGAGCATGCTTTCAGGACAAAATGGCGAAGACAAAAAGGGGGAGAGACAAAATGGCCGGAGAACCTTTTTCAAAAGAAGAAGGAATGTCTACGTGCTGGAGGAAGAGGTGTTAACCAACAAACAGGAAGTTTTCTCTCTAGGCTATCTCTCTGTGCTTACAATAGACATGCAAACAAACTAGCTATTCAATTAGGCATGCAAAGGTTGCCACTCCCAACAGCTACACCTATATTTAAGCCTGTACCCTTCTCAGATTTTTTTATCAGTATACAGATGCCAGACATCAATACTGGACAGTATGCATGATTTTTTTTATCTGCACTATAATGACTCGCCTGTTAAATTATTTTACTACTATGGGTCTGGAGTGCGCTCGTCTTAGGCCATTTCTGTACTATGCTGTTATTGTGCTATCATTCCACTTTTAACATCCTGTGGAATCCTGGGATTTGGAGTTTAGGGAGGGGCCTTTAGAATTGTCAGCCAGAGAGCTCTTTAGCCTCTGTAAACTACAAACCCCAGAATTCCACAGGATGTTGAAAAAGGAATAATAGTACTATAACAATGTAGTGTGGAAATGGCCTAAGACAGATACAATCAGTGATAGATAGATACAATACAGTGAAGATACATAGTGAAGAATCAGAAACATGAACAAGGTGAGAGAGGATTCCGATGATTTGCCAGCCAGGGCTGTGGGACCCAGAAGTATGTGAAGGAACTCCTTCTCCTGCTGGGTTGAGGGATTCACAGAGGTCACAGCTGAGGAGATAAAGTGGTAGCCAGGTTCTCCCAGATTAATCAACATAACATTTACATAGCTGTTTTCACTGTAGATTTCCTTCTAATCAAGTCTGGCCCGTTTTTTCTCAACTTACCCATCTTACTTCTTTATTTTTATTCTTTATTTTTATAGATGGCCAAAAACATGTGACAGAGAAAAGAGAGGCAGTGGCAGCTGGTGGCTCTGGTATCAGTGATGTAGTGACTCTGCTCTGAGCTTTGGTCTGAACTTTAAAACTACCAAAGGTGCTGTACACTCCTCCCTCTACATTTGCAGGTTTGACCTTCAGAAATTTGATTATTCACAAGGCACGTGCTTGCCTCCCCACCCCATTCTTCTCCTCCCATTCTCCTGCATTCCTCACCCCAGGCTCGCGAGGCTTGTATTTAAAATGGACCTTTTTTTCCTTTTTAGATGAGCAAAAACCTTACCCACTGCTGAAGGTGTGGCCTCTCTGCCATGTGGTTGCACATTCTGCTGTGTATTGGCTGCTGACTGGATAGGTGTTATCTTTGCTCTTAGCCCTCCCTTTTCAAGACAGTTGCTAGAAGTAACTAGAAGGGAAGAACTGTGCTCTTCTCCCTTCAAGAGGAAAGTATCGGTAAGCCCTTTACTGTATCCCCCGCCCCCCGGCACTGGGGCCAGAGGCAAAGGAATGGGAGGGGGGAGCTCTGGAAGGAAATTTCTGGAGTGGGAGTTATTTATGATTTTTCCATTTTTGTGATGGTTCTGTCCCCTAAACCTCATGAATGTGGGGGGGGGCTACTGTATTGTATCTGCAAACTGCATTCACCACCTTGGTCAAATGACCTAGAACAGATTCCCTGCGCAATGGACAATGAAACCATGAGCCACCCCTGAAGAGATAAACCAGATAGTACCCATTCACCAAGTTCAGAGGAGAAATCCTAGTGCATCAGCTTCACTTCAAAAACCAATCCAATCTATTTGACACTCTTGGAAAATTAAGGATGAGGAGCATAAGCATCCCTAACCAAGATTACTCAACAAAGATCTTTCTAAACAATGTCTATTTTCTGTGGGGATATTCCCTTCTCTCTTCTTATACTGTCCTTCAGCTTCCCCATTTCAAAATAAACTTCCTTTTTAATTTTTTTTTAAATCTCTGAGTAAAGTAGCTTACTCTACAGAAACTAGGTTCTCAGAGCATTGATCATTTTTCATACTGTTCTTTGACATTTCATATATTCCAGGGAGAAATGCCAAGGCCTAGTCTGTGTTTCAGCAGGAAAAATCTGGTGTAATTCGACTTGACCTTTCAGGAGATACACAACATTTAACATTAGTTAAGGTACACCTATGATTTTAATTACTTTCCTCCCTCAAATATCCTCTCTCCAATCTCTTGGTACAGGAAGGCTGTCAAATTCAGGGGGAGTCTCAGATTAATGGATTAATTTAAGAAGTGCACAGCAAGTTCAGCGATAATGTAATATTCAATCACACACACACTTTATTTTTTAAAAATAGGCAAACTTTCATGATATCTGATCAGTACAGGGACATGAAAAAATCTCAGTCACAGTTTTGCTATGTTTCCCCAAATCTCAGCTGCGTTCTTGTCTCCTCTTTTGTTCACATCAGGCCTCTGGTTGTTCCTTTTTCTTCCTGTACTGAAATTCATATACAGTTCCTTCATAAGAATTTGTCCTAATGTATGCATTTTGGTATGATTTTTTCCCCACTGACTAAAGCATGTCCATGTATATATCTTAAGTGTATATATTTTAGCCATTCACTTTTTAAAAAATGCGTGGTTTGGGTCAAATGATAGTCTTGCAAATGTGGAAAGTTGCAAAGCAAGGTATACTTTCTTCTCACAACAGGTCCCAGCAGGTATAAAATAGACACCTCTGTTAAGAATGTCAGTTTCAATAAAGCTATTTTCCACCCTAAGTATGGATTTCACCTGGGATTTGCTACATGTGAATGAATAGGCTATATTCACAGAAGATGCCTCTGCCTAATCTGGGGGAATACCTCCTTCTTCCTGTCTCAGTGGCTCACATAATTCAATGAAGTCCTCCTATAATCTGTCTACATCATTTTCAGGGGTGGGGTTAGGGGATATCAAGCCAGGTGTCACTTATCTTATATTTGTACATTTCATTTATTTTTTCTACCCAACTGTAGTGCCTTACACTTCTCTCCGTCTTGTTAGTTTTGGCCCAGCTCTCTAATCTGTTAAGATCATTATGAATTCTGATCCTGTCCACTAGGGTGTTAAGCTACCCCTCCTAATTTGGTGTCATCTGCAAATTTGATAAGAATGCCCTCTTTTCCCTCATCCAAATCATTGATAAAGATGTTGAATAGCACTGGGCCCAGGACAGAACCTGTCACAGGTTGAGTAGCATGATGGGACCTGTTGTTACTCCTGGCTTCATATTTTCCCACCACTAGAGGGTGAGAACGCAAAGCTGCTTGTAGTTGTTTAGTCTAGCTTTCTGTGAACGCTTCCCGTGTGAAACCTAAACGTATTCAAGGTCTTCTGCTGCCTGTAGCCGCAACATCGTTATGGTTAAGGGAACGCCTTGTTATTGAATATGTATACTTAAAAACACGGCTTTTGAACAGGCTGTGCCTTTTTTTCTTGTTTCCTGTTCCTTTCTGCTCTGGACGAGGAGATGGCTCGCTGCGCTGTAACTTAATAGTCTGCTACTTGATCTATTGCCCGCAATAAAGACTGTTAGCCTGCTGCCTCGTGTTGGCTGTGATGTTTTTCCTATTGATGGTAATGCCTCTGGCGGGTTTTTCAACAGAACCCTATGACACTCCACTAGTTACTTCTTTCAAGGATGAAATAGAGCCATTGGTTAGCACCCTTTGGGTTCAGTGAGTCAACCAGTTACAAATCCATGTAACAGTAGCATTGTCTAGCCCATATTTTACTAGCTCATTTGCAAGGATATCATGGGGGCCTTTTTCAAAGGCCTTACTGAAGTCGAGATACATTATGTTCAGAGCATTCCCTTCATCTACCAAGCTAGTAACTGTATTGAGAGAGAGAGAGAAGATTAGTCTAGCATGACTTGTTTTTGAGAAACCCATGTTGACTTTTAATGATCACAGCATTCCTTTCTAAGTGTTTACCCACAATTTCTGAGTCCATTTGGACCATTTTGTATATCCAATAGTGTATGTCCTTCTCACATTTGACTTGGCCTTCACCCAACCTCCCTATATCCTTTGAATCAATTTTGCTGGCAGAATAAACATAATATATGATGCATACACACAGCTAGGGCAACAATTGGCACAAAAGACTCAGAACCTTTTCGCACGGCATTCGCCATGTTGAAAGGGCCCCTGGAGTGCCGTGCGACTGCGAGGAGCAGTCCACACAACACACTCACAATCGCACGACACTCTAGGGCTGGCAGGTGCCAATCACGCACTATTTCATTTTTGGCTGTGAGCTAAAAATGGTGCACAATCGCATATCACTCTGGGGCCCCTCACGCACTTGCCGTGCATGTGGAGCTCCGGAGCCACGGTGCTCCCAATTCCTGCCCCAGCATAGCCTGGGAAAATCCCAGGCTGCACTGCAGAAGGAAAAGGAGGGGCTCTTGTGCGAGCAGGCAGCAGCTGTGGAGCTGAAGGAACCGGGACACGAGAGCCTCTCACTAGAGGCTGTTCACGTGATCCCCACACCCCAGTTCCGTAAAAAGGTGGGTTGCGGAAAGGGCCTCAGTGTGTTTTTATTCCTTTGAAAATGTTATTCAGTACTTAGTTTGGCTGAGACATCTTCCAGTGTCCTCCCAGCACAGATAAGCATCCTTGTTGCAGCTACCATCCAGCTATATCCAACTACTCTACTTGCCATATTTAATAGAAGTAAAGTGAGAGTGGTTGAGAGGACTACCCACCATCTTCTGTTGTCTGGGTGGACATGTGGGGGGCCCCTGTGATGTGCAAACTCCTAAAATAATTAGCTAACATTTTGAGTATGATTTTAAAGCTTCACATTCTTATTTCTCAAAGCAATTGAAATAGTTATTTTGGTTACTCTATTTAAATAAGCTATCTCAGTAGTATTTGTTCAGGAATGAGACACAACATTAACCACTGTGTGAATCCTATTTTATTCATCCTCTGATGTTTAGTGAAGACAGAGCTCTACATCTGTAAAGATAATCAAAATTACACTGCAAATGGAATAGAGCTACCTCTTATTAGGTTGTAATGTAATGTAATGTAGTGCCAGATTAATTATTGAGGAAAGAATCAATTAAAATAACTAGTGGTTTGTAATGATATTGCCATGTTAATCTGTATCAGTATGCAGAGGGATCTTACCGCACCTCTGAGCCTGGCCCTTTCCACACCCTACCTTTTAGTGGAGTCCTCTGGTGGGGAACCCTTCTTGGAGGGGAGTTCAACAGGAACATTTCCCTCTGCACCGACTGGCTCCATTGTGAAGGAAGCACCATGGCCATGCCTCTTCCTTCCGCAGCACAGCCAGGTACCTTCCCAGGCTGCACCAGGGCAGGAAGTGCAACCATTGTGCTTCCCGGGCTTCTGCAAGGCAGGTAAGTCTGCCATGATGGCACAATTGCAGGTTTTCCCATCATTGATTTAATCCATGCATGCACCCCTGGGGACAGGAGAAGGATGAGACCATGACAACATCATGCAGAAATGTCGTCACAGTCTCATCTTTCTCCCGTCCCCATGGTGGGTTGGGAGAGTGGTACAGAAAGGTCCACATTCTTAGAGAAAGACATTTATGGCATAAGCTTTCTACTTCATCAGAAGTAGACCCAGTCTTCAAAAGGTTTTCGCTCAGTCTCAAAAGTGCTACAAAAACCCTTTGCATATTTATAATGAGTTAATTCTGAACTCTAGTCAGAGTACGGTCCTCTGCTTTGGAGAATGTATTCTTTGAGGCCTATCCCAACCAACTGTGGTTGAAAGATGAAGACTCATAGAAGAGAAAGGTGGACTCTGCCCATCAATCCTTAATATCTTGTTAGCAGCTGTGCAGCACATTTTTTTACCTGGTCACAGTTCTCCATACTTTGGTGATGCATTTATTTTTAAATGAAGTAAATTACTTCTAAATTTGTATCTGTATGTAATCTAATATATGAAATATATGTTTGTATGTGTTAGACGGAGAAGACTCATATGATTGGCTGTGTCAGGTGAAAAGACCTCATATGATTGGCTGCCTGAGAAGATTCTATGGAATCCTGGGGTTTGCAATTTAGGGAGGGGCCTTTAGAATTCTCAACCAGATTGCTCTTGGGTCTGTCTTGAATAGGCTGGTTGCTATGGAGATGAGGCCTAGCAGCAAGGAGGCGGGCAGTGTATTTCCCTTAGGAATCCAACCTCTGCATGTTAATAACTCTGAATACAGATTGGATTGGGGAATATGGGGAAAAGTTACAGGTACTGGACAAGACAGTTTGGGGAATTAGAGATACAGGATCTCAAATCTTTCAAACAAGTATTACTATGAGAAAATAAAATCCCGGGCAACACCAGGTAAATACGCTAGTATTTTATACAAATTGGGTCATCTTTTTGATGAGGGCATTCCTCTTTATGATAATGATCAAATGACTATGAGACAGGGTCTTATCTATGGCAGCACCGAGGCTCTGCAAATATCTTTCCTACAAAGTCTATTTCCCTCCTTTTCTCTCTTCCTTTCAATGGTCAGTAAAGACTGGAATAATTCTTCATTTTAATTTTTGTTCCTATTTAATATTACTATGTCATTGGAAACTTTAGTGGCTCTTTGGCCAAGAAACTCGATAGAAAGAAGCTTTAATTTTAATGCTAATAATTTAATAAAGTGGGAGTCAGATGGCATCCAGCTTCCTGGCTGGCATATTGCAGAGGGGGAAGTGAACATAAAGACTAATAGATGCTGAGACATGATCTATAAAGGTGCTTCAAGAGGCTAAAAAGAACAATGAAATTTATGGGCTGCCTTTTCTTTTGAAAAGAGCTTTGCATTGTCTCATTCCTAAATTTGGCAATCCAAAAAAAGACTGTCAGAGCATGTTATAAATAAAGAGCCAGTGTTGGGACAGATGATAAAATATGAATACTATTCCAAAGAGCTTAATGTGTCAGCTCCTCGTAATAGAAAAGGCGATGAAGTGAGTATGTGCTCCTGCTGCTTAACAGTAGACTGGAAAGAGGCTGCCACAGTAGCACAAGTGGAAAATTTCCCTGTCTTTTGGCAGGTTTCCAAAGTGTTGATTTGCCTTATGAAAAATGTGATGTTTTATTTGATACTGAGTGCGTGAATTGTGTTCTGTATGAGATTTTGATGGGACTGAAATACTAGGCAAAAGCACTAAATTTACTACGACCATCACCCCTGCCAGCTCCTGTCTTCTCATTACTAGATTTTCACTTCCAAAATGAGAAAATGAGCTCAACCATCCAGACAGTAGGTACTTGCAGGAAGTTGTCTAATCAAGCTGTCTGGCATTCTGTTAGGTATTCACATGATTGTAAACTGATGCAAAGGTGAATTGTGATGTATTCACAATTGTATTCTCACAATTGTCACCTTGTTTTCTCAGGAGGGGAACAGAGATACAGCCATGTCTGTAGGACTGTTGTGCAGATGGCATCAGCAGTGTGGCTATTGATAAATGCTCCTGATGCACATTGGGTCCCAATGCTCTATGTGTCCCAAACAGAACATATTGCACTTGAGGCATGTGGTGCATTGGGAGCCCTTATTGCCCAATGGGATATCTTTTCTGGTGCCTCATTGGGCATTGTTCCACTTCACTAGTATGGCGGTATATCATGTCAGTGGCTTTGCTCCACTGTTACTCCAAAATGTGAGTGACTCAGCGGTCCAGCTGCAATTCTCTGTGCAAAAGCAGAGAATTATTAGCTCAAACTAAGAGGCCTGCAATGGGAGGAAGTAACCTAGTGAGATCTTTCCACCTATATTTGCCAGTACTTCTGCAGGGAAGAACCAGCCAGAGATCAAAAAAGAAGCTAAAGTTTATTTTGTTAGGGGGGTTAATCACACACACAAGGTCTGAACAGTCATGCAACCACACAAGGGTAACTGAAGGAAAAGGGAGAAAAGGTTTTAGATAGTGAAATTTCAGAGGGTATTGGGTGATATTTACCAGTCTTGGAGAACAGCGAAGAAGCAGTGATGTGGCGTAGACTCGCATCTAAGGACAGCACACAATCGGGAATCAGAGTAGCAGCGTGGCAATCAGCAACTGGTGTAATGTGAGTTGACTGGCCAAAACTAGACATTTATAAACTCGATTTCTTCCTGGAGGGCAAGGGGTATGAATGGCTCTCTGGCCAAGTAAACAATGGAGTTCACAGAGTGGACAATAAGGTCCAGAATGGCCTAATGGTATTAGCATTAGGTGACAAAGGACTAATAGTCTCCTGATAGCTCAGTGCTTGTTGGACAGATTTTAGGACAAAGGAAAGGTTCAGATCCTCTGAAGATGCCAGCCACAGATGCAGGCAAAACGTCAGGAGAAAATACTAATAGAACACGACCTCAAAGCCCGGAAAACCCACAACAACCTATGGATTCTGGCCATGAAAGCCTTCAACTTTACAAAGGAAAGGTTGCTGGGTCAGATGAAAAGGAGTTAAGACAATCAGCGGTTTGGTGGGAATTTCCTAGTCACTATTGTCCCCAAAAGCAGAGACATTAAGGCTAGCTGCAAGCCCATTATCTCTGGAGTTACCTGGTGTTTTCTGACTATGACCTGGCAACACCTAGAGGGACTTTCTGAGCAAATTTGCAGCGTACATTTTTAGCCAGTCTTTTCCTCTTGTCCAGCTCAGCCATACAGCTATAGCAAGGCATGTTTTATATCAATGTCAATTAATACATTTGCCAATTAAATCATATTTTGCCAATTAAACCATGTCAAAGGGTGAGCGTGTACATCCTGGTAACATTGTCAGTTGCCTGTGGTTTGGAGGCTACAGTAGCCCCTCAGAGGCCACATTCCCCCTCTGTATGGTCCACTCTGATTGTTAAAACTTTGTTTTGTTTTGTCACAACAAGTCATGTTTTTGCTCCCATCGTGGCCTGATAAGCCCCACAAGAGGCCCTTTTCTAATCAGGTGGTAAACTGGAAGTCAGCTAAACAGGATTTAAAATGGCTGGATATGTGTGTAGTTAAATTGTTCCTCTTTTGGGGATGTTGGGGCATCTTTACTGGAAAAAACTGAGGGGTAATGGGAACGAAAGCAAAGGGGGTCTTGAGTTTTTTGTCAGCGTTGTGGCCAAATGTTAACAATTATCCAGTGGCTGGCAATGAAAAGTAATTTTTTTTGTCTACTGTGGTAGTTCAAGACTGAGAAAAGACCAGTTCCTGGGGGAAGCCAACTATCCAGTTACCAACTTGCTTACACATTTCTCATAACCATTAAGATGGGCTACACATATGCATTTCAATTCCCTTTATTCTGTTCTGACCTAGATCTAGCTTCGATTTGACTTGCCCTGGGGAGCTGAACTTAAGCACAAGGCCCAGATACAGAGATCAGAAATGTTGGTCTGCAGATGGTCTGGGTAGAATTCATTGTTTAGGAGTCTGTGTCTACACTCACTGTAATGGGATGCTAGAACCTATCAAGTGTCCTCTAATATAGACCACTTGCTGCATTGATTACCACAAATAAAACTGTTCTTATAGGAATGAGATGTTCCACTTCTCAATGATATATGAAGTCTTGGAGAGGCTTGGAATTACTGCTAGTTTCAACTCAGAACATTACACAGAGACTTTGTTCAAGTCCCTACTTGCTGGTTTAACTAAGTGGGAGTATAGGAGGAGAAGACAGAAGAAGTGGCAACATAGTGGCAAAGAGAAAAAGGAACTCCTATGGCAGTGGGGGGTGTCATCTGGAGATAAACCTGCCGTGCCGCCTCCTGGGTTTTTGCTGCCACCCCGCCCCCCAAACTACCTACTACCACATCCTGGTCAAAAAATTGAGTTATACTCACTTAAGTGACTCTTATACCATTGTATGTCACCAACACGATTCCAGCCCATATGAGCACATCCTTGTCTGTCTCTGAGCATATGACACCTCCTTATAATGCATTCCTCATGTGATCTCTGCATGGCTGTGTATAGTAGTCTGTACTGAGTTAGTTGGCTGAAAGATTATCACACCAAGACCGTTTCTGTGCTGTGAATTTGTCCAGATCCCCTTTAAAGCTGTCCAGTTTCATAGCCACCTGTACATCTTTTGGTAGCAAATTCCATAATTTCACTATGTGTAAAGTCCTGCTTCCATTTGCCATTCCTAAATTTTCTGCCATTTGGCTTAATTTGGTGATACCTCACATTTTAGTCTTACAAAGTCTATGCATAACACACACTTTCTCCATCCTGTAAGACAATGCTCCAAATGAAGATGTCAGGATCTTGAGCTTCCAATATGGAAACCATGTGCTCCACTATTAAGCCACACCGTCTCCTTTAATCAGTTAATTTCAAATATAGGGTTGGATGGTAAGGAATGACAGACCAAAAACAGAAAATATGAAATATTCTGTGCCTGGCAATTAGGCCAGTTTCCATCTCTAAGGGATCTGATGTATTAAATTCGCTTTCAAAAACTGACAGAGTCATATTAACATTTGCTCTCTGGCCATGAGAACATTTCCAGACCTTTAATATTATTCCAATACTCTATTGCTGAGAATTAAAAAATAAATGAGATATTTTGCAAAAGCCTGGTCCTAAGAATGAGAGTCAGAAGGTAACACAAAAACTGTAGCACGTATACTTGGATATTCTGAGAATAACCATTATAGTAAAGGCAGAAGCTATAGAAAATCAATTTGTCAACTGCCACTTTGGGAAATTGGATCACTCTTGTACTAGGATACTACATCTTGGTCTTCCCAATATCAGACAAGATCCTCCACCATGCTTGTGTGGTTTAAATCTAAACTCGCATAGTTACATAGTGGTTGAGCTACACTGCCTTCTACTGGATACTGTCCTATTGCAACCAACTGTGTCTGCCAATGTGGTTGCTTATTGTCCCACTGAGGAATAGGTCACGTACAATGGAGGTCTCCACAATCCTAGTCAATCAACTGGTACATTGAAGGCACTGACAAATAGTTACAAGCAGTTTAAGAGCGCACAACTGCATGTGAAGTGGTTACACTTGCAAAACTTTGCTGACACAACTGTGAACTCAATATATCTTTTGAGTAATGTCCAAAAAGTACAACCCCATTTGTAAAGAAACATGGAGCAACTGCATTCCAATCCACATGTAGTAGAAAGTGACATTTTAAAGGGATTTTTAGGTTCAATTTCATTTAAAGCAAGAACATGTGGGGAATTTCAAGGAAAGCTAAAAGAATTTCATTTCTGCTCATGGGAGTTTTGTACATCATGCGGTATATAGATCAAAGTGAAATTAGAAGTAAAAGTGAAGGTTTCTGTTTGGCTGAAACATCCAGGGAATTTTGAGGGAATCCAAAACAACTTCAATGAGACTTTCTTACAAGGTAGAAAGGATGGCCTGTACAGTCATGTGTGTTAAGATCCACTTCAGAAACCCTGCCCCGTCATATGCAGCAACATTTCTGAAAACCGCTTTGGAATATCATTTTGCCTCTTTCATAATGCTCAAAAGCAATGCAAAACTAATATCATCTCAGAGTTCCTGCACAGCTCAGAATACAAAACAAGATTTTGCAAATGAGGAAAGTGTGTTTTCTTTTCTTCCCACTTGCATCCATTTTATAGTCTGTTCCCCAGGCCCCCAGTGTTGCAAAAACCAATGCCTCCATAAGGTGTTTATTTATTTAAGATATTCCTGTATCACCTCACAGCTCACAAGGGATCCTGAGGTAATCTACGATTAAAAGCTATTAAAATGACACAAAAATAAAAACAATTTTAAAAGAGTTTTAAATGTCCAGTGAGCCTGCCTGTCCCTCAAAAAAGTCTCAGGATAAAACAAGTTGTGCACCTGCAGCATTTTGTTTAACAAAACTCTGGAGAAGCTTATAGACCCAGCCCGTCATGGAAGCAATGCCTTCTTGGTCACTGCTCCCAGCCTCTGGATCCCCCTTTCTAGGAAGGTTGGACTGACATCCTCCTTACCATCCTTCCATGGGCAGGTGAAGACCTTTTTTCTTTCAGCAGGCCTTTGAGGGCTAATCATTCTGAGGAAAGGGCCTTTCATAGTGTGGGTTGCTTATATTTGTTGTTCTTCATGGTTATGCTTTTAACCGCTTTTAATGTTATTGAAAGTTTAATTGGGGCTGGAATGCCTCATGGTCTTTATGTATGTGGAAGAGCCATCATGGCGTAGTGGTTTGAGTGTTAGACTATAATGCTAGAGACCAGAGTTCTGTTACCCTGGTTTCTGGGGTCCCGTGGGGGACGCCTTAATGTGCTCCACGTGGTAGGGAATGAGAACACAATAGAGCACAAGCAATAGCAATGCGAGAGGCAGGGTAACCTAGCGGGGTCTTTTTACCCAGTTTTTACAGGGTCAGGCAACGCCAAAAACCAAACAAAGATGTCTAATAAATGATTTTATTGAATGAAAGTTTCACACACCAATGCAATCACTCACACACTCACTCAAGACCTATTAAGAAGCAAAAGAGAGGAAAATGGATAGGGGAAATATTGAAGGGATTGTAGCTGGGGTAATACTGCACCTTTTCCTGAAGTCCTTGGTCTGGGAAAAACAGCAAAGAAGTGGAGCTCAGCATGGAGAGGGCTGAGGGGATTAGTTGATGGATGGAGAAATGGTCTGCTGGTATGACCGGGACTGATCCAAAGAAACTCTCAAAAACTAGGACTATTTGTAGACAAAAACGTACCTTGAGGGCAAATCCTCTCCCAGGGAGAACAATGGGTGCTGTAACAAAAAGAAGCTCCACAATGGCAACTCCTTTTGCATAAGGAGATCACAAGATGTTGCCAAAGTTTCAGGATCTTCAGTTGCTTTGGGTTGTGGTGTGAATTTATGTAGATGGTCCTTGCCTGATAGGATTTTATTGCTATTGGTGCTCGACTTGGGGAAACGTGGCTAATCCCCTCAACTTGGCTCCTCAGTGGCTGAGGACCCTTTGTTTACTGTGGGTTTGCACAGCTTGAGGTCTCCTGGGGCTACGTGACTGGGGATTTTACTGATCTGACATGGTTCTCGATCGTTCAATCGTTGCTGCCTCCATGCTCATCCGGGTGACCTCTCAGACATGTTGAATCATATTTAATATCAAAAATTGTAGATCCTGGGACAGGGTTTACCAGTGAAGTAACAGTTTGATTCCCTGTTTGGCCATGGAAACCTAATGAGAGACCATGGGCACATCACATACTCTCAGCCCCCAAAAACCCCATGATTCATCTCAGAGTTGCCATAAGTCAGAAATGACTTGAAGACACACAAGAACAACAACAAAACTCCATAGTTGTGGTACTACACAGTGGATTCTGGATTGATTCCCCCCTCCCATTTTCATTTACTGGGAAGTAGCCACTGTGATCAACAAGGGTCTTTTCCCCTCTTGCTCAAGAAGCAGCTGGCTGCCATTTCTGCCCTTCCTGTGAGTGAATTCTGATGTGACAGGCAAAGAAGCACCCCTGTCACAATTTCCCTTCATGCTGGAGATTATTCAGATGAGAGGGAATGGGAATGGCAGCCAGATGCTTTCTGAGTAAGGGGAACAGACTCTCATTCATCACAGTGGCTGCTTCCCAATATGTACAGATTAGGGAACTTGGTCACTACTTGAGAGCAAATAATCTCTCTAAAATTGCAGCAAGTTCAATTAGAATTAGAAATGCACTTTAGAAACCATATATTGTTAGCTGAGGGCTTAGTCCTGCCATTTACTGAGCTCTGGAGTGCATGATGCATGTCTTCTTTTGGTGCATTGCTATTCAAAGCAGTGATCCATGGCTCAGTGCCAGATGATGAGCTATTGGTTCCTGGTCTGCGGCAAGTTTCTAGGAAAGAAAGAAACACTTGTTGTCAATGGGCACGAATAAGTTGCCTATCCCTGACACATGGGAATGCAAGCTGGTCCCCAACATCAGTTAGGTTAAGAAGAATCATAGAATCATAGCATATTATAGGTAGAAGGGACTATGTAGGCACCAAGAGGTTGGAAACAACTTGAAGGAACATAACAGCAACAACAAGCAAAAACGGTCACAATCGTATCTATTTCTGGGCACAATAGAAAGTGTTGGGGTTTTTCCCTTTAACAGGTCCAGTGTACTTCCAGGAACTTTTGTTCCTACAGGATCTTGTCCAGAGTGGAACATGATCTTCAGGGACCTGACTTGTTCTCAGTTCTCAGGTAAAGTGGACCATAACACTGGCCTTGTTAATCCTTCAGCACCAGGTGATGATTTTCAAAGAGAAATTGCTCAGGCACTTTAGATCTGCTGAGATCTATTTTATCCTACTGAGATTTGGCTTAAAGTAGGCTTAACATGTGCCAGTGTTGTTCATGTTTTATTATTGCATTCTTCTAATATGATAGGCTATTTCAAAAATTAGTTTTGACTACTAAGCCACTCTGGAAACCTCTATAGAGTTGAAGAATAGAATTTAAATAATTGTAAAAAAAAGTTTCAGTTACAATTCTGCCAGTTCTGAGCAAAAAAAGACAAGCAAACATTATTTGATTCTAGTGAAATAATCAGATGTTATCATTTTTGTACATAGCATCATTCAAGAATGATAAAGGTGATAATCACATACCCTCCAACTTCCCAGTCTGTCATGTACAATCCTGATTAATCCTATACCACGTTACCCTGTTTACTGGGGGTCCTGGGAGGGACATCTAAATAACCAAACAATAAAACACAATTTTGGGGGAAATTAGCTGGAGCACTCACTTAAGCTAGCGAGAGGCAGGGTAACTTAGCAGGATCTTGCAACCCAGCATCTACAGGGTCAGGTCAGTCAAGCAGCCAGACGGGTTTAAAGTAATGGAAATGATATTTTATTGAATACAAGCAAATATCAAAGACACCACAGTCACACAGCTAACTAAGAAATTAGAGATTGAATTAAGGATAGAGATTTTCAGGGAAAATGAGTGATACGACATCTGTCTCGTCATCCTGGACCTTGTGGGAGAATCCGGGGGTGCAGAGAAGAAACTCAGCTCGATTAGCTGAGGGGAGCTCGCCAAGCACAGCAGCAGCAAAACTGGATGGTAGTTTGGAGCGATCCGAGGTTGCTGCGGTCTCAGCTACTGGAGCTGAGGGGAAGGCTCACCCAGGCAAAGCAGCAGCAAGGCGGGATGGAACTCAGGAGCGATCCGAGGAAGGTCTCGGAATCAGGGGGTTTTATAGGGAGAGGTGTGACTGTAGGCTGTGCCTTACTCAGGGACAACAATGAGTCTTGGGTGCGAGACAATGTCTCCGAAAGGTCACAATTTAGCATGATTGAGTTAAGTCCGAATTGACAAAGAGGTAGACTGTATGCAAATGCTCAGTGCTTGGCCTTTAAGCTTCTGTCTTGCCAAGTTACGTGCTCGGGGCAGGGAGTCCTTTGTAAACAGCATGCATACATAATGAGGGTGTTTGCAGAGAGGTCTCCTAAAGCGGTGATCTGGCTATTTCTGGCCTGCCTGTATGGTCTTGGGATATAGCAGCATTTGATGGCTGAGCCTAGTTCTGGGCTTGTCCAGGGGCCTCACAAACACGTGGAAGAGAGCCAAATCATTGATATCAAAATGATATCTTTATGCTATCTCCAAGGAGGCCTAACCTGCAGTAACAATCACCCCATTTTTTCAACTGCTTTCAAAATGTCCTGGTTTCTTTCTCTGCCTCCGACTTTCCCTGTTTGTCCTCAGTTTACTTCTCTTCTTACAAATTGAGTTCAAAGTGCAAAAGTAGTTTGCTCTACATTAACCCAGCAGAAGAGAGCACATGAGGAGGAAGAACCTTGTCTTTCCCTATAGACTCAGATAAAAGCAATCTTTCCTACCTTGCAGCTGCAGTTTTGTTTGTTCATTCTCACTAATAACTTTTACCATCCAATCTTACTTGACCCCAAAGGTCCCAGTTTTCATCTATGAAATGTTGGAGGCTATGTCATCACTATTTGAGACAAAAGCTGGAACTACTTATTTATTACATTTTTAGATTGTTCATGCCCATTAAATGAGGTCTAGGTCATCTACAAAGTAAAAACATAAAATGTAACATAATTTTTAAGGTAATAAAACAGCCAAAGATGAAAGTAAGAACTAACTGGCCTCAGTACATAAATAAAACCAAAAGTCAAACCAGAACCAAGAATAAAACACTGAAAAGATCTGAAAGTGCTAGAAACAGTTCCTGAAGTGTCTGGGAAAATCAAGAGGTCTTCACCTGGCACCAAAAAGACCACAGTACAGATTCCAGGTCCACCTCCCATGGGAGATGCTCTGCAGATGGATGCTACCATTGAAAATGCCTCGTCTCATATGAAACAACTTGCCTTACCTCATTTTGAGGCATCATCTTCAAGATGAGGTCAGATTATGATCTTGAGGTCTAAGTAGGTAATTATGAGAAGAAACACTCTTTCAGATCCCCTCGTGTGACTGCCTTCAGTGTATAACCCAGTACTTTCAATTGGGTCTAGGAAATCTATTTGCATGCAGTGTAGCTGTCAAAGTACTGGCAACATGTGATCATAATTTCTAGTCTCCATTAACAATCTATCTGTGCATTTTTGGAGCAGCAAATTTTCCAGATCGTTTTCAAAGGTGGCCTATCTATCTATCTATCTATCTATCTATCTATCTATATCTATCTATCCATCCATCCATCCACACAAAAATGTAAACATATTGTTGCCACAGCATGAATAACCATGGAAAGTTATTTCTGTTCAGACTGGGTCACAGCTGATGTATCAGTTTGAACTCATAGATATTATGGCACACAATTAGTCACAAATGAATATATCAGCCCCATGCCTACTCTTTTCATGTTTCTGACTCATACCATCCAATAGTAGAAAAATCTATGATATTTTTGACACTAGCAGAAATATCAAACGGAAGGTTAGAACTTCCTACCCCCATAACACACAAAAACCTCCCATTCCTCACTCTTCTCATGCTCTTTCTGTTCTCTCACACACAACCTTTGTTTGTTTGTTTGTTTCTTAGCTTTTTTCCACTCGTTCTAGTGCTGACCAAGTCTCTGGAGAAATCCATACTCCAAGCTTAACCTTAGGAAAGGTTAGAGATTCTGCAACCTATCGACTGAAGCTGGTACTGCAGAGTAAAAAGAGACTTACAGACATAGCTTAAGTAACTAAAATTAAGCAATCCTTAGGGTCTTCTTAATGTCTGTGTCAACTTCTAGGTATCTAGCTTTCATGTCCTTAAAGCATGGCAAATGCAGATACATGGGCACATTATTTAATATTCTACGTAGCCATATTGTCATATGGCATGACCGTTCTTCAAATTGTACACAGTTACATGACCAATGAAGTGAAAACCACAGGTGAAACTTACTTAGACTTTTATATTTAAAGAGGTGATGTGATTCCATTTGCAGCATTTCTTAGTAGCAATAATGTTGTTGCCATTGCTATGTACTATAATAGATATATGTCGCCCTTTGACCTGTTTATCTTAACCTTAAAGCCTTCCACGGCTTCCTTCCCACTGTATCAGCCTTTCTGTCACTGATCTGGATAAAGATGTCAGCTTCTTGACCAAATTCTTGATCCATGTGTGAATGTATTTACTTTACTCTGAGCAATGCTTCCCAATAGGTCAGGGTTCAGGTTTTCCTCCGAGTGAACTAGCAAGAAGTATCTCAAGACATGCCAAACACTCAGCTCAACTGGGCTTATATAGTGGATATCTGTTGGCAGCTGAACACAGTGGAAAGAAGAAAAAATAAAATATTGTTCCAAGTTAAGATCACTTGGAACTTGCTATGATTGCATCTGTGAGTATTTTTTGAAGATAAAGTTCTAGCACTTGGCATATGTTGAGAAAGATTTCACTGGCTAGGTCTAGCTCAGAGCTTCCAGGCACAGTCTGTGAAGATCTCTGGTGTCTTTAGAACTGGCAATGCCCTGTCTCATGAGTGTAACGGGCAAATATGTGTTTTGTTCCACTGCTTTTTCAGTTTTCCTCCACCTCCATTCTCTCATTCTCTGTGTGTGGTGTGTATGAAAGAGAGAAAAGAGAGAGACCATCAAACCCTAGGTTTCAGCTATATAATGTGGGATGAATATTAGAAATAGGCCATATGCCAATATATATACATATACCCTATAAATAACATGATTTAAACTCCATTGAAGCAAAATATCAACAGAAAAAGTCTTTAAAATCTGAATGGATACACAGTCATAAATGAAAGTTAAGAACAATAGGACAGTAGGAGAAAAATCATCCATCTGTTTTAAATTCCTTACATTTCTCCTCCATCACCCAAATTTCCTGAAGGAGACATGCTGCAGCTTTCAAACTTTCAGATTTTGGCCATTTCCACACTACACTGTTACAAACCCCAGAATTCCACAGAATGTTGGAAGTGAAAAGAAATGGCCTAAGTCTATGTTTACTCTCCAGTGACCAATCACAAAATGAATCTTGATAAATGCAAGATATGGAGGTAAGAAAAATCATGTGCTATGTGAAACAGACATATTTCCTCTATTGTGGAGTAAAACAAGCCAAATATATCATCTAGTAAGACTCTGTGTTTTTATACCATCTACATCCATTATTCAAGAAATTTCTTAATGTCCTTGGTCAATTCTTTTCCATGAGTTCTCCAGATATATCTACTCTGACTCTTTCATACCTATAGGACTCCAACCTTCTTATCCTCTGCTCCTTTCTGAATCTCTGCTTTCCTACCTTTTCAATTTTATATCTTTTCTCTCTCCAACTCCAATCAATCAGGACAGACCACCAGGGGTCATTAAAAATTTCCATTTTAATGTTAATGGAATTAACAATTAACAAACACAGTCGCGCGACCAGAGGGCCTGCAGAGCTGTCATCCGGCGTGCTTCTGGGAAAGACCCGGGAGTGGGTGGGATGTGGGCAGTCCCTACTACCTGTCCCTCATGCAGCAACTCCCAGGGGACGCTCTGCCCAGCAGCAGGCTGGCCACTGCCCCCATCACATCAGGGAACGCTGCACGACACGTTGCCGTGAGAGGCCACCCTGGGGCTCCGTCGCCACTCACACTCGAGACAACAGCAGCCCCCGAGGTCCGGCTGACTGTGGTTTTTTTTTTAAAACCTGGTGCTATCGTTAACACGTTACCAACGTAGTATGAAACAGCCTGTTGGCAGGATCTATAGTGCTGATAATCAACAAAACAATAAAAAAAAAGAAAAACCACCGACCAGTCAGGGGTGGTGGGGTGGGGACAGGGTGGGACCTGGGTGTGGCCCAGGACACCAACATGCGGACAAGGCACCAGGCAGGAACTGGTGCTCTCTCGCGAATGCCCTACCATGTGCAGACTGCAAGGGGCTCTCTACTGGGCCTCTTGCGATATTGCGATATTGGCAATGTCATGAGGGCTCTAGTTCACCGCGCTATCAAGGTAAAGTGCAAAAAAGGAGTCAGACTAGATGTCCTCTGCAATCCCATCCAACTCTATGATTTCATGTGTATGGAAGGGAAGACTGTGTATACAGGGGCATACCATAGAATCATAGAAAAATAGAGTTGGAAGAGACCACAAGGGCCATCTAGTGCAATCCCCTGCTATGTAGGAACACACATCAAAGCATTCCCAAAAGATGGCCATCCAGCCTCAGCTTAAATACCTCCAAAGAAGGAGACTCTATCACATTCCAAGGCAGCATATTCCACTGCTGGACAACTTGGACCATCAGGAAGTTCTTCATGAGGTTCAGGTGGAATCTCTTTTCTTGTAGTTTGAATCCGTTGCTTCTTGTCCTAGTTTCTGGAGCCATGGAAAGCGAGCCTGTTCCCTCTTCAATATGACATCTTTTCAAATATTTGAACATGACTATCATGTCCCCTCTTAACCTTCTCTTCTGCAGACTAAACATACCCAGCTCCCTGAGACACTCCTCATAGGGCATGGCTTTCTGACCCTTCACCATTTTAGTTACCCTCCTCTGGACAAGTTGCAGCTTGTCAATATCCTTCTTGAAACGAGGTGCCCAGAACTGGACACAGTATTCCAGATGAGATCTGACCAAAGCAGAATAGAGTGAATAGAGTAGAGTAGAGTACAGTAGAGTAGAGTAGAGTAGAGTACAGTAGAGTAGAGTAGAGTAGAGTAGAGTAGAGTAGAGTAGAGTAGAGTAGAGTAGAGTAGAGTAGAGTAGTAGAATACATATGTGTGTATATGTATGTAGGTCGTATGTATACAGGGGCATAAATATGTGTGCAAATCTAGGTCCTGTCTCCCATCATTGCTACAGCATGCATGGAAGCTACAAAACGATTACGTCTTCCCATTATGGTATACTCCATCTACTGTGACATCAATGAAAAGGAAAAAATAACAATGACGTAAGGATAAGAAATCAGTTCTCTGCATTTTCTTACCAACTTAGGCAAGGAAGCAGAGATTCAGAAAGGAGCAGAGGAAAAGAAAGTTGGAGTCCTACAGAAATGAAAGAGTCAGATGCTAACTGAATGATGTTAACATGACACTTGTTTTGTTCTTCGCAAACTGTGTTGAGCAGTCTGTGTGTAGAAAAGAGAGTGTCTAAAAGGGCCTGTAATTTTCTTTCTCCTCTCCTTAGAGGCATTGATCTCCCCTGAACAGAACTCTGAAGAATGGTTCTGTCTTATACATCAGATACCTCAATTAGAGACGTATCATGCCTGTCTGCCTAAGAGCAGCATTTCATTTGGCCAGAATTCAGGCTGTGCCAATGTTCACCCATTTTGATTCGCAGGCCACAAAGACGGAGGACTGAGATGAGAGTATTCATGCCTCTCTCTGTCTCTGTCTCCCTTTCTCTCTCTCTTTCTTTTAGCCTGCTGCCTGCCATTGTCTTCCCCCTTTGATGCTGCTTTGGTAACAATTCTGCTCTTCAAATGGCAGTGGTCCCAGACAATCAAGGACTGCACAATGTATGGGATGATATCACAAGCCCTGTTGGCTCCTAGCACATGTTAATGCCACTAGGAGCAAGTTAAGCCAGTTATGAATGAAAAGTGATGCTACTCCAACTGTCAGTCACAGGGATGGTCAGAGGCAATCAAGAACAGAATAGGGTGGTGACGCATAACTAACATGAATGACCAATGTTGAGAGAGCAGTGTTTTTTTAAAAATTATTTTACTCAAAGTAGAATGAACCACAAGGTGAATAAAACCAACACAACACAAAACACATCTCGCTTCAATATCATTCCCAGTAATCACAGTGTTCAGCAAGTTGTTAGTAAATATTTCTGTAAATTACTGTGTGAAGCGGGTGGGCAATATGATCTGCTACAGTGGTTAGAATAATTAATAAATGGGGCCATGCTACACAGGATGAATTATGTGGCTGATTCTTATTTTCTTCATGAATGTACCTGGTCAACTTTTCTGTAAAGAACATAGTCTCTTTTTCCAGCTAGAAAGGGACACATTTGTTGCATCTTTCCAAATGGTAGTTTTGCCACTAGGCAGGAAAAAATAAATAAAACAAAGGATAGATTTACTGGATCCCAAAAATAATGATAAGACACCTGGTGCTGGATCAACTTCAACCTGAGAGAGAAAGTGAAGCAGCTTTTGAGAAGATCTCAATGAGCAGACACTCTGGCCTCATTTCTCTGAAAAAGGGGCACTTTTGAAGTCATTAAGGACTTTTGTGAAAAACGTTCTGGTCTCGGTTTGCTCCTAATCTGAAGGTTTTTGACACAAGAACAGTGTGTAGTGGTAACTTGTGAAGTACAGGCATTCATTATGACAATCTTTATTGGATCTTATTTGTGGCTATTTCCAAACTCTGGAGCATTCTTCCTAGAGAGGTCAGACTCAGCACATGCCTTGCTATACTTCCAAAAGCAAGTGAAAACCTCCTTGTTTCAGCAGAGCTTTGGGGACAATTGTCCAGGGAGAAAAGGACTTTCATCAGGTGTGGCATTGTTATTAGTTGTATTTCTTCTAAATGGTCATGCCTTTAACTGCTTTTAGTTCTATTGACAGTTTAGTTATATTTTTAAATGGTGTTACAGTGTGCATTTTTAGCTCTACCTGTTTTAACCTGTTTTAAAGCTACCGTGAGTCCTAGAATGGGAGAAATGTGGGATATGAATAAAGATTATTATAACATTAATATAATAATTCCAGCAAAACTACATAGGAGAGTCCAAAATTGCAGGCAACTGGGTTGATTAGAATTACAAAATAATAATTCTAACAGATTTCTCCTCTACCAGGAGGAAGTTTTAGTAGCTTTATTGCTCATTCATAATCAAGCCATACTGAAAAACACTGGATTACAACAGACATGGAGAAGAGATTGCAGAAAAGGTCAGAACTCAATCAAAGGGGGATTGCAGATAACATCATTTGTCCCTGGTCGTCAGAAAGTCCCATACTCATGACCCTATGAGTCTTGGCTCCATTACATCACTGTTTTAATGCCAACTCAAAACATTTGTCTGGATCTCTCAGTATAACTTGATGGGCCTTGGTTGGAGATTCCCAACCTAAAGATGGTAAATATTGAACCTGGGACTTTTCACATGACAAATATGAGTTCTACTACTGATTTACAATGCTTATCCACCTTATTTGGTTTCCTTTAAGAGATGGTGGCCAACTACCAGGGACTGGGGGGTGGGCTGCTTTGGCACCTCAAAGTAACTTGGAGGTTCCTCTACGTGCCCCCACACTGATTTTTAAACGTTTTGTGTTTTGGTGTAAGCCTTTTCTTTTTCCTGCCTACCATGAACTGTTTAAGTCCCAAAAGATGCCATTTGCTAAGCAGCTAGTAAAGAGGAAGTCAACTAAACTAGGCATTTTCAGGGAAAGAAATAGGGAAAAAATTAAAAGAGTGTGTCTGATGGGGAACTAGGGGCATAAAAATGGTGATTAGGAGCCACATGTGATCCAGAAGCTCAGTTTCCTCACTCCTGATAGAAAGTTTATGGACCTATGTGGACCTCTTTCCTGAGAGTAATATGTGTATGGGGTGTGTGTGTACACACTATAGATATAAATACACACACACACACACAAACTAACAGCAACAAAACCCCAACACTACAATGTAGGGTAATAACTAATGGGGTTAGTTGGAATGAAACTGCAAAGGGGTTAAATCCCTTCGCCCTACAACTGCCATGGCCTTCCTGGATCTCTCAGCTCTGGAAGGGTGGAAAACTTGGAGCTTAACAGATGAGTCTAACAAGCTGTGTTTGGCATAAGATTTCAGAGACAACTACCCATTTTATCAGTGGGTTGCTGTCCTTGAAGCTTTAGGCTACATAAAACATGTTAACCATTAAGGTGTTATAGGACTCATCTTTTTTTAATGAAACAAACTTATACTACTATCATTCTACAATTATTTTTTCCTAGAGCAGAAGGTTCTTCAGGAGGAAAGGGAGCAACAGAAATGTAATTCCTTGCACATATTTTTTTTGCAATGGAAGCAATGAGTAATTTTAGCAAACTTTTTTCCCCATCTTTGAAAACTGGCCAATTCCTGAAGAAACTTATTTTGCACAAAATTTGCACATAGTTTTTTGCACAGAAAATACTATTTTCTTTACAGGAAACAGCACAATATTTCTGTGCACGACTATTACTTTTCCCACACACACACACACATCCACATGAATTTTGCATTGAATAATCCCAAACTATGAAGACTCTCTTCAGTTTAGGATTCTTCTCATCTGGGTTTCTCAACACTAGAAAAGTTTTTTTTTTAATCCATTCTGAAAATATTTTCAATAGTCTCTGTATCCCTAGCGAGGGGTGAAGATTCTCTTAGGATAACCATCAAGTACTAGTGTAAAACTCTCTTATGTTCTATGAGGCTGCTTTATGCATTTAATATTTCAAACACAATCACAAAATTTTAAAACAAGTTGCAGATTTATGTTTAGTTTTAACAGAATTTCTTGCAGAAAAACAGCAAGAGTACTGTATATTTCCAGCTGAATCCAGGAATAGATAAGGTCCCAAAGTTTCTTGTACCCCACAAAGCTCCATTGCAGGACTTGTTTGCAGAAGTCATGCTAATTAGCAGTTACAGGAGGCACCATCAAAGTCCCTACAGAAAAACTGTAAAAAAGAAATAAGTCCACTATATAAATTCCACTATAGGGGATGCACCTATTTTGTATCCTCCTAGATCCATATATTAAATTAATATGCATATTATCTGATTCAAGGTGAGAAGGGTCTAACTCTTACCTTTGGGAAACTCCTGTCCAGCACTTTTTTGTTCTATCCAGACTGAACCTGTAAGTTCTGCACCTTTCTTAGGACTTCCCCACCCACTGGGCCAAACCAACAACTCATAAGGGTTACATTAATGTGACACTGTATTGAGGCTAATGACTGTACATCTGAAATATCATACCAACCATACTATTACCAGAATGAAAAAAGGCAATATTTTCCCACTTGTACTACCCTGCCAGCTCCGAACAACTTCCCTGTTAGTAGCGACATCCTTTTCTATCCCAGTGAAGTACTTTGATTTCAGCTAGATTTAGTTCTATTGAAGAGCTGTGGATTTCATCTTGTTCATCCTATTAGCGTCCATGGTTTCCCCAAGAAGTAGCACAAAATGACTCCTGTTAAGTGTGCCTTGAACAATGTGAACTTTCTGCTCACAGTATGAGATTAGACACAGGAAACTGCTTGACACAAAAGAGGAAGGTGTGAGTCACCGGTAGGAAAGGGGGGATAACTGTCCGATAGGCAGCTGAACAGCTTAGATGGACTGAATGTAATAGCATTGGGGAAGCTGAACATGATTCAGCAGTAATGAAACTGCAGTTCAAATGGTCCCTGCTCTTCTGGGATGTGTAAAAAGAAAGAGAACATTCCCAGCAGGACCTAATAGAAACACAACCAAGATGGTCAAAATGTGAATCAGGTCTTCCCATGGAGCCGGGGCCAGCTATTTTCTAACCCACTTAATACCAATTTCATGTACAGGTTGGCCAAACTAGTAAGTGGAGTAGACCTGTGTGCTTCTTGGGTAACCTGAGAACTTATTTCCCTTCCCTTTTGATATGAAGTTGCCAAGCTTTGCCAGAATCATTACAAATACAATAGAAAGAATTAGTGACATTTAAAAATGAAAGAAGGAGCAAGCAAGCATGACAGATTCATTTATCTAGGCAGAAGACTTTAAGTTCTTAGTGCTTTGAGGGCTCCTCAACTTTTAGTAGTTAAAATAAAACAAGGTCCTACTAAGCAATAGGTGTACCTGCCAAATTGGTTGGTGCAGGTAGATGAGAATTTTGTTTGATTCACTTTTTTGAATATAAAACATTAGCCCAGATTTGCACTTTTTTGAAAATCTGGATGTAACAGAAAGTATGGCACTAACTCTTTGTCTGCTTTTAGCACCCAGTAAAGACACAGAGTGGTGAAGTGGTTTGAGCATTGGACTGTGACCATGGGGACCAGAGTTCAATTCCCCACTCAGTGATGGAAACCCACTGGATGACCTTGTGGGTCATACAGTCTCAGCCCCAGAAAACCCCATGATAGGTTTGCCTTAGGGTTTCCATAAGTCTGAAATGACTTAAAGACACACAACACGAACAAGAAAGAGGAGGTGGGTTTTCCATAAGTGGCCCACATGTTTGAATGTTTACTCCATTAAAAAAAAAAGCTATTCAGAGCTATTGTTTTTACTATTATAGGCTCAGCTTTTTGACATGAGTTGGGAGAGTCAAAGGGTTAACTAAGCCCTTTTCCAGTGAGTATACAACTCTTCAAGAGGATGAAAGTCACTACACATCAGCATCAGCATCAACATCTTTGTTTATATTTCCCCAAAACAGGAACTCCTGGCCATTTAAAGGAATCATGATATAGTTAAAATATACAAAAAAATAATAATAATAATAACGTTGAAATTGAATTAAACTATGAGCAGCACTAGAAGCAGTTCAAAACATACAATTTAAAATATTAAAATACAGGGTTGTTTTTTTTTTAAAAAGTACAATTAAAACAGTACATCCTGCTCTGTAAAACCTTTTTTTTTTTAAAAAAAAAAATAGTTCTCGGTTTTCAAAAGCCTGTCTGTACATAGAGAGAGAAAAAACTGTCTGTGAATGGAAGGACAGCAAGGAGGGAATTCTACTCGCCACCTTAGAAAGGTGGTACCACAGCCTAGGAGAAGCTGCAGGGAATGTCCTATCACACGTCCCTACTCATTTAGCCTGTGAAGGTTGTGGGATTTTAGAAAGGGTGTCTCCTGGGACCTCAAGACCCAGTTTCAGATTGGGAATGTACTTGACTTGCCATTTCTGTACTACACTGTTTTAGTGCTATTATTCCACTTTCAACATCCTGTGGAATTCTGGGGTTTGTAGTTTACTGAGGCCCAAGAGCTCTCTGGCTGAGAATTCTAAATGTCCCTCCCTAAACTGCAAACCCCAGGATTCCATAGGATGTTAAAAGTGGAATAATAGTAGTATAACAGTGTAGAGCAGAAATGGCCCATGTGTGTAAGGGGTTTTTTTTAAAAAAAAACTGGGAAAAAGCTAATCCCCCTTGTGTATGTGTGTGTGTGTGTGTGTGTGTACAGTTGCTAAAATTTTGTTTAAAGGCCCTGGAGGAACATTTTACCATATTTCAGAAAAAGGAAATAAAAACTGAAATCTATGGAATGTGGTTGTGAAGGGAAAACAAGGTCCTTGTCACTTGGTCACTTGGCTTCTTAAAAATAGCTATATTATCACGCTGGGGTTGGCTGAGTCCTTCTTTGGGGATCACAGTTTTGGTTTTTGAACACCATTCTAACTGGTGGGAGTTCTAGTTCTGTTTGAAAATTTGGACCAGATTGTATGTAGATATTACAATGGCCCTTTCTGCACACGGTGAGGGAAACGCTCCCTGCCGCTACTCACCAGTTTTTTGGTGGGTCCGTTTGGGTCCGTCCTGATGAGGAGCAGTGCGAGTTCATCGCTCTGCACTGCATCGGCATCCAAAATGACAGCTTCCAGTTGGTGGAGGCTCCCCGCCAACCGCTGAAGCTTGCCAGCCTAAAGCCCGCTCCCAGCAGATCTGCAGACTTGCACTGGTGCGCACCTGCAAATCTGCCCCAGAGCACGGGAATGGAGTGGCACGGAGTGGCGCACTCCGTGCTTTTGAAAAACCTGTAAAAACAGGTTTTTAAAAAGCACACTGCGTGGCCACTTCAGGTTGCTCCAGAGTGGACTGAGGTGTGGAACTTCGACAAGTAGTCTGACCCAGTCTGCTCCCAAGGTGCGGACGACCTCCGTCAGAGGTCGCACTGCACCATTCTACTTACCCCATGTGGAAATGGCCAAAGTTATGCCATTTAAAAAGGAGGGATTATATTTCTCCCAAAATGTACAACCTGAAATTACAGTTCCATTTTCCCATCCACCAAGAATCATGAATTATCACTACCATAACTAACCTGTCACAGGGAATGCATGGCCCTACAAATGCATGGGAAAGAATACTATCCAATCCTACTTTCTTCTGTATGCGCTAGCACTATTTTGCTTGTAGTTACAGTAATCTCAGTAGGTAGCTGAACAAAGACATTGAGAAAAGGAGAGGTGTGATATTACAAGATCTTTCACCTTATTAGAGTGATCCAAGCCATACAGAGATCGCATAAGTCTTGTCTGTTGTTTTTTGTTGGTTGCCATCAAATTAGCTTTCTGTTAGGGTGGTCTCATGAATAAGAAGCCCCAAGAGCCCCAGTCATCAGCAGCACCGTCCAGGTTTTTCAAACTCAGGGCTGTGGTTTCCTTTATCAAATCAATCAATGGTCTTCCTCTATTCCTATAGCCTCACACTTTCCCAGCATTATCATCTTTTCCAGTGAGTCATGTTGACTCATGATATGTCCAAAATTCAATGAAAGAAAAAGTAGTTCACTTGCTTCTCTTTCTGTCCTCATATAGAGTAGGACTATCTGATGAAAAGAGCCTCTTTTGCATCCAGAAGGCTGCCTATATGATTCAGCATGCTGATTTTCCAACATTTTGGATAGGATGGAGAGCCTCTACAGACAGAGGAGGTCTTCCTTTTCAGAAAATCAGTCACACTTTGTGGATAGCTATGGAAATATCAACCAATAGCAGTAGCAGTTATATTTCTATACCGCTTATCGGTGTGAAGCGCTACCGAAGTGGTTTACAGTGTGTTAGCTAATTGCTGCCTACAAGCTGGGTACTCATTTTACTGACCTACAGAAAGATGGAAGGCTGAGTCAACCTGCAGCCCTGCAGGATCGAACTCACAATGTTGCGGCTGCAGTACTGGCATTTGACCACTGCACCACCAGAGCTGCGCCACCAGGGCTGCACCACCAGAACAAAGGTGGAAAGGGTAGTGTGCTCCATGTGCTTTATTCTTCAGAATTGCAGAATATTTGCATTGTCTTATACTGATTTCACAACTTATAGCTGTGTGGCTAGTTGGATCAGATAATATTTACCGGGGCAACATAGGCTATAGTCTAGTATGAAAGCGATGCTTCCTGGTGGCAGCATCAATGACAGCAAATAATTTTGTTCAGAATCAAAACAACATTTTCTATGCAGTAACCAAAACCTTTGGTCTCTTTTTCAGTTCCACTAAAAATTCCAAAATTTGGGCCCTTTTCCCTCCAATACTGATAAAAAATATTTTACATGACTTCTCCTTCTATTTATTATCAACAACCTCTCACTGAACTCTTTAAGTGATTATATAATAAAATCAGGAAAACAATAAAATATCTAAAGACCACAAGATAATAAAATTGTGACAAAATTAGCAGCAGGCAGAAATATATTCGCAATTACATTTCAAAGGAGACAATATATATCAGGTATCTCTGGCTTAAATTGTCTTATAAAATGCAAAAAGTGAGCCAGCTAATTGAGCTTCTGTGGAGAGAATGCCATCTCTGGGACACCATCAGCTAGTGGATCGGATATATTTTCACCTCCCTGCTTTACTCATAAAAAGAAAAGCTTTAAATGTGAAGCACTCATAAAAAGGGAGTACTATGACAGAACTAGAAATGAATGAAAAGTTTGATTTGCTTGGATTTTTTGTTTTTTAATAAGAACTTGCCAAATCCTTGAACAAGATATAAAAACTTGGGATTTAAAAAAAATGAGAGAGAGACAAAGCAAAACTTAGGATTTGTCCATCTAGACAGACGGTTGTGAGTACAAAGTCCAAAATAGTTGGAGTACTATAGAGCTATAGTTCAGAATTTTGTAACTCTACAAGTTTTTGGAAATTCCATTGGAACCTTGATATATGGACAACAGACAACTCATGAACCTTTTCTCCAAAGCTTAGCACTTCTAGGAAGCTTTCCAGAGTACTATCAGTCTTGTAGCACATGTCCCACGCTACTGCTTTCTGGTTGAAGAAAAAAAGGTTAACGTCTTTGGCAGGCAAGAGTGCTCCTTGAAGTAACTCTGGAACATTCAGCTTCCTCCAGGTAACCATAACAAGCAAACATAAATCACTTCTCTGAGAAACAAAAACTTAAGAGTTAATGCTAGAGAGAACCAGCATGCTGTAGTGGTTTGAGCATTGGAATGCAACCCTGTAAACCAGGGTCTGATTTCCCTCTTGGCCATGAAAACCCATTGGATGACCTTGAGTGCATCACACACTCTCAGCCCCAGAAAATCGCATGATAGGTTTGCCTTAGGGTTGCCATAAGTCAGAAACAACTTGAAGGCACACAACAGCAACAATGTTAATGTTATTACTTTCATAAAAGAAACCATGTTCATCAACATTATTCAAAAATTTAATGCATGGGAATGACATTATTCATAGCAAGTTACTTCTATACTCTCACCATGCATAATTTTACTTAACTCTGCCATGCCTCCCAAGAGCATAGATAGGTAGGTAGGTAGGTAGGTAGGTAGGTAGGTAGGTAGGTAGATAGATAGATAGATAGATAGATAGATAGATAGATAGATAGATAGATAGATAGATAGACAGACAGACTTTTTTTTTCCTTTACAGATTCCCCTCTCAGCAATTTTCATCTTGACTTCAGGACACAAGTGATTCAAATCTTGATCTGTGCCAGATAGTCATCAAAGTGCATCTGATTCAATTTTGTACTGAGGATGTTAGAGGAATTTGAACTTTATCCATTCTTACATAAAATGCCCTAATCTTCATCTCATGGACTAATGTGTAGTTGGAAGTTAGTTATCCACCAGGTTTCAGAGTTCTTTCAATGTTGTGTTGTAGTCTTTGGCACTCTAAACATATGAAAATACACATTCAAATGCAGAAAATATTCATTTAAATACATATTAAAATACACATTTGAATAAGTATTCTGAGAACTTAAGAAAACCACAAATTAATCTGGAAACACAGATGGGGCAGTGCCATGGGCCTAAGAACGTGGCATGAGTAAGAAATAAATGGATATGTGCAATTTACTCCTCCTATGTGCAATTTACTGATGATTTTGTCACTACAGCTTTAGCTAACATGAGCCCATTCTCTGAAAGGAGATTTTGTTTTCATATCTTCTGAAGAATTTACTGGAATTCTTTGTTGATATTGTGTGGGTTTCCAACAATATCAACTGGATCCCTCAAGCAAAGTATTAAAATTGGCAAGGGCAGAAGCTGAACAACAATCAGTCCCATGTCCACCCTTCTGATACATACAGGGTCTACCAAAGAGAGAGAGGGGGAGGGAAAGAGAGAGAGAGAGAAGGGGGTGTTACTGCAGTCTAGGCCTACCCGGAGATAGCACCCGATATCATTTTGATATCAAACAATTCGGCTTTCCCCTGCCACCCTGCTCCATGTGTTTGCGAGGCCACCGGACAAGCATGCAAACAGGCAAGGCTGATAATTGCTGGACATTCCATTCCCCACCCAGGCAGGCCAGACATAGCCAGTTTGTTGCTTCAGGGACCTCTCTGGCAAACACCTCATTACATATGCGCGATGCTAACTAAAGCTTCCTGCCCCGAGCAGGCTACTGGACAAAGATTGTGCTGTCCACTAGTAAGTGCTGCGCATCTGCATACTGGCCACACTATTGTTGATTCAGCTCTGATTCCATCATGCAAAGTTGTGACCTTTCCGAGACATTGTCTCGCACCCAAAACTCATTGTTCTCCCCGAGTAAGGCATAGCCTGCAGGCCCAATTCACCCTATAAAAACCCCTGATTCCGAGACCTTCCTCGGATCGCTCCTGAGTTTCATCCCATCTTGCTGCTGCTTTGCTTGGCGAGTTCCCCTCAGCTAATTGAGCTGAGCTTTTTCTCTGCACCCCCGGCTTCCCTCCCGAGGTCCAGGACGACAAGACAGATGTCATACCACCCATTTTCCTCTGAAAGTCCCTATCCTTAATTCAGCCTCTAATTTCTTAGTTAGCTGTGTGACTTTGGTGCCTTTGACATTTGCTTGTATTCAATAAAGCATCATTTTTATTACTTTAAACCCATCTGGCTGCTTGACTGACCTGACCCTGTAGACGCTGTGTTGCAAGATCCCACTAAGTTACCCTGCTTCTCGCTAGCTTAAGTGAGTGCTTCAGCTAATTTTCCCCAAAATTGTGTTTTATAGTTTGGTTATTTAGGTGTCCCTCCCAGGACCCCCAGTAAGCAGGGTAACAGGGGAGTTCATGCTTCTTTGTAGAACATACAAAAGGTAGTTTCATTTATAATATTTGCCCTTAATCAAACACATGGTCTAATGGAACAAAGAAAGGGAATGAAATAAATGTGAGCAGGTCATAGTGATGTAGAAAGAGAGAGGATGTTCAGAAAGAAATCCTAACAGACATGAAGGTATCATAAATTTATATTGTGCCTATACTATATTGTGAGTATAGGCATGCAAAGTTTGCTAATTCTAATAAAAATGCTAACTACCGCTTCATTAAATCAAAAATGCTTACAGATTAGGGACTTGTGTAAGGAAACTTTCCCCGTATGCCGGTTCTTCCAGCAATCTCTTCTACCTCTCTGCCATGCAGATGATACCCCTAGAATAGTTGGCAATGAAGGAAGGGGAAACTGCAGTTCTGTGGATCAGCTAAAACCAGAGAGCCTCCATTGCATGAATAGGACTACCATCTGTTGCTGTTTAGAACACGATGCCCAACCAGCATGACTGGAAGCCATGCTGGATGAGAATGACATTCATAAGAAGTAACTTTTCCAAATACTACTTCTACTGCGAACTTTGGGGGTGAGGCTCTGATTCAAAACCTTCATCTGCCAGATTTATTCTGAAGCACACTAGAGATGTAATTTTACAGAAATTCAGTTTTCAAAGAGGACCTACATAACATGGACAAAAGGAAACTCCTTCTGTGTGAAGATTTCCTGTCTTAAAGACAGGGAGACTTGATTTCAGCAATGTACCAAGTAATTTCCATTGACTCAGTCATTTAGGCTATGCTCTCCTCTCCTCCCAGGATGTAAAGAACATTCACAAATTTACTGGATGACCCTTTTTGAAGCACCGTCCCATCCCGTCATGTGGACAGGAAAAGGATGTGACCACGATAACCCTTCTGCATGATGTCATCATGGTCCCACTCCTCTCCCATCTCCAATGGAGCAATGTGAGTTAAATCATTGATGAGTTTTCTCCTGCTACGGCATGTGATGACACCATCATCCTGCACTTACCTGTGCTGCAGAAGAGCAGGAAGCGTGATGATAGTGCTTCCTGCCCCTGCACAGCCTGGCAAAATACCTGGCTGCACTGCAGAAGGAATTGGTGTGTCCATCACACTCCCTTCCACAGGGAGCAGGTCTCATGCAAAGGGGAGTGCTGCCATCTTGCTCCCTTCCCAGCAGAGCATGGCCAGGATCGCCACTGGACACTACCACAAAAAGGTAAGCTAGAGAAATGGCCAATGTCTCCACTTGTCAAGACACACTGTCAAGAAAATAGCCAACCACTGCAACATTTTTTCTGCACAAAAGATAAGATTTTTGCACAAATGAATTTTTGTAGAAAAAAAAGAAACTCCTAAAATGCAAAAGGCAATATAAAAATGTATTAAAATTTTATATATAAAAATGAAAACACCATGAGAATGAAAAATAACCACTTTGGATTCCATATTGGGTAAAGGCAGGGTAAAATAAAATAGAATAAAAAATATAATTCTAATTACAAAATTCAAATGACTATGTCTTTACAACCCTACTCCCTCACTTCCCTCATGACAAAAGCGGTTTCTTTTGTGCTGATTTCACAAGATGGGACTATAAGCAAAGTAAAGAGAGAGGTCATAAGACCACAATATTGCAAGGTCAACAAAATGTTGTTCTACTTTAACACAGGTGAACAGGGTGGCAGCTGGATTAAAAAAAAGTTACAAAGGAAACATTTGAAACAATTTCAAAAGGGAATACAAAATCATTTGCATGGGATTTAGGTGGTAATATCTGAAAATTTCCCAGTTTACCCCAGTAGGTAGAAGGTATAGAGAGCAATACGTATTAAATTGTTGCTTAGGAAAATGGTGGACAACTGTGGCAGTCTAAATATCATATGACCTGCCCAGGAAACCTTAAGTGGTGCTCCACCTACTTCAGTTGAAGGCTCCAAATGCCTTCAAGAAACCCCTAGAAGCTGAAGGGGACTATTTTGCCAAGATTTGGAGGCCCTTCGGCCATTTGGGGTTCAGGAGAGCCCCTTTCTAAATCATTTTATTGAAAAAAATGACAAACAAATAGACACATACATTGCATATAACAAATGAACAAAGGCTTTGGAAACAAATTAATAAACAAAGAGTTATTTCTTTCAGTTTATGTTACTGAGACCATTTCTGCACTACACTGTTATAGTGCTATTATCCCACTTTCAACGTCCTACGGAATCCTGGGGTTTGCAGTTTAGGGAGGGGCATTTAGAATTCTCAGCCAGAGAGCTCTTTGGCCTCAGTGAACTACAAACCCCAGGATTCCACAGGATGTTGAAAGTGGAATAATAGCACTATAATAGGGTAGTGCAGAAGACCCTAAGAAACAGACTAAATGTGGTTTTTTTTTAATTCATGCTGTGATGGGCATAATCTAAAGAATTCAATGAATATTCATGTGAAGGAAGAGAGGAGCCTAGAGGAAACATATCTTTCCATAAATCATCTTAGCAATAGGAAGTGACCAGAAATCACTTCCTGTGTCCCTATTTGGAGATAAAACATTGACATTTTTTTCTTTGCAAAGAGCTGCAATGGGGAATGCGCCTCTCCAAAGTCTCCTGGCGGCATGGCTAATGTGGTCCCTACTGTCCTATGTTTGCCCATTCGTGCCCTAAAAAATAGTTCAATATATATCTCTCCCTATGCCTTCTACCTAACAAAAGAAGTTGTGAAATGTTCAGATATTATGGCCCTTTCCACATGAGATGCCATAAATGGATCTTTCTGTAGCTAAGGCAAATTCTCTTGAAACACAGTAGTGACGCCACGTTCCTCGCCTCTCAGCATTAATGCGAACTGAAGCGGAGTGTCACTTCCAGATTTTGCCCCACCCTACCAGTCTGGTTGACGTCCTGCCGGTGCCACATTTTCTTAATGTGCAGTAAAGTGCATTTAATGTTTCAGCATTGAGCCGGCGTACGGGATGTATGTGGATAAGGCAGTGCAAAATGGATTTTTTCCATAGTTCAAATAATGTGTCCTAGCTATGCTTTTAGGACAGGTAGGCTACTGGATTGCTACGACGTCGTGCAGAAACATGGCCCCTGAAATGAATGCAACCAGTAACTACTATGTTTTAGCAACACCATGTGGAAATGGCCTATGACCTACATCCCAGAGGGCAGGCATGGTATAGTCGTTTGAGTGTTGGACTACAACTCTGTAAACCAGGGTTCAACTTTCTGCTTGGCCATGAAAACCTGCTGGGTTACCTCCAGCACATCACACACTCTCGGCCCTCAGAAAGCCTCATTTTAGCAACACCATAAGTCAGAGATGACTTCAAGGCACATAACAAAACAACAACAATCCCAGTAAAATGATTTTATACTCTCTTTTGAAATCATTTTGAATCTCTTATTCAAGAGACCAGAAGCTACTTTCTGATTCCCCCCCCTTTTTTTTAAAGAAAGTAAGCATTTTAGAAAAATGTCTGCACATTACATAAAATGGCCAAGAGGGCAAAAATTTTAAAAACTGAAAAAAAAATGCTCCCATAGAGGCTTTTTCCCAAGAATGTTTTAACCCTATGTGCACATAGGGATTACAAAAATTGACATGAGGGGCTGCATGTGGTTGGGAAGGCACACCTTGCCCCCCGCCTCCAATTTTATGTTGCGAATGGGTCCTGAAAGCCAAACCCTGAATATTTGGTTAACCAGACCACCATGGATCACTTGCATTCTTCAGATAAATTCATTGACAACATTTCTATATCATTTTCTTAAAAGGTGTGGAGGGTCACACAACAGCATATCACAATATTCTACAGTAATCATGCCCATGATTATTATTATCCTTAAGAGTAAAATTATAGACTTCTGGGGTGCTCAGAAAAATAGTGGGGGATGAAATACTGATGCCATGAAAGTACATATAAATTGCCCAATATCTCAAAGTAGAAAGGAACAAACAGTGTTGCTTATATTCACAGAGAGAGACACAGACTTATCTCCATCTTCTATATCCTTTAATTTGGAGTTGTGAATTAGATTATATTGCTTGACTGTTTGAGGAGTGAAAAGTTTCTCTGTCGCTGCAGAACATGTCTTTACAAAATTGTACAGGTGAAAAATATCATTACTGTAATAGCTGAATTATTTATTATGTAATTGGCCTTTCACTCCTTATTTTTCCCATATATGTCTCCGTTGATTAGTGGATGAGCATATTTATGTGCATGTGTATTGTGATTGTATGTTGCATTGCTTATACAAGTTTTGGATCCTTTCAACATTGTCATATTTTTAAAAAATGAAGATATGTTAGAAAACATTAACAAAGGCTGTTGCTGTCACTTTTTTTTATGGAACTTATAAATGTACAGCATGGATTCTACTTAGGTTTGTAACTATCCTGTTTAGAGAAATAAGTTATACATCCAAGTTATAACCAATTTTGCAATTAACTGATGAGGATTGGATAAATACCTGAGTGAATATAACCATTCTGAAGGCAGATCCGCCCATATCTTTTGTTAAACAGACGGCTGAAGAATGACCTGGAATAGCCAGAGGACATTTTCTTAATAGCCAGGAGGTTGCAGGGATGTTCATTGTTCAGAACAGAGGCCTTTTCCACAGCTTACCTCTGTACTGGTAGGGTCCAGTGATGGTGGTGGCAGTGGCTCTTCTGGGGAGGAGCGTGATTGAGTGCTCCTGTCTGCGCCAGCTGCCTGCAGGAACCAGAAAGCATGATGGCCCTGCCTTTTCTTGCCACAGAGCAGCTGGGTACTGTCTCCGGCTGTGCTGGGGCAAGAAGCGCAGCCATTGTGCTTCCAGGATCTCCACAGTGAAGGTAAGTGAAGGCGTGCAGCAGGTGGGTGGCGTGATCACCTGTCATTGATGGGGGAAAACCCTTCAATGATTTGTGGCATGATTGCACCACCGAGGGACAGGAGAAGGATGGATCTGGGATGATGTCATGCATAAGAGTCATTCCAGCCCCATCCTTCTGTCATCCCTATGGTGCATTGAATGAATCATGTGGAAAGGGCCAGAGACTCTCACCACAGCTTGGTGTAGGTTGCACAGTTCCTGAAGGACTGTGTCTTCCTATATGAAATTACAAAGGACTTGAGATCTTCAGGCAAGACCCTTCTCTCACTCCCACCTACTTCACAGGCACATTTGTAGACACGTTGGACCTTTTTGGTGGCTGCTCCCCACACTGAAATTCCCTCCCTAAGGAGGCTCAGGTGGCTCCATCCTTGTGTTCTTCCATCAACAAGTGAAAACTTTGCTATTTCAGCAGGTTTTTAGGAACTGACTGCAAGGGCTTTTAATAATGTATTCCTTTGCTGACTTTTGTCTTTTATTGATTTATGTAGAATGGTTTAATTGCATTTTAATAACATTTTATATGTTTTTACTCAAGTCTTTGTATGTGCTTTTTCTCTTTTCTGTTTTAATTTTTAAAAGCCTCCCTTGAGGCCAAGTTTTCGTAGAAAGGAGGGATATAAATGAAAGGAGGAAGAGAACTATATAGCAGTGATGTAGACTTGAGTTTATTGACTTGAACTCAGGTCAGATTTAAGTTGCTTCAGTGACTTGATTTGGACTTGACTTGGCAATAAATGATATACTAACTTGACTTGACTCGTGACTTGAATATTTTCAGTCACCAACTTGCTGCCTTTGGTTCAATAACATAGCACATTCCTTTGTTCAGTAACATAGCACATTCATCCAGAAGCCTTACAACTTTGCGCAGTGCTTCCATCTCTTTTTGCCACTGGTCATATGATGATCTGTCTCAAGCCCAAAATGTCAGCACATTTCTCAGAGGGAAACAGCAAATGGGTTAGACAACAGGCTTGAGGTAGGGTTGAGTTCTGCTCAGCAGCCTGTTCCCACTACATATAGGAGGAGCTTTCTAAAACCTCTCCTAAGTGCAGAAGGCAGAACTTGACCCCAGAGTACAGGAACAGAAAATGTGTTAAGCAATGAGCTTAAGGAGAAAAGCTCCTTCCTTCTAAAGCTTTTGGAGATTCAGCAATGGAGAGTAAGAAGAATCTTATTCCCCACTTCTGAAAAAGCCTCCAGCTTCAGAAATGGGAAGTAAGAGGGGCTCTGGCAGCATCCTAAGGTTCAATTGTTGCATAGGGGTGGGGTCAGAAGCACAGACCTGAAGATATCAGACCTGATAGAGGATTGTGGCCCTCACGTTAATTGACCTAGTATCAGAATATTTATTTTATTAGTAACAGTTTTCTGAATGTTGATAATATAATTACTACTGGCATTACTGTTTCCATTTAATTTCCTTTGACCTCACTCTTATAAAGGCATTCCATGTGTCAAGAATCCAATTAGACTTTGTTTAAATAGTGCAACAGGTAGAAGCCAGGAGCCTCCTGGAATAACAACCATCTTGTTTCAACTTCAACAGAGCAACAACCATGAAGATTTCTCCTTCCCATACTGTCTGATGCCTCCACTGCCATTTTTTAACTCTTTAATTCCTGATTGCACTTTATGATACTCACTGCAACTCAGCTATGTAACGAATAGATGGACGGAAAGATAGATAGATAGATAGATAGATAGATAGATAGATAGATAGATAGATAGATAGATAGATAGACAGACAGACAGACAGACAGACAGACAGACAGACAGACAGACAGACAGGTGGGTAGGCAGACAGGTGGGTAGGCAGACAGGCAGACAGACAAGGGAGAGAGGGAAAAAGGAAGGAGAGGGAGGGAGGGAGGGAGGGAGGGAGGGAGGGAGGGAGGGAGGGAGGGAGGGAGAGGAAGGAAGGAAGGAAGGAAGGAAGGAAGGAAGGAAGGAAGGAAGGAAGAGGGCTATAGTCTGCTGGGAAAATCTTCCAATTTTGGTTTCCCTTTTATGCAATTATTTTGAAAATCTCAAGGCCTTCCCATCCTGTATTTAAGGAAATTGTGGATTTGAGATTTTTTTTGCAAAAGAAAAGGTCAACTGAGATTAATTTTCCCCCATCTGCACTGGCCAAATTTAATAAGAACAGTTACTGGTAAATAAGTAAAACAAACTTGATCAGTCAAGCCTGATACTCCTAGACAAATTCTTAAGGCATCACATCATTCTCAAATGGATGTATGAGGTGAATTAAGAAAATTTGTGGGAGTAAAGGGGAATAAAGAAAAGCGGATATTTCTTTTCTACAGGCATTTTTACACAGTGTGCATCTGTTGTCAAAGAGTCGAGTTTTCAACCCCATGTTTCCCTGACACAGCCACTGAAGATAAACAGTGCATTTATTATAAAGCACAAGCAGTTGAAGATGTTTTGTGATGTTGCACAAGATCTTATATAAGACATTTCATAACATTTTTGCACAAAAGGAAGTTATTGTCTTTCACATTCAGCCTCTTATACATGGACCTTGTACTAAGGGAGAAAAGTCTTTCTGCATACTGAAGGATCCACGACTTCCATTATAAAGAACATGGCTGCTGCTATAAACAGTACCAGTATGCCACGTGTCTCTTTTCCTTCTTTGAAGGCAAGTGCAACTTACCTTTAACCTGGGAGCATTGTCAGTGGTTGATAACAATCTTGTTGATGCTTGTTGCCAGTCTCCCACCTTATGCTGAGAAAGTGAATGGAATCCAGACCCCTCTTAGATGGAATCAAAAGGCAGCAACTGAAGCACAAGGGAGCATGGCACATGCATTGAGGACATCACAGGCTTGAACTGAGTGGTTCTTTCCAAACTGTACTCACACATCAACATAATGCTAACCCTTAACTCATCACGTCCTCTGAGGAACATATATTGGGTGTATTTGCACTACACAATTAAAGCAGTTTGATCCCATTGTAATTACCATGGTTCCCTACTAAGAAATCTTGGGATATGTAGTTTGGTAAGGTACTTGGAATTCTGTGCTAGAGAAATCTAGTCTACTCCCTGAATGAAAATTTTCAGGGTACCCAGAGAAGAGAGGAGTTGAGGATTTGTTGTTGTGTCTCTTCAAGTCATTTCTGACTTATGGCAACTCTAAGGTGAACCTATCAGAGGATTTTCTTGGCAGAATTTGTTCAGAGAGTTTCCTTTTTCTGAGCCTGAGAGTGTGTGACTTGCCCAAGGTCACTCAGTGGGTTTCCATGTCTGAGCAGGAATTAAAACTCTGATCTCCCAGTGTCCTAGTTCAACACTCCAACTACTACTCCATCCTGGATCTCAAGCTGAGGATTAAATTAGTTAAATTCGACAGTATAGACAGGCACTTAGAGTATCTGAATTCTAATTCAGGGAAGTGGGCTTGAGCAATCTTCTAAAGAATTATAATTACCTCCCTGAACTGAAAATCTGAGAATTCTGATAGAGGCACAGCAATTAAAATGGCATCAAACTGATATAAATGCATGTAGACACACCTCTTGTTTCCTCCCCTACTCAACAGTGTTTAGCATTTGATGCAGAGATGTCATTGCTTATAATTCTGTACACTTCCCCATGCTCATTTTTCAATCTTCAATCCTCAGCTTAGACTTGCAGTGGTTCTCAACTTGTGGGGTCCCCAGATGTTTGTGGACTTTAGCTCCCAGAAGCCCCAGCCACTATGGTCAATGCTCAGGGCTTCTGGGAGCTGCAATCCAAAAACATCTGGGGACCCACAGGTTGAGAACCACTGGCTTAGAGCAAAGGCTAAATAACAGAAAAGAATTACTCTGAGACAGAAATGCAGCAAAAATGCATAAAGACAATGCTAAAGCCTGGGCTAAGACAGAAGGAACAAAACAGAAGAGGCTAAATTTCTGGTTTGTCCTTAATGCTCACCTGTAAATGTCACCAGCCCAACCAATGTACTCACAGCAATGGGTGGAGAGAGACAGATAGCTACATTATGCCTGGTGACAGCAACATCCCGCATTGCTGCCCTCTGGTCTTCTCACCAGGGGGCACAAATGGGGTCCATAAAAATCTAGCAAGCATCCATGATCACTGGCCATGACAGGTTAGTACTCGGAATGAAATCAAGAGTGATGTTGGACTCTATGCTACGTGGAGGGAAACTCAGTTGGGTTTTGGTAGAAGGCTTGTTTTCTTGGTAACTGAAAATATTGCCCGATTGCTCTCATGTGACTAATGTGAGATGAAGGTAGATTCTGAACCGTGAAAAACAATCTACAGGATAAAAAGGGGAAGTGGAGGGGGGAAGGTATATGGTGGGACCTTTAAGACTAACTGGTTTTCATTTTAGCATGAGCATTTGTGGATATAAACCCATTTCTTCAGATGCAGTACGGAGAGATACTCTGATATAATAAAATATAAAATATAATATATAATACAAGACAAAGTGAGCTTAAGCACAACAAGCACTGTGTTGGATTATGGCAGAAAGTCCATATTACCACTGGATTACTACTATGGAGTGTTCAATGATGTCATAAACTTATATTGTATTTGTTAACAACTTGTGAACTTATTTCTGTCCAAACTGAAATTTTGTCTTAGCAGGATGCTTGACGAGGAAAAATCTTTCGTCATTAATTTCCTGTGATATTATGCATAAATTTCTCAGGTTGTTGCAATACAGACATTCCTCATGATCTCTGATTATTTTTTAGATAATTGAACTTTATAGAAAAGTTTAGTGAAATTTCTGACATTGCTTCAACTTAGAGCTTTTTCTTTCTTTTCTTTTTCTTTCTTTGCCAAGGACAATAGAAAAGTTCTTCCAAAAATACAATGCTTTTTCTTTTTAGAAGTATGCCATTATTTCAAATGTTGCTAGTGTCCAGTAAGAAAATGGTAGCATTTTATGATAAGGGGTGTTGTGTTTTACAGTGCTGGAGAGAGAGGTTGATTTGCATTGCATTTCTAATATAAGCATGCAAATCCAAGTACTATATCACTATGCCACACATCACATAATGCTGAGTTTTGTTTGGTAATTAAAATACAAACTACAAAGAAAACACATTAAGGAAAAGTAGATATAATGCGGTGGAAAATTTTGCAAATATAATGGTGGATGAATCATAACACTAACTTTCTATAATAATGACTAAAAATCCTATAATATCACCTTGTTTAGAATTCCAATAGTGACTGAATTATTTTTGTTATTTCCCAAGTCACTTTTTTTCAACCTTCTCTATCTTGAACATAATTTGTTATTTTGCTCAGAATAGCTGGATGTAATAGGTTTACAATTCATTTTTAATAGCTCATCTTTCCTACTTCCCCCCCCCAAACAAGTGTGCAATGCAAAACATTTCTTTGCTGTATAGGATGAAAAAGAAACGATTATAACAGACTTCTGTCACACAACTGGATCTGTCATCCATGTTCAACAGGTGTCTGTCACAGATAGTTCTACAAAAGTGAGTGATAGCTCATAGTATAAGCAGTAAGTGGTGCCTCAACCCACCATTTTGGAGTTGGACATCTTGTTAATGAGCTATTACTTCTGCAGAAGGGATTCCACCATTTTGTTCAGATTCCTACTAGGAAAACAAGCAGGGTGAGATCATACCATCATGTCCAACCTGAAATCAGCTAACAACAGGTTTCCACACATGCTGAGGGGCAAATATGTCCAGTTTGGAGTTCATGAATAAAGGTATAGTAGCTCATCTTCAAATTTCTTATAATATTCTGCTCATGTCCATCTGGGCCTCTTGTTTTTCTAGGCTTAATCTTTTTATAAGGTTCAATAAGTTCCATAGTCATCATAGGTGCAGTCAAACATTGCTTTTCTTCCAAGTATTATTTGTCTAACTGGAATTTATCCAAGTAGTCTTCCATATCTAAGATTTTCTCATTGCCCCTCACATATAAATCTCTAAAATATTTCTCAAAAGCTTTTAATATGTCCAAATTATCCATTATAAATTGATCTCCCTTGCTTTATCTTTTCCTGTATCAGCTTATAGGAAAGCCACTTCTTGAGATTATTTGTAAATTCAAAGTTCTTTTGCTTAAAAATGGTGTGTGATGAGTTATTCAAAAAAGGGTGGATTCTAGATTCTTGGAAAAATGCTTATATTGTAGTGATTCTTAATGAAAATTCAGATAAGAAATTTAAAATAATTATAGACCATCTTGGCAAGCATATTAAGAAAACATATCTCTCAAATATCCATGAGGATCAGAGTGTTTTTGTTTTGTTTTCATTTTTTTTGTTTTTGCTTATGTTTTGTTAAGAAGACAGTTATGCAATAATGTAAGAATTGTGCTTAACATTATTGAATTTTTGTAACATTACAATAACAAAAAAGGCCGTTTTGATTATTATTTTTTTTAGACACAGAGAAAATATTTGATAATATTTCTTGGAATTACTTATTTCAAGTATTGGAGAGGATGGACTCTGGTTAAAAATGTTATTCAGACAATAAAGACAGTATATTCTGTTCAAAAGCCCCAGATTTTAGTAATTGCAGCAAGATCAATTGAAATACAAAAGGGAACATCTCGCTTTTATTGTTTATTTTGGTGCTGGGAATCCTACTGAGAGATATCAGACAAGATGACAGAATCTATTGGGTGAGCATAAACAGCAAACAATACATACTGGAATCTTATGTGGATGATCTTGTGATAATCTTGTGGATGATCTTGTGATAATGGTACAAAATCTATTGGGCTCAATTAAGTTCTTCAGGAAAAATTAAGGAGTTTGAAACATGGTCCAGATATAAAGTTAACTGGGACAAAACAAAATTGATGATTAAAAATAAGACTTCAGAAGAGGATAATGAACTAACTGCTTTTTCAAGTTTTGGAGTGGGAAACTTCAAGTTTTTAAGTGGGAAAAAGGGGGATTATATGTTTGTAAATTACATCATGAAGAATAACACTTTATTCTTTAAAAAAAATTATGAAAAAGACTGGAAAAAGTAAAATAGACTTAGAAAGATGAGGAAATTTAAATGTATCCCATTTGGCTAGAATTGCAGTAATGAAAGGAAATGTAATGGTGTGGCTTTTATTTCTCTTTCAAATGATCCCTACTACAATTTATATTATGAGGCCTGTTATTTTGTGTGGTTGAAAGAATAAGATATTGCTTAGAGATGTGAAACTCTTGGAACTTGAAAGTCATAGTTTGATATTTGGTTGGCATGATTGTCTTTGGTATGATTAAGTCAAAGTACATGCCGAATTTAAAGAACATTGTATTAGAAGGGCTCTCCTGCAAGTTTGATATAAATATAAACAGAGACTTTTTTCTAAGGTAATATTAGCCACCTCACCACAGGAAGCCTTTTTAAAGAAAGAATGAGTTAAAAATTGGAGATGGTTGCTTTTTGATGATCTTTTGTGTTTTGAACAAGACAAGTAAACTAAAAGTTTAAATCAAAAGAGACGGTTCTTAAGGAAGATAAAGATCTTAATTGGTTTGCTTATATACAACTTAAAAACAGACTTCATCAAAATAAGAGAAATGCAGCCATAGAGGTTACAGAAAATAAGGCCCTTTCTGCACGAGGTGCAAGAAGCAGTTTGCATCGGTTCTTACCATACTCGAATAAAATGGTTTTCCCTGATTGTTTTCTGCACAGCCAATTGTTTTGATTCGTTTTCGTGCAGAGGAGTGCAAGTTCATGCATCCGCACTATGTCTTCACTGGCCACTCCTCCGACCCCCCCACCTCACCCCAGCAGCTGTGATTGGCCAATTTTATTTTTTATTTTTTTTTTATTTTGTCTTTTGGGTTGGTACGTTTGTACCTACCTACATAGGTACCTACTACCCTATTTGCCAGCATATAAGAGGCAATTTTCCTCCCTAAAATGCCTCCTGAAAATGGGGTTTGAATACGGTAACCCCCCCATCCACTCTCCGTGCCTGATCGCCACCCCCACGTATCTCTACGAGCCCCATCACCACCTGCATGCACCCCTTCCAGCCCAATCAGAGAGGTACGTGGGGGTGGTGAGCACACAGAGAGCTGTGTGGGGGTAGTGATCAGGCATGAAGAGGTGCATGGGGCTGGTGAATAAGTGCGGAGAGGTGCATGGGAGTTGTGATCAGGTGCAGAGAGGTGCATGGGGCTGGCGAGCGGGCGTGGAAAGGTGTGTGGGGGTGATGAGTGGGCCTGGAAAGGTGTAGAAGGGGGTGGCCAGTGGGCATGGAGAATGGAGAATGGAATGGGAGATAGGGGTACTAAAAAAATTTTTCCTAAAGAATGCAGCCTGAAAATATGGTGCATCTTACACTGGTGCATCAAATACTGGCAAATACTTTACGTACTACTTCCCGTTCCCACAGCCGACCCACCACTGCCCATTGATGCACAGTGGTATGAATGTACGTTTCTGCATCACTGCAAAAAATCCAAATTTGTTTTGATGCCAGAATGCGATCTGGATTTTTTCCCGTTTTCAAATAGTGTGCTTTCCTGCACATGGCAGCGCATTATCACGGGATTCCGTGCAGAACAATGGAAAATAAAGTGAAGCTAATTCGCTCCCACGTGCAGAACAGTTCAGTGCTACAACGCGGTAACTTGCTATAATAACCCCATGTGGAAAGGGCCTGAAGTATTATTTACAATTGTGTAAAGACGATGGCCATGTAATTTCTAAACAGTGTATTTTTGAATATGTATTACTTCAGTTGTAATTTAAGTTTGGGTTTTTTTTAGAAATTATTTGTTAAAAAAAGATTGAAGGTACAGTGAGTTGAAGGCAGCAGTTTGTTTAATGATACAGTGTTGTTCCATATACCCAGCATTCTCTCTCAGCTATCTGAGACTGCCTGCACATGCCCTACCATACACCACAAGCATACACACACCTTACCATTTATGGCACTTTTGGAAATCTACCTAGGAGCAGCATAAAACAACATACAGCAGATCATAGGAGGATACTTGGAGATATATTGGCCAATCATGAAACAGCATTAGCCAGTCATCCATAATGGAAAATTACTAAGCAAGCAGCAGGTAAAAATCATTCATGTTGAATCTTTGCCTTACATTTCTGATTATTATTCTTAGTGTGAAGTTCCATTTTTTTTTATGATAGGTCAGAATGTTCTAGTAATGCTTCATCTGCTTTTCTTTTGGATTCCTAAGAATAATTCTGCAACTTCTATTATTCTTTTCTTTAATTTAGAATACTTTTCCTTTAGTATGGCTGTGCCTTATTTTGGCCTTGTGCTCAGCCTCTGACCTTTCCCTTCAATATTCACCCCATTCATGTTTCCAGGGAACATGAGAAGGGCAATGGAAAATCCTGCTGTTATCCTAATCTGAGACTAGAGACAATAGCAGAATCCCACCATTGCAGTTCCCCTGTAAGATCCATAATGGGCATAAATGAGTGACTGTGGGATGGGAAGATAAGAGATATCAGCAGAAAAGGTACATGTATGTTACTGGATAGAAAGCTGTTGAGAGCCAGTGTGGTATAATGATTTGATGGTGATGATGATGATGATGATCATCATCATCATCATCTTTAGTAATACCCTGCTTTTTTCCTCAAGAGGACTCAAAGCGATATTGGACTAGAACTCCAGGAGATCGGGGTTCAAATTCCCACTCAGCTGTGGAAACCTATTGGGTGTTCTTAGGCAAGACACACTCTTTCAACCTCAGAGGAAAACAATGATAAACCCCCTCTGAACAAGTCTTGCTGAGAAAAGCTGATGATAGGTTCACCTTAAGTTATGCCAGACTAATCTTATCTCTTTTTATGATAGAGTTACTAGCTTGATAGATGAAGGGAATGCTGTGCATGTAGCATACCTCAATTTCAGTAAGGCCTTTGACAAAGTTCCCCATGACATTCTTGCAAAGAAACTAGTAAAATGCAGGCTGGACAGGGCTACTGTTAGTAGGATTTGTAATTGGTTGACCGACCGAACCCAAAGAGTGACCACGAATGGCTGCTTTTCATCCTGGAGAGAAGTGACTAGCGGGGTGCCACAGGGTTCTGTCCTGGGCCCAGTGCTGTTCAATATTTTTATCAACAACTTGGATGAAGGAATAGAGGGCATGCTCATCAAATTTGCAGATGACACCAAATTGGGAGGGGTTGCTAATGCGCCAGAGGACAGGATCAAAATTCAAAATGACCTGGATAGATTGGAGAGCTGGGCCAAGACTAACAAAATGAAATTCAACAGAGAGAAGTGTAAGGTCCTACACTTAGGTAGAAAAAATGGAATACAGAAATATAGGATGGGAGACAAGTGGCTGGATAGCAGTACGTGTGAAAGGGATCTAGGAGTCTTAATAGACCACAAGCTGAACATGAGTCAGCAATGTGATGCAGCAGCCAAGAAAGCCAATGCAATTCTCGGCTGTATCAATAGGAGTATGGTGTCTAGATCGAGGGAGGTAGTGGTACCACTCTACTCTGCTTTGGTTAGACCTCATCTTGAATATTGTGTCCAGTTCTGGGCACCCCTATTCAAGAAGGACATGGTCAAGCTGGAGCAAGTCCAGAGCAGGGCGACCAAAATGGTGAGAGGCCTGGAAGACATGCCCTATGAGGATAGACTTAGAGAGCTGGGGATGTTTAGTCTGCAGAAGAGAAGGTTAAGAGGGGACATGATAGCTATGTTTAAATATTTGAAGGGATGCCATGTAGAGGAAGGAGAGGGCTTGTTTTCTGCTGCTCCAGACACCAGGACGAGGAGCAATGGATTCAAGCTGCAGGAAAGGAGATTCCACCTGAAACTCAGGAAGAACTTCCTGACAGTCAGGGCTGTCTGGCAGTGGAATATGCTGCCTCGGAGTGTAGTGGAGTCTCCTTCCTTGGAGGTTTTTAAGCAGAGGCTAGATGGCCATCTGTCGGGAATGCTTTGAGGGTGTTCCTGCATAGCAGGGGGTTGGACTGGATGGCCCGTGTGGTCTCTTCCAACTCTACATTTCTATGATTCTATGATTCTATGATACCATAAGTCAGAAAAGACTTGAAGGCACACGAAAGAGAATGATGTCAGAGGACTTGAGGAGGGGCCCTACCTCCGTGACATCGTCAAACTTGACCTTGGAGGACAATCATTTCATCACCCTGCTCTACATGCTAAAATCCTTCCATATATACATTGGTGGATTAGTGAAGTGAGTATTGAGACCTTTTGGTGGTTGGAACAGCAATTTTAGCTCACTAGCTAAAAGCCCTATGACAGCAGGTCTCAATTCTTTCCTAAGCCCAACAGTTCTTTTTCTCCAAATTGTTCATCTTCCCCTGAGTGCTATGCCTTAAGCGGACTAGATTCATACATCCCACTTGTCTAGCTGAAGAAGCTCTCCAGCTGAATGATATCTCAAAATGCAGCAACAGTGTTCCTTGGTTCCAACTTTTCCAAATTGTTATTTCTCATGTTAGATTCTAATCTCCCCTGGGTGCAATATTTCACTATCTTGATAATATCAGGTTATTTGTCATGCTAACTGGATTGCAATGGCTGTAGTGCTACCCAAACAATTCCTCATTACCAGCTCCTTTTCAGATAGGTGAGTGCACTACTTGACTGTTGATTGGATATTGCTGTTCTGTTATTACCTGAACTGTGACAAAACAAAAGTTTTTAATTGTTCATGGTTGTTGGGTAGAATTTTTGCTGCTCAAAATGGAAATTTGCTGGACTTTCATTTTGCACAAGGTGAGGGAGGTGGAATTTCAAATGGTTTCAGAGAGTGAAAATCACACCAGCCTCAGTGTAGACTTTCCATGTATTTTTAATTTTTGGTAAGGTAGTGAGGGTTGCTATCCTTTTCACTAAAACAAAAGTTGAAACATCATGTCAAGCTATGAAGAAATCTCCTCACTCAGAAAGTTCTAGGTGAAACTGGTCAATTCAATATGACAAGATAGTGGTCTTGTTCAGGAATTAGCCTGAACATTCATGCAACTAAATCTGAGGGCGGGGGTGGAATAACAAATTAGCCTTACCCCCAACATTCCCATGTGCCCAAATGGAAGTTAGAAGCCACTGACTTTGAGCTCCCATGAGCAGGAACCAAACCCAACTTTTTCAGGTATTATTAACCTGCAAAGGCCTACTACCTTCTAGGTACTTGGGGATATTGGCCTTATATGGATGTTCACATCCCACCCCAGTTTTAGCTCTATACATATTCAGACAAACATCTGAACTTCTTAACTTGAGGATTTGCCAAACCCTTCCATTGATCTCACATCCAGAGAAGGATCAGGATACCAACTGTTTGCTGTTTGTTTCCTTATCATGCCATCCACAACATACTTTATGCAAACCTCTGTGTGCAAATCAGTGTTTTTTTTCATTTGTCAAACTAAGCACACCTACCCATACCCAACAAGCAAAAAAAGGACAGAGTGATTAGTCACAGAACTACAGAGGACCCATCCAATACTTCTATCTTTGCTAGCCCATGCTAGAAAGAGTCATCACGTTTTTAACCACTATTTATTCTCATTTTGTACTACAAAAATGAACCAAAAGCAGTCACAGAAACCCATAAAATCCCTCCAAGAGCGTCCAGAAAAAATTCCCTCACAATGATTGATTGATGTTTTCTTTGTCCAAGTAAGGAAGGAACCAAGTCAGGATTTACATCCCTACTTCAAGTGACATGTCACATGCCATTTTCAAACAAATGCAGTCATACTACTTCGGATCTGAAGTTCAAAATGAGGACATAGCACAGTGTCCATGTGACATAGTTCTCCTGGAATATAGCATAGTTCCCACAACCCTTGTTTGCATAGGAATGCCAGCATATCTGCTAGACTCCGCATGAAGGCATTGCTAGCAGTGATGGTTTGTCTTTGGTTGTCCCTGAAAGGAGGGGTAGAAAAGGAACTTTCACCCTGTCTTTAAGACTATAGGCCTGGGCTCACTTGTGTGTGTCTATGGGAAGGAACCTGAGGCATGAACAGGGCACCGAGGGTCCAAACCAGGTTAGGGAAAGGGGTGGGTGGGCATGGTGGCCCTATGCCTCCTTTCTCTTGCCCATCTCCTTCCTTGAGTGTGGAGGGTATCAAGATAGGGATTGTGGTACTGAGAATTTGGGCTAAGCCCAGACAGCTGCTGGTGGAGGAGGACCAGAGATGGGTTTTTAAAGGAACTGCTGAAGTTTCTCCTGGAAAAGGAGCACCTGAGATGAGAGAACAGAGGTTGAAGAAACTCACAAATAATCAAATCCATGAAAGTCAAACCCACAAATGTGGAGGGCTGATGTATGCATAAAAAGTATACAGCGTAGGCCATGATAGAGAATTCCAATCCTTAGTTGTTGTTGTTTTTAATTATTAAATAAAAATGGCTTCACATAATTGCCCAGCTGTACTCAAATGTTCCCTTCACCTTCCCAATTTTTGGTGTGGCTGTAAGGCAGGGGCTTTTTGGCCCAGATTTGCCCCCCAAAAGCACAGGATTTCCAAGGGGCTGGTGTGCAGAGACATTTGCGTGGGCCTTGCTTCTTGTTAGACTTTCTGGGCCTGGTGAGAAAAGATATGCATTATCTATATACATGGCCCATATGGGAATAAGCCCTTAGATCAAAATGTCAAGAGCAATTTTCTGCCACATTCTTGTATTCTTCAGTGTTTGAGTAAATAGACCAGTCACCAATATAATTTAGCTGATGCGCTATATGCTCAGCAAATTTCCTCTTCTTGCCCATATGTTTTATTAAATAGGAACGTAGCCTGATAATCTCTGGCTGTCACACAAAAGGAATGCAGGCTTAGCTCAGAAGAATACCTCATAATCATCACAAACTGTTTTAGTAATATTTTAACAAGTCCTGTCACCCAAATGTTTATGACAACTGCATCCTTTTGCAATATTCTAATTGGCCAAAAGTTTTTATCTACTGCCCCCATAATCATCAGGCACCACAGCAATTAGTGATGCTGTTTGGGGATGATGGGATTTGTGGTGCAGCTCATCCAGTGAGCTATTTGGAAATACTGTTATAATTTCTCTTCAAAGAAAGTGCCTTCCGAGGGTTTTCATGTTGGATTCCTTTCATATCAAACCATCTATAATCTTGCCAGTATCTGTTTCAAAATCCACTTTCACGTTGTTCCTCAAATTGCTACAGATATTACAGTATAACTGTGTTCCAGTTCATGCCCTATATAGATTCAAAAAGTGGTTGTCTGCCACTGTCAATGTCATACAGAAAGAGCGGGGAAAAATTCTGAAGTAATTAGTCGCAATTGTTGTTCCAAGGCCTATATGAGTAATTAGTTATGCTTAGTAGGGGTGTGCAACTAATTTATAATTAGGGATCGGATGAATCCAGAATTTTTTGAATCTGAATCTGGATCCAAATCCCTTGAAGTTTCTGGGAATCCACGAATCTCACAAATCTCGAATCTTTCAAATCCTTTTTTAAAAAAGGGTTGTAGAAGCAAGGGGAAAAAAATCACTTCTACTGAAAAGTGCTTTTGCACACGAATTTGACATTTTTGTTTAATGAAAAACAAATTCAAAAATAGTTTTCAGTTCAGGAAAACATACCCATATTTCTTATTAAGACGATACAAATGCAATTGACATGTTCATCTATTACATGACGTACGTAACTCTCAAATCAAAAAAAATAAAGATTATTACCTTGCAGAGGGAGGCAGCTGTGGGCACAGGTAGCCCCAGTGGGCACAGGCGGCCTCCGGTGCGCCTGCTGCTTTATGCTGTGATTTTGATGCACCAGGGGCCTGCCAGCCAGCCAGGCCTTTGGTGGGCCCTGTAGGCACTACTTTTGAAAAATTTGACCATGTTCTCCTGCCCGCCCTGGCAGGATCCTGCTGGTGGGAGTCCAATCTCGCGCTCTCCACCACCTTTTGTCGCCTGCCTCAGGCAGGATTGGGCCTGCAGCCAGTGAGAGAAGTACGGGGAGCACAGGATCGTGCTCCCCACCACCTTCTCCCCCTGGCTAGGTCAGGATTTGAGAGATCTGATTTGCCTGTTTTGACGGGGGCTTCAGATCCACAAATCTCAAATCTTTGTCCAGGATTCAAGGATTTGAGGATTCAAGGATTTGGTTGGCCCACCCCTAATTGTAATCCTGAAGAGAATGGAATTGATTTGGATCATGTCTGAATCAGATTAGGAAGATGTATTTGTTTGCTAAATTTCATTCTTAAAGGAAGCAACAGATAATTTTAGCAATTTTCCTCCCACTGTAAGAAAGCTGAAAACTACACAGTTTCTGAAGCTTTTGCAGTTTGGAATTTATTCTGCACAATATTCCCATATAGCATTTTGTACAAAAAACAGCATTTTCTGTGCAGAAAACAGTATTTCAGGGTCAGGAAATACTGTTCCCTGGACAAAAATACATGAATTTGTAAAGAATAAACCTCTAACTGTGAAATTTTTATCCATACAGAATTTGTCTCATCATAGGTTCCCATACTTGAGAAACATAATTTTCAACCATTTAAAAATGTTTTCAAATATTATTTTCACTCCTAGGCCCTTTTCGCACGCAGTTTCTTTTGCGCGAGGGCCCCTTGAGTGTTGCGTAAATGGGAGCATCAGTCCATACGATGCACTCCCATTCACGCAACGCTCACGAGCCTAAAGAGGGGCGCGTGCTCATTTTTTTATTTTCGGCTCTAAGCCAAAAATACTGCGTGGTCGTGCAATGCTCGTGGGGCCCTGGCGCACTTACCTGGGTGCGGTGTGCCAAACAAGCTGGGCCGGTCGCGCTTCCTCCCCCAGTACAGCCTACAGCTCCCAGACTGCTCTGCGAAAGGAAGGGGTGGGGCGCGCAACTGACAAGCCGCTGCGGGAGGCAGAAGGGCTGCCGTGAGTGGCTTGTGCAAACGGCTGCTCGCGCGAGCACCGTCCCCCACCGCTGCGACGAAGGTAAGGTGCGAAAAGGGTCCTACTTTGAATTTGGGCTGGACCAGCTGAAATCTCTTGGAATTAATTCAGCAAACTGGACAATAAAGCACCAGTAGATAGTTTGTCTTCAAAATGTTGTGAAACTGCACTGCACAAGGAAAATATTAAGGTGGGAAGGCACAAGGGAAGTGGATTTTAGTGTCTGACAGCTTAGCTTCCAATGTGGGACAAATAGCAGCCCTCTCCAACCAAACTGCTGGGGTTTACAGAAATCCTCTGTCTTTTGACACTTTGTTATCTGATGCTGATGCTATCTAACACTGATGCATGTTATCTGAAGCTTCCAAATTAAGGACAAGTCTCAGTAATTCAACATGGGATCTGCTGTTTTGTCACTTCTTCTTGCCTATGGGAGCTTGCTTGGGACCACTTGCTCATACGCACAGTCTCAAGTCTTACCTACAGAAAGAGTGGATCCAATGGTTGAATTAATAGAACTTGCCTATAAAGCTCTTTTTGCTTATAGTGTGTGTGTGTGTGTGTGTGCGCACGCGCGCGCACACCTTCACTGGTCCCATCAGCCTCACTTCCTCCATCCCTGTGCTGGCTGGGCAGAGTGGGGAAGCACAGCCCCAGCTATGCTAACCATGTGTGTTTGTGTGTGCATGCCTCCACCGCAGCCAACCCACTCTCTTCACTTGCATCCACATTGTGGCTGTTTTAACACACTACATTGTCATAGTGATATTATTCCACTTTCAACATCCTATGGGATCCTGGGGTTTGGAGTTTAGGGAAGGACATTTAGAATTCTCTGCCTGAGACCTCTTTGGCCTCAGTAAACTAGAAACCCCAGAATTCCACAGGATGTTGAAAGTAGAATAATAGCACTATAGCAGCATTGTGCAGAAATGGTCTGTTTCTGCCCCCTTTCTGCTCTCTCCTCTCCCTTGTCTGGGGAAAGGTGGAGGAGTCTCCTGCAGAGTGTGAACAGTCAGCCTATAGCATTGGGGAGCATGGAGAAGAGAATACAGAAAGAAAAATACCACCTCCTGGGTTCAAAGAAAGTGTTTTTCTCTCTGTATATGTGTCAGGGATCCCCCTCTTTTCTAAGGAAGGTTTTGTTTTGTTTTTTCCTTTGGGTCTGCACTTATTTAACAGGTTAGGAAGCAGAGCACATAATGGTTTGGCATTTCAATTATTTCTGCTTGTTGACACTGTTGTTACTCCACTGGAAAAACCCTATCCCGGGGTCTACAATTTTGATATTAAAATATGATTCCATGTGCCTGAGAGGTCACCTGGTCAAAGATCAAAAAACCAGGTCAGGCCAGTAAAATCCCCAATCACGTAGCCCCAGGAGACTTCAAGATATGTAAACCTACAAAGGGTCCACAGCCCCAGGAAGCCGACTTGAGGGTATTAGCGTGTCTGCTCCAAGTTGAGCAAATATTCCATCAGGCGAGGACCATTTACAAGAAGTCACACCACAAACTAACATAGCCGAAGATTCTGAGACTTTGGCAACACTTTGCAATCTCATCACACAAAGGAAATTACCATTGTGGAGCTTTGTTATCGCTCCAACACCCATTGTTCTCACCAGGAAAGAATTAGTCCTCTAGGTACTTTTCCCCCTACAAATAGTCCCAGTTTTTGCACAGTTCTTTGGATTACCTCCGGTCATCCCAGCAGACCGTTCCTCCATCCATTGAGTAATCCTCTCAGCCCTCTCCGTGCTGAGCCCCACTTCTCTGCTGTTTTTCCCAGAGCAAAAACTTCAGGACAAAGGTGCAGTATCACCCCAGCTACACCCCTTCAATATTCGCCTATGCAGTTTCCTCTCTTTTACTTCTTAATAGGTCTTGAGTGAGTGTGTGAGTGATTGTGTTGCTATGTGAGACTTTCTTTCAATAAAATCATTTATTGGACATTTTTGTTTGTTTTTTGGATTGGCCTGACCCCGTAAAAACTGGATAAAAAGACCCCACTAGGTTACCCTGCCTCTCTCATTGCTATTGCTTGTGCTCTGGCTAGTTTCCATTCCCCATCATGTGGAGCACATTGAAGTGTCCCCCAAGGGACCCCAGAAATCAGGGTAACAGTGTGATGGTCCTCAAGCTGTCAAACAAACAGGGTACCCCTGTATACATTCCCACATTTCCTAATCTTCTTTTATTGGGATTGTTAGAGGCTGGTGCTAGGTATAGGACCACAGCCTGTAAGGCCATTTCCGCACTAGGCTGCCATAGTGCTATTATTCCACTTTCAACATTTTATGGAATCCTGGGGTTTGCAATTTATGGAGGGACTTGAGGCCTGAGGCCCCTCCGTAAACTGCAAACCCCAAGATTCCATAAAATATTGAAAGTGGAACAATAGCGCTGTAACAGCCTAGTGCAGAAATGGCATTGGTGAATATAAACCCTACTGGATATTTAGAAAAAATACTGGATTTGATTCCTAAAATTATGAAATTTCTTTACTTACCATCAGAGTTTGTTACCTTTTTTGCCCTCACCACTGTAATTTTCAAAAGTCCACACAGCAAAATGGCAGCATTTGTCATTTTGAAGAATTTCAGCAAAAATCCTTCTCATTTAAAAAAAAAAAGCTTGTTATTTTGCAGGCTAGGACAAAAATGTGTTTTATCAATCCAAGAATGAGAGGGACAAGTATTTGTATATATTTATTTATATATCAAATTATATACAAAAAGTAGTATTACTCCTCATTAAGTTGCAAACACAATGGCTTAAATCTTATTGTTAGTCATGACTAGAGTAGACCCATTGAATCAGATAGATTTACCTATATGTTCTTAACAGAGTTATGGGCTTAGAAAAATAGATAATTATGTATTTCACCATTGTTTTAATCCGTTCAGTTGTTTAAATTATGTTTAAATTTTTGTGTTTTATGAGTTTTATGAGTTTTTAAATATGTCTTTTTAAATCTGTAAGCAGCTTTGAGTCCCAATCCAGGAAAAATAAAGATAATAATAATGATAGTAGTAGTAACAGCAACAACAGTTGTTGACTCACTATTCAACAATCAATTCAGTGAGACTAACCAACATTCTTCCCACCAATGTAATGTTGATAGTGGGAAAATGAATCAATTACCATTAGCTAGCTATTTGTAACCAGTTGTTTCTAAGTTCTAATGACATGAAGAGGATCCATTGATTTAGAGACATCTTGATAAGGATCCACGCAAACCTGAAGCTGGCCTTTGCTACAGTTTCGACACTGCCAACTAATATCAGCCTAAAGCAGTGGTTCTCAACCTGTGGGTCCCCAGATGTTTGTGGACTTCAGCTCCCAGAAGCCCTGAGCATTGACCATAGTGGCTGGGGCTTCTGGGAGCTGAAGTCCACAAACATCTGGGGACCCACAGGTTGAGAACCACTGGCCTAAAGAGATTGCATTGGTGGAGCTCCCTATTCTGGTTGGACCTTTCTCTTTTTTCTGCTTTGAATTGTGGCCAGGATAATTAGCCAATTATGATAGTTCCAGCATTCCCTTAGAATTTGTGGAGCCCTACAGCTCTCTACATAATAATATTTGTATTTGTCTAATCATCTCTTTTAATTTGAAAGTTCATTATCAGACGACTGCTGTATTATAATTTGGGCAAGATCTTCTGCTGCAAGTAGTGTGCCTTTGCATCCAGTATCCTGGTGCAAGCTCTCTTAATGAAGCAATTAAATTAATTAAGGTGATGAATGCACTGGGCATCTATTTCTTTTTATCAGTAATCAGCAGGTCAGTTAGCTTGTGAGAAACAGTCATGACAATTTTTGCACGCTGGAAAGTCGAAATTAGTGTCGGATCTCTAAGGGCAAACTAAACAGGAACTTATTAAGGGAAGGTGTTGAGAAACTCATTAACCAAGGGGGAGGGATACTAGCAGAAAGAACAAAGTGAGAAACCAAAGACTGCCAGCTTCAAATGCATTACATCTCTGGGCTGCTAATTAAAGTACCGTGTTACTGCCAAGAGTAGAATCGGACAACCAGTTCGTTGGATGTGGAACAAGAATTTTCAGTGAGCACAAGGACTCTGTATCTTTTATCTATTGATTTGATTCATTCATCTCATGAGGTCGGCCACTTTGAGTTTATCCTGACAAAGGAAAACAGGACATAAATTTCTTAAAATGCAATGCATAAAATAAATAAGAACTGACAGCTGAAGTTAAACGCAATTCACATATCCACAAGTTACACTGAATATATGGTGCACAAGGAAGCAGGGATTTCCCAGAATGGTGCCTTAGTTTTGCGCAGAACATAATAACTTGCATCCTATATTGATCTGTCCCAGCTAGAGTAGACCTACTGAATCTATAGGTAAATCACCTTGGCCCTTTCCACACCACCCTCCCATCCCACAGTGGGGAGAGGAGAAGGACAGGACTGTGACAAAGCTTCTGCATGATGTCATTGCTGTCCTGCCTTCTCCCATCCCCAAGCAGTGCAATCATGGATTAAGTCATTGACAGGCTTTCCCCATCAATGAGCTGTGATCACACCACCATCCTGGACTTACCTGTCCTGCAGAAGCCCCAGAAGAGCAATGGCTGCACTTCCTGCCCCAGCACAGCCTGGGAAAGTACCTGGCTGCACCGTGGAAAGAAGAGGCTTGACCATCACACTCCCTTCCACAATGAGACAGTGGTACAGAGGGGAGTGCTCCCATCACACTCCCCTCCCAGCGGAACCACTGTCTGAATCCTCACTGGATGTCTTCACTAAAACGTAGGGTGTGGAAAGGACCTCCATTCAGTGGTGCTATTCTATCTAGAACTAATGTTTCAATTTGGGCCATTGATTTATTAGGTACTTTATGTATAAGCTGCTTTTCCATCAAGAAAAGGTGTCTATTAACTCTTCAACAAGAGGAATTGCATATGTACACCTGGTATTCATATTCCTTGACTACAAGGCCAGGAATTATCTTTTTTCATGGTTTCTTCTCATATGGATGATTTCTGTGTCTGTATCACTGTCATGCTTGCCATCAATATGCTTCTCACTCACAAATCCAATGGACCCAGTTGATCTCTTTAGAGTGCGATTAGTTTATGGATTAAAAAATAAAATGGCAGATATCATCATGCTATTATATGAAATATTACATAAACCTAGAGAGAAGCTATATTCTGTATACTGTGTACAGTTCCAATTCTATTTTTTCCAGAAGGATACCATAGAGACTATAGCACAGAATGACAAGGAGAATCATGTAGTCCAACAGAAGTTGTTGAACTGCAACATATTGCATTTATATCATTAGCTAAGCAGGCCAATGAACTGATTATAGTCTGCAGACATCTAAGGGCCACAGTTTGTCTACCATGGCAAAGAATCTTATAGATGGAAGGGACCACAAGGATCATTTAGTCCAACCCTCTGGTATGCAAGAATACACAACTACATCATTCTTGAAACCATCCAACCTCTGTTTAAAGACATCCAAACAAGGAGGGTCTGCCATGCTTAAAGACAATCTATTCCACTGTTGAACAGTTCTTGCAGTAAATAAGTTCTTCCTAATGTTTAGGTGGATTCTTTCTGCATGAAATTTGAATCCACTGGCTTGAGTTCTAGTCTTTGTAGCATCAGAATACAAGTTCACTCCATCTTCTACATGGTGTCTCTTCAGATATTTAAAGATGGCTATCAGGTCATCTCTCACAGAGCTTACCTCTGTGTGCTTGTGTTTTTTGTTATTGTTGTGTACCTTCAAGTTGTTTCCAGCTTAGGGCAACCCTAAAGGAAACCTATCATGGGGTTTTCTGGGACTTAGAGTATGTGAGGTACCTAAAGTCACCTAGTGGGTTTCTAAGGCTGAGCCCTGGTCTCCAGGATCCTAGTCCAATGCTCAAACCCACACACCATGCTCGCTCTCTTGTTTTTTTAGTAATTATTATTATGTACTTTGAAGTTTATTCCAGTTTAGGTCAACCAAGTCATGTTTTCCCCCCTTGGCAAAGTATATACAGAGAAGGTTTGTCATTGCCTTTGTCTAAGGCTGAGAGACTGTGATATGCCCAAGGTCGCCCAGTGGCTTTCCATACTGGAGTTCAAACCCAGGTCTCCCTGATTCCTAGTCCAACACTCAAGCCACAACATTACACTGGGTCTCAGCTGGGGAAAAGAGGAGATTATATGTTTGTGGAGAAGGTCATGAAAATAAAATGCTTGTCTGTAAAACTGTACCATAACTACCAAAATGACCTCATATTTCTTTTGCACACTAGATGTCTTGTCATTTCTCAAGCATCTTTCAGATTTAGGCTGTTGTTCCTCTCTTTCTTTTTTCAATGGATTCTGATTCCGTTGCCATTTATTCTTCTAACAGAATCAGCATATTATACTTAATTCGGAAGTGGTGTATTTCACAAACATCATTATCCACTCTACCTGAAATAGGAAGTTACCTGAAGGTCACTTTCAGTTCTTAAAACCCTTACATCTCCAGTTTTTGAGGAGGAAAGATTTTCTATTACAAACAAGGTGACAGCAACAAACCTTGTTTTAGAGAAGATTTGCACCATTAAAGCAGAACTGAGAATCATGTGGCACTCCAGATATTGTTGGACTGCAAGTCACAGCAGACCTAGCTAGCACAACCAGTGGTAAGGAATGCTGGTGGTTGAAATATAACAATATCTCTACAGCAACACCATTCCCATCCCTGTGCTAAGGTACAGGTCACCAAATGAAACTGATTAGAGATAAATTTAAGACTGATAAAGAGAAGCAAATGATTACTGTAACTTACAGAATTCACCATCACAGGACTTATGTAGATACCTTTGAGAAAGGAGTGGTCAACTGCATAAATGATGGGCTTCTCAACAGTTAGTTAGTAACATGAGGGTTGACTGGAATGTCCATGGTTAGAGATAATGTAATTCTGACACCACCATAGTAGACCACCCCAGTACACCCATGGCTTTTATATGTGCTGCCTTCAGAGGCAACTGGCTGGTCATGACTGCATGCAGAACTAGATGGACTACACTGTGAGCCAGGAAGCCCAGCTCCCTCTTGTTCATTGTTTACTTGTTTTGTTATTTCCTAGAAGCATTTTAACACCATTCGTTGCAAAGGAAAACAGCTCTCAGAGGGGGATACAAGGTGGATGTAAACCTGTTTTCAGACTTCAAAATAAAAATCATATCCAAAAGGCAAACAGGTTGGGAGGAAGGAGAAAGCAAGCAAAGTCAAGCTCTCATGAAGTTACAGAACATTTCTACTGGAAGACAAGATGTTGACAATATCTACTTGGTGCTTGTTCCAGCATCTTTCAAAAGTAGAAAATGGGTTAGAGTTGACCAGTAGAAATTAGGAAGGTATTGGAAGGACTTGTAGAATGGACTTGCAAGGCAATGATGGGATGGAGAACTTGTGGCTCACAATGTAGGGCTGGACTATATGTCCCACCATCCCTGATGGGAGATGCTGGTCCTGATGCCTATTGCAGAAAAATCAGCATCCAGAAGAGCCATATGTTTCTGCTTTCTTGTTTAAAAACTCCACACCCTCTTTGAGGGATGGTCCTGGCCCTATACAGTTATTTCAATTTTCTGTTCTCACATTCAGGTGCTGTTGTTCCTAAGAATCATTCAGCTGGCAGAATCAGGAACATTAGCAATATAACAGCTCTCATGTCTGGTTTCATAATACATTAAGAAGCAGCAATTAAGCTGTACTCAGAGGAGACATAGGCTTTTCCTTCCTAATTAAAAATTATATCCTGAGATGACAGCCAAGTGCAATTGTAGATGGACACTCTAATCCAGTGTAAAGCAACTTATCAACATGAATTATAATCCTCCAAAGATAATAAAGTGTTGTTGTTCTCTCCCAGTTTACCAAGAATAAACAGGTGCTGGGTGTATTCTGTGCCTTTGTCCCTTGCCAAGAGATTGATCTTTCTAAAAGGATGAGGCAAAACTATACACTTCCTCTTGGGAATTGAAAACACTTCCTGTTCTCAGACAGTTTGAGCATTTTTGTGTCACCTAGGGCACTTCATGCAGAGAGGTGTGTACACCTTTGCCATAACCATTTGCTGGGCAAAAAAAGAGATAAATTGTTTTCAGAAACAATTAGGGTTGCACCCCAGGCCTGCTATTTTGTAGCCCACACCTGAGACCTAGGAACAATCCCCTGGTGATGTGATAGTGGATGGGGCCTGGTAATGTCCTTAAGCATATTCATTAAGCATCAGGCACAGTGGCTAGGAACATGTCTTCCAAATAAAAAACAAACAAACCATAAATACTAACAAAGGACAGATGGGAGGAGATCTCTGGACAGTCTCTAGCAACTTCTCCAATGCAGACTGTAGTTGGAATGCCAAGGGGGAGCTTCAGTGGGGAGAAGGAAGACTCATGCAAGCCTTCCCCCATTTCCATTCCCATTTGTCTCAGCAGAAGTACTCAATGGCGAAGTCAGAAGCAGAGGAATGGGAGAGGAGCTCTGGAGGAGAGAAGGAAAGCTAGTGAGAACCTTCCTCCACCCACCATTCTCTTCCCTTTTGCCTCAGTGCAAGTTCTCAGCATTGGGGACAGAGGCAAGGGAATGGGAGGGGGACACTCCAAAGGATAGAGCTAAATACTACTTCTCCAACAAAAGTTCTCACTAATGTCTGGCAGGTTAGGCTAGTGACTTCCCATGGCTAACTCATAATAATATCCCATTAATGTTACCCAGCACGGTGTTGACTTCCTCTCTGTGAGGAGACCATAATGCTGACTCATATTCAGTTTGCCATCTGCTGTCTCATTACCTCCAAACAGATGGCTACAAAACTGCCCAGTTTCTACATCTTTTTTCCCCCTCTCAAGATTTATCATTTTTCCAACTCCTTCTCTCATTTGGGGATTATTTTTGTTGTTATCGTTTGTTTATTTATTTTCTTCGTAGAGTACATTTACCAGGTGAATGGGTCCATAACATGGTTATCTCCAGGGTAGTTATTAACCCTTTTTTATGAGATATATCTGTGAAACAAGAAGTAGAAAGGTTGTTAACAAAGCTCTCAGGTCTCTTATAAAAAGCAAATTTCCACCTCCATGTAAGTCTGACTTTGAAAATTCTTCCCTTTTTACCTTCAAATGGGAGCTTTTCTTTCCTTCAGATTATGAAATGGACCTATTTATCCTTCCACCATTTGTTTATAAAGACAGGTGCCTGGAGGCTTCACTGTGTAGTCTCCTCACATCTTCAAAAAGAAAAAGTCAACTTTCATTCTGGAACTCAGCAATTATTATTATTTTTTAAACCGAGGACTGTTTTGTAAAAAATAAACAAATAAATAAATAGCAGTTCATACTGAACAGCATGTGGATCCCAAAATGAAAGGAAGTTGGTGTGCTAAACAGTTGCTGATGGAAGTTTTAGCTTTTGTGTATCTTTCTGTATGTCACATTATTTGGGCTGATTGGAGCAGAAGCAAAACACTCATGTATATTCTGCCCATTGGATGAAGAAAACTACATTTACTATGTTTAAATAAACAAACAAAAGAAAAATGATTCTTGGGAAAACCAGTTTTTTAATCAAAGCAGTTGAAATGTGTTCCTGAAGGAGGGTTCTACAGATACATGGACTCCAAAAAAGAGATACCACCAGCAAAAATATCTAAATTGAGGCTATTGGACTTTGGACATATCATGTAATGATATGACTCACTGGGAAAGATTGTGATGCTTGGTAAAGTGGAAAGCATGCATAAATATCCTAAAGTCACTAGATCTAGTCTGATCTTGGAAGCTACTCCTGATTAGTTGTTGGATGGGAGACCACATACACATGCATGCAAAGTAGAAGGCTGTAGAAAATTAAAGAGATAGCAGTACAAGTGGATTGATTCAATCAAGGAAGTTACAGCCTTGAGTTTCCAAGACCTGATCACAGACATTGATGATCAGGGTTCTTGGGGTGGGGAACGTCTATCATTCATAGAGTCACCATTACTTAAAGTCCACTTGATGGCAAATAATAGCAACAAACTAAACAGCAACAAACAACAGCAACAAACCCTCAGTCTTCAATAAATTAGGGGGTTGGGGAAATTTATTACAAAGGTGGTCATGCTTCTTGCTTTACAAAGGACATCCCTCAGTCTGAAGGTGGTGTCTATGTGGAGAAAGTGTTTAGTCCACATCTAATATAAAGAAGCATAAAAAAAGGAGTGTGGGCACTGAAGTTACCCATCAACATTTAGCATTATGTCAGCAAAGTGAACAAAAACACAAAGCAACTGGTCACAGTCTTCACCACTATTTGAGATCTTATGTCTTTCACTTTATGTTATGATTTCTACATTAAGCACCCACACACACAAGGGAGCATATACAAATGAATGAAGATCTCTATCCTCTTTTTAGTTTTTTCTTTTGGGGAAAAAAGTAAGTGAGCAGCCTACAGTGGGGTGGGACTGGCAGGTGATGGCCAACGAAGGATTCTGCCCACATGCGTTTTGCAAAAGGAAAACAGAGATGGAAAGATTATTCAAAATATTCAAATGTCAGCTCTCGTCAGTGTGGTAAAACCCGCATGAAAAGAATCCTCATCTGACAAGAATCATTACCATTTGGAATTTATTCTGTGCAAAATTCACACACAGATTATTTTTTGACCAGAAAAAAGATTTTCCACACAGGAAGCATTTTCTTCCGTATAGAAAATAGTATTTTCTGTACAATTTTTTTTTTTTTTTTAAAAAAGAGGAAATTCTGAGCAGAATATGTAAAGACTTTCTTACAGTGGGAAGAAAATTGTTAAAATTACTCATTGCTTCTTTGAAGACCAACATTGGAAAAGAATTACTTGAGAGTCTAGTGAGTCTAGAGAAGAACCTGCATCATGCTTATGTAATATAAATGTACACTCACACAATTATGTGATTGTTGCACTACTGCACCCTTTTACTGAATACCAGCAGTGTGCAACCCATCATATATCTGCAGATTTGCTTGCTTATTGTTCCTTTCTGCAATGAGAAATGCTCAGTGGCTCTCTCTGCTCTCCTATTGAATCAAAAAGTATATGAAAGGCACTGACAAATAATAATGTACCATCCAAGGTGAACATGAAATGCCACTTACACAAAGGTGAACCAAATATGTCTACTAAATGTCAGCCAAAACAGTAGAACAGCATGTGTAAGGGGAACTGACAAGTGTGCGTGACATCAACAGGATTTCAGCCAATACGTACTTTCCTTATTAAGTGGTGGGGTGGTTCTTTCCAGAAAACGTTCATGAAATCAAGAAGGTTTCTGGAGAGATAGGTCAGTCTTCACACATATCTAGGTAGTTTCTTTTTTAAAAAAACTGAGACATTATGAAAACTGTATGACATAGTCAATATCCATTTTTTATGCAGAGGTGTTGATGTATGTTTGATGCGGCAAAAATGCAAATAAAATATCATCCCAACAGGATGCAGGAACAGGTGCAGGAACAGAAGAACTATTTTTCCAACCTGTCCATAGCAGGATGGATGATTCCACACAGCCAGGTATTCTCTATCTCCCTTTTAATATTCTTTTAACTTTGGAAATTTCCAGCCAGAATGGTCCTCTTAAGACAACTACTAGAGTCTAGTGGTAAGGCAGGGCCAAAGACCATATATAGAGAGCAAAAATATTGACATATCTTAGCTAAAAGCCTTTGTGGCCAGTAGGTAAAGTAAGCAGTAGGGGAATTATTTCAATGTTTTAGAATGGGAGGAAAAGGTCCACCCAGAAGCTGGGAATCCAAAAACTCTGGCATCATGGGGAAAGTTGTATGTTCATCTAGGTAAGCTGAGAGGACTTCACTGGAACCTAAGGAAATCTAGATGAGACCCAAAGAAAGAGACATCCTATATTTCTTTATCTCTGCTCTTTTAGTTACTTAAATATGCAACACCAACATATGTGTAATAGATGTAACTCTCTGGAGTATATGCACTGTAATTTGTAAGTTCTGACTTTTGGCTTACATTGAGCTGGGTAGAATAATGAACAAAATTACACATTTTATAGAGAGCCAGCAGGGTGTAGTGGTTTGAACAGTGAACCATGACTTTGAAGACCAGGGTTTGATTCCCCATTCAACTGTGGAAACCCATTGGGTGATATTGAGTGTATCACATACTCTCAGCCCCCCAAAAAACCTGTAATAGGTTCTCCCTAGCATTGCCACAAGTCAGAAATGACTTGAAGGCACACAACAACAACAACAACAACAACAACAACAACAACAACGCATTTTATGACAAAGGGTAATTCCAAAACAAAACTGAGATAGTCTGTTGTCCCAACAGGCAAATAATTTGAATATCACCTTTTAATGGTATGATGGTATGTGTGCATGTGAATGAGGCAATAGTTGTTTCCACCCTACACTGTTATAGTGCTATTATTCCACTTCCAACATCCTGTGGAATTCCAGGGTTTGTAGTTTACTGAGGCCAAAGAGCTCTCTGGCTGAGAATTCTAAATGCTTCCCCCTAAACCGGAAAACTCAGGATTCCATAAGAGGTTGAAAGTGGAATAATAGCTCTATAACAGTCTAGTGTGGAAATGGCCAGTGTGTTTATGGGTAAAAGAATATCTAGCATCCTGTTAAGAGACATTGATGTGTCCCTTTCAAGTCACTTCCGACTTATGAGGGCTCTAAGGCAAGCTTATTGTGGAATTTTCTCAATAAGACATGTTCAGAGTGGTTTGCCATTGCCTTCCTTTTAGGCTGAAGGAGTCTGACTTAGCCACGGTCACCCAGTGGGTTTCTTTGGCTGAGAAAGGATTCAAGCCCTGGTCTCCCACTATGCTAATCCAACATTCAAAACGCTACACCACGCTGCTTTTTTGTCAGTGATATGCACAAGTGTAATTACATGTTATGCTTGCATACCTGGGGAAGGGGGAAATTTGTCATTGTGCGGGTTGGTATTCCCTTCATCCCTCCACAATGACTACAGTCACCCACTAAAGCCAGACTCACCATGTCACTGTGATAGCCAACCTCAATGGCCATTTCACTGCTGGCAGAGGAGATCACGAAGCATCAGGCCTTGTTCCCATGCAGACCGATGACATCTGTGGAGACCTCTGAGGGACCCAAGGAGATATCTCCTAAAGATATGGTTACATGTTCTGAGTCTTGCTATAAGAACATTTCCCACTCACTGTCTGACCCTATCCCTCTGCACTCTCCATCAGCTATGGAAAGGAGAGACCTATCACCACACAATGGTGAGTCCTGGAACTGGTGACAGAGCAGCCATAGTATATTTTACAGATGGAACTCTTAAGGTACATACAACCTTGTAAGATCTTGACCATGGAGGGCCTGACCAAAAAAGAAAAAGAACAACTTGACCAAAAGGAAGAGAAAGGTCAGCACTTCAAAAGTTGGAGATGAAGGGAGAAGCTTTGGCCCCAGAACATGAGGTCACTTCTCCCTGAGCTGGCATCATTCAGCTATGTTGGACTACAGGACCCAGCATCATCCCTGAATATGGCATTTAGTTGTGCTGACTAGTGTGAGGGGAGCTGTAGTGAAACACAGCTGAAGAGACCAAGGCTATGGAAAGTTGTGATATGTGATAATGCACTTATGGAAAAGAAGCCATAAGGGGTTGACTAACCAGCAGCCCTGGAATGTGCCACAGTGTTCCAGCCAGTATAATTGCTCATAGAAAGCCTTATGAAATAGAACAGATTTTCTAAGGCTAATGCCTCTTCCTCTGTCTCATACTGTGTGCTGTGAATAGGCATGTCCGCTAACTCTTTTGGGCAGAGGTGAACCAAGATGTGGCAAATTACAAAGCTGAGCTTTATTTTCTATTTAATCAATCGCGGTGTGAGTGGACATTTTAATCATTTCAGAACTCACTAGAATCATGTTCCGTTTCAGGCAATTTCACAGGGGAAAAAGAGAGGCATTCATCCCTAACACACTTATTAGGAATCAAATCACAAAGCCTAAGAGCTGCTGTGGTTGTCTTTTGGTTTTACCATCCCCCTGCCTCAGCTTTCACTTTGCTTGCTTGTATGATATTTTTCAATGACAGTATCAACTCTATGTTGTTGTTGTGTGCCTTCAAGTCATTTTTTGATTTATGATTATCATAAGGTGAACCTATCATAAGATTTTCTTGTCAGAATTTGTTCAGAGGGTTTTGTTTTCTTTTTGCTGTCCTCTGAAACTGAGAGAGTATGCCTTACTCATGGTTAGTTAGTGGGTTTCCATGGCTGAGCAGGGATTCGGACTTGGGCCATTTCTGTTGTAGTGCTATTATTCCACTTTCAACATCCTATGGAATCCTGTGGTTTGCAATTTAGGGAGGGGCATTTAGAATTCTCAGCCAGAGAACTCTTTAGCCTCAGTAAACTGCAAACCTCAGAATTCCACAGGTTGTTGAAAGTGGAATAATAGCACTATAACAGTATGTGCGGAAATGGCCCTGGTCTCCTAATGTCCTCATCCATCATTCAAACCAATACACCATGCTGGCTCTCTATAAACCCAATAAGTGTAACAATTAGAAAAAGTGTACTGACATAATTTTAAGTAACACATTATCTCCTCTTGATCAGCTATGTGCTACAGTAAATGGTCAACAGTGGCTGAACTATGGTTTCCAAGGTGGTGTGCAATATCTGTGCAATCTACCCACAGTTTGCATATTGCAACATCCTGGCCTGTGACCCACAGCCTGGAAGTACAAATGACCTGCTTCCATTTATCCTGTAAAACAAGCCAGAATGCAAGAGCCACTGAAGAGGTTCCACCCCATCACTAGTGTTGACAATGTTCTTAATCCTCCCCTGACACCTACAACCCACTTCTCCCTGAATAGGACAGGGGTGTTACAATCTCCTTGTGAAGCTTCTATCCATCTGTCTATCCACTCATCCATAACTGTGTTGTCTGGGTATGCAGTGTTTGTAGTGCAAATACACTCCCTACCGTTTGTCCCAGAATAGTTTTCTTCCTGCTTCCCACACATCTGATGAGTAAAGTCATTGCATGCTACTTATCTTCTTTTCTGCTCAGCATACATAATCTTCTGTCACTCATTTTCAGTTGCTCATTTTGGTTTAATTATCATCACCTGAAATGGCTCATCTCGTTTACCTCCCATGTACTCTATAGTCATCATTTGACATTGAGTTTCTTTTTTCCCCCGACACTGGATTCACACATCCATTTTCTTTCCCAATTATCAGTGATAAGTGGTAGCAATCAACTGGGAACTGCACTACTTCTACCAGCTTGTCCTGGAACTTTTGGCACCTGATGTTGATCACAGTGATTTTTGCAACTAATATGAACCCTGTACATATGTTCACTCAGTGTCTTTTGCTTAGCCTCAGATCCTCCTTAGATAATGGAAATAGGATTACGGAAGATAAGAGTAATGTCCTCTCATAAGTATTCACACAATAAGCATTAAGAAGAGACATCCAGTGCCAGACTTTGGACTGTACAGGCAACCACAATAACAAAGCCGATTGTCCTACAGAGCTGGAAAAGCTCTGAACCACAGAATGATGGACAGGGTTGCTACTTTGATTTGCCTGTAGAAGAGAAAATACCGTTTAACAGATGAGACATACATGTTGATAGTTAACCTAGAGCTGTGAGGGATTATGAAAGCTGTCACTCAGAAGTCACCTTGTCTTTTCTTTCTGCTTTCCCTCTGTTCTCCCCACACTTGTTTTCTTCATGTTTATCTTTGATTTGTTCATTTTACGGTAAGTTTGTGTGGCTGAACGCTATACAGTCAATACATATAGGGTTATTGTTGTGTTACCCCCCAAAAGTAGGTGACTCAGAGGTCCACCTACGATGCCAGTTCCTATGTGTTAATGGTGGGGAATTATTAGCTCAAAAGGTGGCCTGCAAGAGGGAGGTAGCCTTTCAAGATCTTTTACACCTATATGTATTGGTGCCAATGCTGGGACACAAGTTAGAGATTAAAAGTATTTTTTAGTGGGAGAATATCACAATCACACACACACATGAAGCAGTCTCAAAACCACATAGGGTTAACTGGAGGAAAGGAGGGAAAATCTGGATAAAGAGAAGTTAGGGCAAAGTGGGTGATATTTACCTATGCTTCAGAGACACGATGAAGTGATATGGTTCAGACTAAGGGTCTGAGGGTAGTACAAGAATGGGATTTGGAGCAGCAGAGTGACAGCTTATGTCCAGATAACTATGAGTTATATGGCTCAGAGCCAGGATTTAAATACCCTGTTTCTCCCTGAGGTGGAAGGTGTTAATAGCTCTCTGGTAGAGCAGACCATGGAGTCTGGAAGGAGTTAATGGCTTTAGCATTAGGTGACAAAGGACTGATGGGAATCACGATAGCTCCCTAATGGCTGGGCAGGTGAGGAAACAAAGGACAGTTTTGGTAGGAAGAGGAAGTAGGTTGACAACAATTAGTTGCTCTGTTGAGGCAGTTTCAGGATCATGTAGTCCAACCTCATGCTAAAAATGCAAGGGTTTTTTTCCCAGTAGGTACCAAAACCACTTCTTGTTGTTACTTCAAAGGTAGGGGTCTTTGAGGACCATCTGCAATGCCAGTATCTTCTTAAAATGTGGGGAATTATAGCTCAAAAAGAAACCTGCAAGAGGGAGGAAATGGCAGGACCTTTTCGTCTGTATGTACCAGTACTAACTGTAAGACTCCAGTTAAAGGCTTAAACAGGGTGGTTTTTATTGGCAATTCAAAGACACAGACAAGAAGTAAAACAGTCACAGAAACCATACAAGGCTATCAATGGGAAAGGTAAGAAAGGATGGATAGACGGAGATTTGGGATGAAGAGGGTGATACTTCCCAATCCAGAAGCAGAGGAAAGTTGAAGAAGAAAGGCTCAGATAATGATTGAAGGATAGCACAGAGAACAAAAATCTGGGGGGGGAGCTACATGAAGTGTAACACACCCAATGTACTATATTCAATGTACTATGAACTGTTAGGCTCAGAGCTAGGGCTTATATACCCTATTTCTTACTCTGAAGGGGGGGGGTTAGTTGTTCTCTGGCAGAGCAAACAAAGGGGTTCAGAATGGATAGTCTCTTAATGTTTGGACAAGTAAGGGAACGAAATAAAATTTTCTGTGGGACAGGGTTACAGGATGTTGGTCTTTGATTGCTTCATTTGTTTCCTGTTGTTTTTTTGAAGGTCTGGCCATTGAGAGGATTATCCCAAGCCCATTAGCACTGGGCTTTCCATCTAATCCTCTTAAACTTATGACCTGACCATATCTGAGGTCACCCTGACCTAGCCCATGCTTGTAGCCAATGTCCTTCCCAACACTCCTTTCAGTCATAAGCACTCCATTTTATATGAAAAATGATATTTTTTTGCCAATTCTGCTATCTCACAGGATGGAGGTGTGTGTAAGTTGTGGTAACAATGTACAATCAGACTCTTTAGTAAAGTCATTGTACCCATACAATGTCTTGCAGAAATATTCACACACTGCTTTGACCTCATGTCAGTTCGCTGTCATTTCTTAATGTTGTTGTTGTTTCTTAATGTTTGTGCCACAATAAATATATTTTACACTTTCACTATATTGAGTATCTTGTTCACATCAAGTGGTATGAATTTCAGTTGAATCCATTTCAGTTCCAGGTGCAACACAACAAAAGGTGGAAAGTCGGGAGGGGAGAATATTTTTGCAAAATACTGTAGCAGCCAGATTTCCCTTTCCTTAGAAGAGATTCAAATTTGGTCCGGCTGGAGGATGGGAAAAACAAAATCACTGCATGTATCACTTCTGGCCTACAAACTGCCTGTTGCAGAGACAAGGGACCAATCATCCCCTTGTTTTTCTCATCTTTATCCTCATCGCACAGAATATTCTTGGCTAGAAAGCAGACTTGGCTGAATATTCTACTCATTGATCAACGTCAGCCTATTTTCTAATTTGAACAGAGTCAGGAAATAATTGAATGACAATTAATCATTTCAGCTTTTGGGAAATTCCAATGGTTTTTCAGCTTCTGTGTACAGATCAAAAAAAAAAAGTTCCATAACTAATTTCTGCCAAGAAATGACTATGCAGCCAATTGGTTTTAATAACAAGAAGTTAATGAAAACAGTGATTTATATTTTAAAAGAAATTAATCAATTACCACACACACAGCAAATCTGTAGCAGTTTAAAATACATCCCTCTCATTCCGTACATAGTTTTCACAGGTCTTCAACCATACGAGGCAAAGCCTAGCCTCAGATGAGATGACAGCCAGTTTCAGTGGCACATACGCATGCCTTCCCTGCTTTCAGCTTCTGCTGCTTCTCATTCTCTGGCCATTTCCGCACTAGACTATTATAATGCTATTATTCCACTTTCAACATCCTATGGAATCCTGAGGTTTGCAGTTTGGAGAGGGGCCTCAAAGACTTCTCCCTTAACTGCAAACCCAGGATTCCATAGGAAGTTGAAAGTGGAATAATAGCACTATAACAGTCTAGTGCAGAAATGGACTCTCTCTCCCATTCTGGTACTTGATACTAGTGGGGAAAGCAGGGGTAATTGTTACATTATGTTGTAGTTCAAGGTGGACACACTTCAGAGACTGGAAAACTGTACTATGCAATATCAGGCATTGGAGTGCTGTACCACTCTGTCACCATGTCACTTATGTGTTGAGTCACCACTCAAGAATTCTTGGAATGAATTTACTTTAGCTGAAACTAAGGCCATGTCCACACTACACTGTTATAGTGCTATTCTTCCACTTTGAACATCCTGTGGAATCCTGGGGTTTGTAGTTTATTGAGGCCCAAGAGCTCTCTGGCTGAGAATTCTAAATACCCCTCCCTAAACTGCAAACCCCAGGATTCCACAGGATGTTGAATGTGGAATAATAGCACTTTAAACAGTGCAGTACAGAAATGGACAAACCCATAAGTACAGGGCATTTGTCACTGTTGGGGGGAGTTTGAGAGGGGTCATTTCTTGCCCACTTTTGCCCACTACCCTTTTTTTTTTTCAGGGTAACAATTAAAAGAGCATTATTCAGTGAAGTCTTGTCAAACTGAGTGGAATTTTTTTTTCCAGCCAAAAAGCCCAAGATATTTTTTCAGCCAAAAGTTTTGGAAGGTGTTGGATGTATGGAGGTGTCTCAAAGGCCATACAGTACCCCTCTTAAAGCCTTCATGTGATCCACGTGTTTATAATTCTCATATCTAATGTTCATGTTACTACGACTATGCATACCAGTAAGCTGGGACTGGGACTGCAACCTGTTTCCAGAGGAAGCTGGAACCTAAAGATGCAGAGATGGCCACTAACTTGGACACGTTTGAAAGAGATTTGACAAATTCATTGCTCCTCATCTATAGGCTCAGAAGTGAAAGGTTCTGAATGAATTTTTGCTATAGTCTATAGAACTTTACTGTTTTGGAGTTACTGAAAAATTGTTTCAATAAACATAATGTTTACAATCCTCACAATATCTCATAAGGCCATACTTTACATTCAGTCCTATTCCAATTATATCCAGATCTTTCCACTAAAGGCTGGACTGTCTTGTTAGCACACAATAATATATTCTCCATCAATTTCTTCACACATTCACAGGAGATTCTTCTCCCTCTCTCCTTTCCTTCTTTTGCAGTGTAAACAAGCATGCTCAAAAGTAATACTTGGCAATTGATTGTGTTCTAAATCTCTACCTATTTTAGTTGTTTTGTGGTGCAATGACTGCCACATAAATATATTTTGGTGGTTATTAATATTAAGGAGACACTGACCAAGGCAAGTCACTGAACTCAAAGGAATACTGCTTTCAATGTACTAGGTGGAATGTTGTAGAATGGAATGGGAACTTCCTCTCTTAAGGTTTGCTTTGTGTCTAGTCTTCCAGTCAGCATGTGATACCACGAGATTCTCAAGATTTGTCTACACATTTTATAAAAAGTCCCAGCTGTCTCAAGACACAGATATATCAGCATTAATTAAAAATGTAATTGTCAGATCTCATAAGATCTCATAATTGATAAAGGTTGAAATTTAATTCTCACCTTGTATTTTTTAAATAATTGAGGATTCTCTCTCCCTCCCTCCCTCTATCTCTGTCTCACACAAACACACACACACAATCTAGTTCTGAGCGCAACCAGTTTCAGACAAGGATCACTGCATCCAACTCTGTCTATCTGTTTGGCTGTTTGGCTGTCTTTCTCATTTGCACAAACATTTTCTTTATTTTCCATGCAAAGAGGTAAAAAAACATGCAGGGTTTTTTTTCCTTCATTTTTTCCCGGTTTAATGTCTCAGATTTTTTTTCTGTCCTGCCTATGAAGAAATTCACAGATGTTAACAAAATCTTCCAAAAGAAAATTTATTTTAATTTTGTTTATTGAAATTTTCATATCCCGCCCTCTACCCAAACATTTCAGTGCAGTAAAGGACAATCTACAGTCATAAAGCATGTTAAACCATATAACAATTTAAAGCATATTAAAACAGTTTAGAACCACATACTACACAAATGAGATGCAATCATTGTCTCAAAAAACACTTTAATGAAACTATTGTCCCAAAAGGTGTGGGACCTTGAGGTCCACCAGCAGTGCCAACTTCTCCTTAGGAAGATGGGGAATTACGGCTTAAAAGGAGGCCTGTGTGAGGGGGTAACTTCCAGACCTTTTCACCTGTGTATACCAATACTAACTGCAAGACACCAGTTGAAAGTCAAAGGAATGCTTTATTGGAGAATTCACAGATATACACAGGATATCAAGCAGTCTCACAAACCATACAAGGCTAGTGCACGTTACCATGTCACAAAATTTCCTGAGCTGTGGATGGAGTTTTTATACCCTTCTCCCCACCCTGAAGAGGCAACTATTAATTGCTCTCTGGCAGAGTAAATAAAAGGGGTCCAGAACAGATTAATTGTCTTACTTTGGTTGAAAAAACATTGATTGGGGTCCTGGCAGCCTCTTAATGTTTTTGTTGGGTAATATGAATGAGGAAGGTTTTGGTAGGAAATATGCATAGCAGGGGTGCTTGCCTGCTGCACCTGGGCAGTTTTGTTGACTATTGTATTCAAATGTCTGCTCATTGGCAGGATTACTAGAAGTCTATTCACTCAGGGTTTTCCCACTTAATTCTTCTTAACCTTATACCTGGCCTTGCTGAGGCCATGCTGACCTTCCCCAAGTGTACAGCAAGGGTCCTGCTTACTGCATGTTTCCCAGCCATAAGTGTCTAATTTTTATATAATGATATTTCATGCCAATTTTGCGATGTCTCAGGATTGGATACGTAAAGGGTAGTAACAAAACCATGTTTTAACTTGGTGCCAAAATGAAGCCAAAGTCAGTTTTGATTGGACCTCTATTGGAGGGCATTCTCCAGCAATCATGCAACAATAGAGAAGGCCATTTTCCACATCCTCATCAAAAGTATTGCCTTTCCACTGATGGGACACAGAGAAATAAAATTTCTCTATCATCTACGCTGGCTAAATTCAACAGGTGCCGCTCTTCTCAGTAAGGACAGGACTATATTGTGCCTGAGTAATATAGGTGTCAATTAATATATTTTGCTCATTAAATCATATTTTGCTGATTAAAACATATCAAAGTGTGGGAGTGTATTTATTTTATTACTTTATTACTTTATTCCGCAGTTCCCAGTCCATTCCTAGAGCTTCCAGCATTTCTGTTATCACAACATTTTGGTCAAGATTCTACATGTGTGTGCAACTGTGCACATTCAGTTCTATGTCCTCTGACTTCCTAGCAGCTGTCTAAGCATGGGAGAGGTTCCTGCTACTGTCATCTGCTGGTGGGGAAAGGAGGAAGGTGGAGGTAATTCAGGCCATAGAGAAATAGTTGATCTCAGCTTGGTCAGAGGGTAGAAATGAAGTTGAACTATCATGTGGGATCAGGGTGGCCAAACTGCAAACTGGAGATGGCTTCTGTACTCTTAACTGGTGTGTAAAAGAGGGAATTGCAGCAGGTATTGTGTGTCACACAACAAGTAGCAAGCGACATATACTGAAATTTACTCTTCTGCACAACCATTGAAAGTATAGGAGTCCTCTTCAGTTTTCACTCTGGCAACCTTACTTGGAGTGCACCCATGTTTTCCTTCTCCCAGGAGCTCAGAGCAGCCAGATCTTCATGGTCAGAATTGCCTCTCTTCATCTCCACTTCCCTGTCATAAGAAGGATCAGCAGCAGCTCTTCTGAGGGCTTGACAGCTGCTGAGCATAGGCAGTTTAGAGCCCTGGTGGCGTAGTGGTTAAAAGCTGGTATTGCAGCCGCAAGGTTGTGAGTTTGATCCTGCAGGGCTCCAGATTGACTCAGCCTTCCATCCTTCTGTAGCTTGGTAAAATGAGTACCCAGCTTGTTGGGGGCAATTGTAAACTGCTTAGAGAGTGCTTGGCACTATAAAGTGGTATTGAAATGTATATGCTATTGCTAATGCTAATAGTCCCCTGTGCCCCAGCCGAAAAGGGAGTAACATGCACATAAGCTGCACTTACTTGCACCTAATGCATCTTGCAACACCTTTGAGACTGAGAGAAAGAATTTGGTAGCATAAGCTTTCATAGACTAAGTCTACTTCATCAGGCATGAGGTGAAGTGCCTTGGAACAGACCTTTATAGTTATGAATGAGTAGATTGCATGTAAGAACAGTGAGAGAAATGCAAAACTTGTGAGTATGGTAATGAGGTGCTTACTTGTCCATAAGTCACTAAGAGGCAGCAATGTATTTAAGTCTTTTATTCCAAGTTTCAAGCCAAGTCTCAAATCTCTACTTTCAAGTCTTAAGTCAAGTCTCAAGGCTTTGCAAAAGACGTTCAAGTCAAGTCTCAAGTCTGGGAGCCAGCTTTATACCCCAACCTATATTCCAGAATTTCTGGACAGAGTCAAATAAAGTCAGTTTTAACAATTTAAGTAGAGGCAGCCCTCCACATTTGTGATTTTGCCAACTGCAGCTTTGGAATTGGGGAATAAGGATCCTTCTTACTCCCCATTGCTGAACCTCCAAAAACTTAAGAAGGAAGGATCTTTCCTCCTCATGCCCATTGCCTAACACATTTACTGTTCCTCTCTGAAAAACACACCTTGTGCTCTGAGGGCAAATCTAACCTTCTACTTTTATGAAAAGTTTTAGAAAGCTCTTCCTATATTCAGTGGGAACAGGCTGCTGAGCAGACCGCATCTCTACCTCAAGCCCATCGCTTAACCCATTTGCTGTTCATTCCTGAGAAATGTACCCACATTTTGGGCTTGAGACAGATCGTCATGTGACCAGTAGGCAAAAAGGGATGGAAACATTCTTCAGAGGTGTAAGGTTTTTGGATGAGTGTGTTATGTTACTGAACCAAGGGCAGTAAGTTGGCCACTAAAAATGTACAAGTCATGAGTCGAGTTGGGTCAGTGGGTCATTTATTGCTGAGTCAAGCCCAAGTTGAGTCATTGAAGCAACTTAAGTCTGACTTGAGTCCAAGTCAATCAACTCAAGTTACATCACTGCTAAGAGGACTTCTTACTTTGGCTGAAATCCTGTTAGATAGTCCCAGCGAGAGTAGAGCCACTGAAACAATGGCTAAATGGCAAGCCAACACATTGGTATATCTAACTGATTTAATGGATCCACTCTAGCTGAGACTAACAATAGGACTGAGAGCTTTATGTGTTATTTGAGTCACTGAGTAAATGCATGGGATGGCATTGTTAATCTCACAAAATCTGCAGGGCTAACAATAGGTTCACACATGAAGTTTTTGTGCTTCTATCCCATTTTGTATTTTAACAATCTTTAACTTCATTTTTTGCTTTTAATTTCTGTACAGTTGCACCTAGGAGAGCTCATACACATCCAGAAAGGACCTCCTCATTTTGGAGCTACTTCATGTCCCCTCCGCTACCTTAATCCTGTCTTGGTTCTGGATGTTACCTATATGCCATGCTGTATCTACATTATATGCAATGCACAGAAAGAAGCCATAAGCCAAGGCATTTGTAACATCTCTGATTAAGAGAATTTCAGAGTTTTGTTCTAATTGCATCTATGCAGGTATTTCTTCCTTTGTAAAAGAAGGAGGTCTAATGAAAAAGTTTGTGCCTTTCTGACCTACCTGCTGTGCCAGCTCCCACAATAGGCCTGAGGGTGACTTGTTCTGGTGGAAGTGAGTGTTCCTTTTGCTTGAAGGGGTTTAGTTTCACTTGAGCTGAACCTGATGTCACATTTTAAAAAACATGCAGTGCTACAGTTGCAAAAGAAGAGGTATCTTTTCCATTTAAACACAATGTACTTGCTTCCATGATTCCCCAGCAATCTAGGACCAGAACTGTTTTCCCTTCAAACTGTGACATTAATGGGAAATGCTGTGGTTGTAGGAATGTGAAAATGTTCTTTTTATGCACCCTGATAGAGATTTAGTGTGACTAATCACAGTGGTGCTTCAGTCCCTGGTTCTGTTGGAAAAAGTCATTTTATCAAAGAGACAGCTTGCTGGTGCATGGATACAATTCCTCTATGACTTCCACGTCATGTTTGCTCAGTTTATTCTGGCAAGCAGTGTTCTTTTTATCACAAACCTTGAGGATGGAGGGGATGGACTATAGATTTTGGAGAATTCATGTGTATTTGCGTAGTTCTGTGCTACCTGCCATAGCATGGCAAATCCTGAGTTCATGCAGACTAATAATGGATATTGAAACTATATTTGGCCATTCTGCCACATATGAGTGAAGAAATGGAATGAATATTCAAAAAAACATTTTAAAATACTAAAACAAAATTGTTTTCTCCATTGTTGAGAAAACCTAACAAGCAGAACCATGGGACCTATTCTCTGCAAAATTCATACAAGGTATTTTTTTCCACAGTAAACAGCCTTTGCTACATATGAAATAATATTTTTCATTCTTATTCAATTTTATGAACATAAAATTCTGTTTCTTGTGTTGAAAAAAGGCTCTTTTCTGTGGACAAAATAAGATGTGAATTTTGCACAGAATAAGTCCCCCGTTAAAGTATTGTCTGTGGGATTAACAATGTTTCCTATACCCTCCAAAACATCTGCATGTAAAATTTTGTTTCCTGTGCAGAAAATGCCATTTTATATACAAAAATACCTCATGGATATCTACTGCAGAATAAATCCTGAATTGTGAATAGTCTTTGAACACTCTGCAATTTTCAGAGACTTTTTCAAAGCAGGAAGAAAAATGCTGCAATTACTCATTGCTTTCTTCAAGAATAATATTAGTCCAGAATTACATCCGTACTTTGGTTAAAGCAAGGCAAAAGATTCAAGCAGAGACTTTGTAAGGAAGAACACTCTTGATTATAAATGGATGAAGTCACTAGAGTCTATGAGCAGATCATAGTGTGAAACCTACTGGACATCCCAACTAAGATGGACACATGGAGTCAATCAGATTTCTCTACATGTTGGCTTAACATTCAGCGATTGATTGAGTGGATCTACTGTAGTTTAATCTATACAATGGATTCTGGAGTTAGACTAAGAGTCCCACTTGAGTAAGCCTTGTATGGTTTGTGAAAAAGTAGTCCTGAGCAGCCAAGAAAGATTAGTCCTAAGTTATGTGCTGAAGGCCAGAGATCCACAAAGGCAGAGAAATCAGACAGGGTTGCACAGAGGTGTTGGAGCTGTTGTCTGCAGCATCAGAATGGCCTGGCTCAGCTAATTTATCCTAAAGTTTAATAAGTTGGATCAGCATCCATTATTTAAAGTGAACAGGGTGTTGCTTGTCCTTTGCTCCCAGCTCTTTAATTTGTATCACTTGAAAGGATGATGTGCTTCTCTCTCCACTTCCTGATCAATGGCAGCTGCCTCAGTTGGACTGTGCTATGGCTCAGTCAATGTCCCATGACAGGACTGCCAGCCTCCTCTGGCTCCAACTGGAACCTCTCATGTGGCTCTTTTCTTCCCCTTTTTTGGTCCAAGGAGGCCTCCTCCAGGTTGGACATGACATCATAGAATGCACCAGAAAGATAAGGGTGTATATCCCACTAGTGCCCAGCGATTAAATTTGCCGCTGAAATTCAGCTGACAGTAGAAGAAAAAAACATTCCACATCTCACTGTAAAATGAGATGAGCCTATCTGTGCTTTACTTTAAAAAACAATATGGAAGGTTTCCAAGAGCACAAATCTTCCTTAAAACAAGTTCCACACTTCTCTCAATCCTTTCTTTTTAATTTTTTTTCCCGTCGCTATTCCTGCCATTCTGCCTACTTTCACCCAAAAATTTCAGCTTCATGGCAATAGTAGTGAAGTAACCACAAAATGATTAGAAGACCCTGTATGGCCTGCAAGCCTCATGTTTCCCATCTGTGCTGGTGGTGTCAGCAGAGAAATGGTGACTTCCAGCCAGTTACTCATTTTCATTCACTAACAGAGGCAGGTTTTGTCCCTTCTGGCTAGCTGGTTGGACTAGCTGAATACATCTATACATACAGATGGTCAGACACACTACTGGAAAAGAGAGGAGGATGGAAAGAAAGCTGCCATACTATAAAGGTATGATAAACCAATACATATCCTTTCTTCCTTTTTTATGTAAGTTGCACCCACCCCCTAAAATGTGGTGTAGGAGCCCTCTCCCATTAGGATACCAACCCTCATATGATCAGAGGAAATAAAATAGGAGGCAGCAAGTGCACCCAGTGGCTCCTGCCTTATTGGAGCAGAGACTCTACTCTGGGTTTTAACGTGAGCTTCAAAGGAGCTGTCCAAGGTGCTTAACCCTAGTCCTCAAATAGGTTCCATAACTTAAATAGCACATTTAGCATTTAGACAAAAAGACACAGTGGATTTGCCAGCCCCACTGACATGTAAGCAACTATCTTACTGTTGGGGAAGGAGACGAATTTTGTAACACCATGGTTATTGTTGTTATTGTGTGCCTTCACATAATTTCTGATTTATGGCAACCCTAAAACAAACCACTGTAAGACAAACCTATCACAGGGTTTTCTTGGCAGATTTTTTTCAAACGGGGGTGTTACTTTGCCTTCCTCTGAGACTGAGAAAGCGTGACTTACCAAAGGCCATCCAGTGAGTTTTAATGGTTGGGTGGGGATTCAAGCCTTGGTTTTCCGGTGTCCTAGTTGAACATTCAAACCACTACTTCACATTCGCTGTCTGTAACACCTTAGTCCAGAGCTTTCCAAACTTTTCATGTTGGTGACACACTTTTTCGACATTCATCACTTCACAGCACAGCAATTCAGTTTTACTAGTAAACTGAAGATACTCAGAGGTGTATCTAGGGTGGGAAAAGGCAGCCCCCCTGATCTTGGCCCACTGTCCTTGCTCTTTCCAGGGAAAGGCCCCAGTACGAGCAATGGCAGCAGACCAGGTTTGGGTGGGGGGGTCTTTCCCAGTTGGGGATGCGACATACCAACACACTACAGGCGACACACTAATGTGTCACTACATACTATTTGAACAGCACCGCCTTAGTCGCTATTAATTCCTATGGCAGAACAGCAAAGGAAAATGAGAATTTGGGGAAGTTGCTTTTTTTTTTTTGATCACAAATCCCAAAATGCCTATGAGGATTTTTCTGGGGAATTTGGGGGGCTATAGCCCAAAATTACCATTTCCATGCCCATTGGCAAGGAATGCCATGAGATATATGATACTGAGAACAACACCAAACCCTGCAGAGAGTGAATGACTTTGCCCTTATTGACAGAGAAGCCATCTCTTCAGCTGCCTAAGCCCTCACCACAACAACCAACATTTTGTTGGTAGATGATTTTAAAGGAACGTCATATGGTGGAGTTATAATTCAGGGATAATGATATGCATGATGCTCCTCCTTTGTCCTGCATTGGAACGTCCTTCTAATTGCTTCACAGCAGGTCATGCAGAATGACACTCAAAGCTGGGCTTTGTAATTTGAGAGACCTCTGTGAGCTCTCTTCTGTACAGCAGGAATTCAGCTTTAATTTCAATTACTGCACACTTACTCAATAGGTGCTCTGCCTGAAGAAAGTTTTGGCCATGGATACATGCATTATCGGCTTCAAGGTGCACCTCGCTAAAAGCTTTTTTCCTCCTGCCTCCCATCAGAGTCGTGCCTCAATGCCTTCCACATAACAAGGAAACGCTGCCAACGGCAATATCACTAGTAAAATTAATAGACCTTGGCTCTTACTGTTGCAGAGGCCCTGTGCTTTACTGTGGCTTTTAAAATTTAAATCAAGATTCCCCCCACATAGTAGAACCAATGGACCAATTCTACGGTTCACCCTCCAAGGCAAAGAGTGTAGTGGCTCAAAGACCTTTGCACATAGGCAGTGGCTTACCAGTCTACTGGAAGAGCAGCCTGTTAGCCATTCAGAATGGGGTACTTGCATTTTGCAAGGCCTTGAACAAGGCATAAGTGGGTCTGAAGGTATTAGAAGACAGTGGGTGGGAGGGAAAGGGTGAAGCACTGCTTCAGAGGAGCTCTAATTGTTAAGATGATTGGCCCCAAAGTCCTTGCTAGGAGGATGTTTTCATTTGAGGAAAAAAAAATGAAAAGAAAATGAGATGGATGATCCCCACTGTTTGTATTAATTTTTATAATAAAAGGAATTGAAAAACAAACAAAAATGATTAGGGGGCAGGAGGAAAGATTTCCTATTTGTCTGTAATATTTTAAGTTCCATTGATTTTAATCATTTTTCACTACAATGCTGCTTCGCAACAGACACATTGTTAGAGTGCTATACCATTCACGGGCCATTTCTGCATTACATTGTTATAATGCTATTATTCCACTTTCAACATCCTGTAGAATTCTGGGATTTGTAGTTTACTGAGGTCCAAGAGCTCTCTGACTGAGAATTCTAAATGCCCCTCCCTAAACTGCAAACCTTAGGATTCCACAGGATGTTGAAAGTGGAATAATACCACTATAACAGTGTGGTGCAGAAAGGTCCTTAATCTTACGTCAGTGTATCATTTAAACATAAACTAAGCAAGACCTTTGTGGAGCAGGCCCTCCAGATCAATATGCTTCTTGAAAAGGAGAAATCTTGAGACACCACTACAATTGGATATCCATATGGAGTACCTGTGTCTCTCACTAGGAAGCCTTCTCATTTGACAGGTTGGATCACTCACACCACATCCCTGTTTTCCAACTGTCTGGATTTGGCAGGAACACTGAGATTAATCCTTTGTCATCTCACTTTTCTAGCTGCTTTTAAAACATCCCAGTTTCTCACTTCTTCTCCCACTTTCTTGCTTTATCCTTTATTTATTTCAACTGACAGAAACTGAGTTACAAATGCCAAAACAATTTGTATTCAATGCAGGGGAGGTGAGCAAAGGAGGTAGAGTTTTGTCCTTCCCGGTAGGATTAGGCAAAAGCAAATGGCTGCAGCCTCTCCTAGCTTGTCTGTTCTCCTTCGCTTATAACTTTTGCCATCTTGACCATCGTCCAGTGTTGCTTGGCCACACATCTCCCATTTATTCATCTGTAAGATGTCAGAGGTTATACAGATTGTGGATCATAATGAACAATGAATTTTATCCACCCTTGTCTAGGGGATCTATGTCTTTCTGGAGGACAGTGCTTGGCTGAAAGGAAGGATCCCTTGGAAGCAGTGGCAGAGCTTGGAGTGTGTGGAGGGGGGACAGAGGGTGTGTGGCTACAGCACATGGGAGCTTGGCTATGGTGCACGGGGAAATGGCTACAGTGTGTGAGGTGGGGCTACAGTGCATGAGGGTGTGGCTACAGCATGGGGCATGGCTATGGTGCATGGACGCATGGCTATGATAAATGGGGTGTGGCTACAATGTGTGGGGGTGGGGCTATGGTGCATGGGGGCAAGCAAGCAAGGAGCCAGGGCACCTCAAAAAAATTGCCACCAGGGGTGCACCGCTGCCATTGCCTCCCTGTCCCTGCGCGACTGCTGGTGTCATGCCCTGCCTTGGAGACCCTGGCAGTGAGGAGGAGGATTCTGAATCTGTGGCAGGAGTTTCCCCAGAAGCTTGCTCAGGAGAAGATAACAAGCAACAGCAGAGGCCTGAGCAAGAGGAACAAGTACCAGAGGATGAGACAGCACAGGCGTTTACCGTGCAAGAGAGACAACGTCAGAGAAAGAGGCTGCACCGCTCAGTGCGCTTTGGATTCACTGCCTGGTTCATTCCTGCAAGACCCCGTAAACATTGGTGGAAAGATCTTGTTAAGTTACCTCCCTCTCACAGGCCTCCTAATTTTGAGCTAATTAATTCTCCTCTGTCACATGGAGGTACTGGCACTCCAGGTGGACTCCTGAGTCACCCACATTTTGCGGTAACACCACAGAGTCCTACCACCATCTTGCTCTCAGAATGAGGCCACAAATCAGTGATAGTAATATTGCTGATGGGTTGCTTCTCTTGTTTCAGGTCTAAAGAGAGCTTGGGCTGCTGCTGCAAATAGGACATAGATCATCCATGATGAAAGGGAAGCAGAGAGGTTGCTCCACCCCTTGAATATTCCTGCTGCCTCAGTAAATGTCAGAAACGGCTTTCTTCCACCACCCTGTGTGGTTTCTCTCATGTTGAAAAGCAACAGATGGCCATTCTGCTCTAAGCTTAACAAAATCTTCTCACCATTAAGCTGAGAAAGTGCCCTTGAGCATAGTCGGTGCTCCTTAATTGCCAAGTATCCATTTCCCCACAATCTCACACACATCTCTCATTGTGTTCCGTTACAAGCTGCAAATATGCTTGGTTTAATAGTTACAAAGCCACTTTGCTAAATCATTTCACTTTCTTTGTTTTGACAGAAGTGTGAAGAATTCTTGAGTGGTGGTGGTGGTGTGGGGGAGAGAGATATCCGAGTGAGTTAATTTTTCAATACATAATTGATGTTGATAGACGAAAGCTCCAGAAAACACACTCGCCTTGTTTACTTCATTCTATTTAGCTTCTCTTTCGAAGCTCCACTGACTGTTTGGTTCCACCTAAGAGGCTAATAAGCACATGAAGCATTAAATGAAAAAAAGGAAACCCAGCACAGAGAAAAGGTATTTTCAGAGTTTGCATAAGTTTCTGTTGCTAGGGAAACGATTTCTCCATCTCTGAAGAGTGTGAGGTGTTTGAAACATCTGCTTCATTTGGAGTATTGCTTCTTCATTCCTAAGTTGCCACAGAGGCAATTGAATATGAGATACAAACAAATTAATTTCCCTTCTTTTTCCTCTTTTAAAAAAAGTGACATGGAGAGAGGTTATTGGTCAGTATTTCTTCAGCTGTGAAATATTGCTGCTTCCACAAAAGATGTGAACCCACTGTCATGATAAAGTGACGTTGGGCACCCCGTACAACTTATCCAAAAGTGAAAGAAGATTATCTCCTGGGCTCTGGACTCAGTCCAAATTGGGTAATTGCATTCTGTCTAATGTACCTAGATTCCCCTGCTGCTTTTACCGGATAAGGAGGCCATCTTTTTTCCTGTGCAGGAAGTGTTGAGCAGCTCAGTTTCATGCAGCAATAACGTCTGCTGTGTGGCACCCCAAAGCCCCAGACAAATGGTGCTGTCTCATACTTGAGCCAACAGTACAGATTAATGTGCTTTCTTCTGATTGCCTAAAATGCTGAAGTGAACATTTATTTAAATAATGTAAGTAAACATTTAAATATGTAAGTGAAAATGATTTTGATGAGCTTTCAAATGCAATCAAACGCACCAATCTCATTTGAGTTTGATCTTCTTTACAAAGGTGCCTGTGATCTTTATCATTTCTTTCTTTACTTTCTGCATATCTTTCGTTGTTGCAGACATGGGACCCAAGTTGGCTTATGACACAGCTTTTTTTTAAAAAAAGGAAAGCCCTAATAATAAAACTTAAAAGACCATTAAATAAGTAATTCCATTAAAAGTCACTAAGTTGAAACACTTTAAAAAACAGTTTTAAGGCATAAGAATATTGCAACATCCTTATGTTCTATCAGATAATTCCCAAATGTCTGTTTAAATATAAAAGTCTTTATGTGCGCTGGCAAAAGGAGGGAAGGGTGGGAAGCAGACCAGTGCTCTATGAAGAAATAAAAATCTAGAGCCTGCCAAGGAATCCTCTACCAGATTAGTCTGTGACAATTTTGGAACCAAATATAACTACATTTCATACTTGTTGTTGTTGTTTTTGGGTTGCCTTCAAGTTGTTTCAGTCTTATGGCAACCCTAAGATGAACCTGTCACAGGGTTTTCTGGGGCTGAGAGTGTGTGACACACCAAGGTTACCCAGTGAGTTTCCATGGCTAACTGGGGAATCAAACCTTGGTTTCTAGAGTCACATACAGCCATTTAATTCCAGTTCAATGGTCATGACTTCATCCTAAGAAATCCTGGGATCTGTAGTTTGATAAGGTACTTAAAGTACTACCGTCTACTCCTAGAACTAGATATTTCATTTTTATTTTAAATATTTTCTTTATATAACATCTTTCTTCTAGGATGAAGCACTTCCCTCAATAGCACTAGAGTCTTCTGGCAGAGATTCCTAAGTCCTGCGTTTAATTACAGATCCTGGGATTCCACAGGCTGGAGTAAATACAGTGGCTGGAGCTAGTTTGGTGTTGCTGTTTGAATGCTGGACTGGGGCCATTTCCGCACTACACTGTTAACTGCAAACCCTAGGATTCCATAGGATTTTGAAAGTGGAATAATCGCGCTATAACAGTGTAGTGCAGAAATGAACTAAGACTCTAGGAGACCAGAGTCTGAATCCTGGCTCAGTCCTGAAAACCCATTGGATGACTCTTTGAACCTCAAAAGAAGGCAATGGTAAACCCTCTCTGAATAAATCTCTCCCAGAAAACTCCATGATGGTGGAGTGGTGGAAGTGGCAACAGGCTTTCAGCACCAGATGAAGACCTTTCTATTCCAGCAAGCCTTTTGGACTTGATTGTTAACAAGAGATGGGCATTTTATGGTGTTATACTGCTTGGTGTAGTGGTTTGAGCATTGGATCACAATCCTAGAGACCAGGGTTTGATTCCCTGCTCAGCCATGGAAATCCACTGGGTGAGTTTGGGCATGTTACACACTCTCAGCCCCAGAAAACCCCATGATGGGTTCACATTAGGGCCATCATAATTCAGAAATGACCTAAAGGGACACAACAACAACAAACCACCACTGAAGTGCTAGAAGGGATGTATCTAAAGAGAGGCACAGGTATGTTATATTACAAGTCAAATAATAACTTTATACTTTTTGTGTTTAGCTGTATACTATAGTTGTTTTTATAGATAAAGGGATAGGGATAGAGGAAAGTCACATAGTTCAAGTACTGGCTGTCATGTCATGAATAACTTGCTCTCAAAAACTTTGCTTTCAAACAGAAGTGTTTATTTGGAAAAGCAAGGAACACAACAACTTTCCCAGAAGACTAAAGCATCTAGGTTGGTTACAGGTTTTATACATTGTCATACAGATTTTGGCATGCATAGCAATGATTGATTAAAGTCGTACATGTCAAATTGCACCATTGGCACAAGCATTTTCCCAGGTTTACAGTTATTTATATACCTTTCATCATGGGAGCAAGAATAAGTGTCTATCCCTGTATCTATGCATGGCTGATTCTCATAACACTTTCTCACTACTTTGCTGTTTTCCACCCTTTTGCTCTCCTTTATTCTCATCTGATACAAAGTTTCAGGTAGCAATTAGCAATGGATACATAATATTACTTCAAACAGCAATTCCCTGTTTGATTTGATCCGTGCTGCTATATGATTTTATATCTATCTATCTATCTATCGATCGATCGATCGATAGATAGATATACACCCACACATACATATATAAATATATAAATATATTTTTATCCTATTTTTAGTAGGTGTTTTTTCTCTTACTGTACCATTTGATGTTCACTATGATGGGTCTATGGACTGCAAAATAAAGTTTGAGAAATATATCAATGCACAATGCACAAACACATCCTGACACTGGTTCAGATTCTGCTGCCTCATGTTCTGTTCTGGATATTTAGATGACAGTGAATAGGTGGAAAAAGGATTTTCTGCCACAGACCATCGATGTGTAACATTTCAATGTGTTTTTTAAAGGAAGTAATATGTGGTCTTTTTATGACCACATGAGCAGTGGGGAAATACAGGATTATAGTTAGAATTTTCTAACAATGTTTACTAAAGGAAAGGGGAGGTTTTTATAGCTGTGACTATTCAGTTTTAACAAGTACATTTCCAGCCTCTGATCATTATGACATGAAAGAACCTCCACATGATGAGACTGAGAATTGGTACTTGTCAGGTATGAGAGTAAAGCCATGCTATAAGAAGGAGCCAAGAGATGCACAAAAGGAAACAGAAGCAAGAAATAAACCCAGCAGTCAAACCAGGACAGTAAGACAGGACTAGTGATGAGTAAGAATTTCATTTCACTCTGTTTTTAATTTTCCAGAATCTACAAATTTCCTCACATATGGAACCGGGGGGGGGGGGGAATCACAGGGTTTTTAAAAAAAATTAAATTAAATTAAATGCAGAAAAAAAGACACATTCATTCAGAAAGAAAGACAACTTGAGTGCCCAACTATGAAAATTCTGGATCTCAATCCCTTTCTTATTAACCTTGTTTATGTTCATTTCTTGTATCTAAGGGGCTCCTTATTTTTAACAACAAGCTAGGAGGTGAGAACAACGTGGTCCTCTCCATCTTTGGATCAGCTGCATCTACCGCACTTTGCTGGTGCAAAGGTGAATCTATTTACTTATTTATTTCCTGCCTTATATCAAGATGGCTGGAGTTCTGTGTCACCTTCTTAGCTACATAACCAGCCTAGCTCCATAGCTAAGTAGTGTCTCCCAACCCAACCCTTCCAATCCTTACTTACCAGGCCACAATGGCTATGGCTGCTGGGGGCATGTTCCCCTACCAGTTAGGAAGCAGCTGGCTGATGTTTCCACCCCTTCTGTGAGTGATCTCTGAAGCAACAGCCACAAGCTCTAAATTTTGTAGAAAAATTTGAACATTGCCTGAACCATGTTCAACATAAGAGATCCTATACCTTTAAGGCTCATGGATTCAGGGAACTATTTCTTTAGTGAATAAGTTTAGGACCACAGTTCTTTTCTGTGTCATAAGAAGCACAAACAAACAAACAAACAAAAAAATCCCATTATTGGAACATGTAGCAAGAGGACATTGTTTACTGTCCTTCCTAAAATGACTTCCTGATTACTTTTTCTGCCTGGGGATATCCACAGCAGATAATAGCAAGAGTTAAAAGAGAAGCTAAATGTCTATGGAATTGCTGCACAAGGGAAGAGGTTATGGGGGCGGGCGGTAAGAATCAAGACCAAAAAGCTAAATGAAATCTAAGTGAAGACTTTAGGACACTGTAGGTTCACCCTGTATTACAGATTCTGCACTGAGCAGGAGTTGGACCAGAAGACTTCTGTGACCCCTTCAGACTCTGGATGAGATCTATTGGATGAGTAGAGAAGTATTAATGGTTTGGGTCTGAAGAGTGAAGGCTGCTCCTTTTCACTGACTACAGAATGGCAGGTAGACAGCCACGGATCACATAAAATGGCCAATCAATGGCCATGTGGGTTGGGTGAAACTGTGCTGTGTCACTGTCTGGCTGGTGTTGCAAAAGGTGGTGCTGGATACCTCCATGCACAATACCCAAGGAAATATATAATCTGGTTATACCAGTGTAAGTCACTATGAGTTTTCCAGCCTAAGTTTCCATAATGATCATTTTTAAAACATTGCTCTTGATAAGATACTGCTGACCTATCCTCTCAAACCCAGTTTTAAATCTGGAGAACTCACCTACCATTAGCTTCCTCAATGAAACCAAGTGAAAAGGGAAGGAAAATGAACCCATCAAGTTAGGGCTCTGATTGAACAAAGAACCAAGGTAATTTCTTTTATCTCTAGAAAATAGAGATCCCGTAATACTGAATTGCCAAAAGGAGCTATAGCATTATGGAAGTGAATATGATTGATAACAGGTATTGTTCACAGAGGGGTAATTTTTATGGTGAAATAGATACCTCGTAAAACTATGACATAGGCCGATCCTTCTCACTTAAGAAAGCAAGAGAAATGGAAGATAAAGACTAAACAGTAATAAAATGAGAATTATAGTTGGACAATCTTCCGAAATAATGAACACAAGCCACAGGGCATTTTCAGGTTATATTTTCAAGTTGGCTCAGCAATGCAGAGTCAGTGATCATGTGGCATTAGAATAAGGCCAAAAGTACACAGTCAACTGAGTCACACAAATGATATGGTTTCTAGGTGGGTAGCCATGTCAATCTATTGCCAAACACAAAAAAATGTCTTGGAGGATCAACAAGTTTTCTTTGAAATAAGTTTTGTGGATTATAGTTCATTTCATTTGATATATGGAGTGTTCTCTTATTTGCAGATATGTACAATGTATGTGTATATCTTAACCATTGTATGGGTATACCTTAGAGCCAGAATTCATAGGGTTCCTCAGAAAGCTCCAGGACTTTTTGATGAGCATGGACTGTTACACCTTCTGCCACCACCACCACCACTCTTAGACTCTCATGTTGCTAGGACTTCCTTGTAGCTGGAGAGGAAATGAATTTTCCTAAGGATGATATATTTTGAGGTGGCTTGAAGTTGAGTTGACAAGACCTATCAGCTTTAGAAAAGGCTTCCTCCTGATGAAAACAGCAAAATATGGTTTTAGATCAACACAGCTATCTAGATGTTTGAACTCTATGCAGGACTACTGAACAGGCTGAATCCTTATTCTCTTATCTGCCTTTCAAGGGACTAGGAGCACCTAAAATTTGTCTGGGTTAAGTTTCAATTTGTCCACACTAATCTAGTCCATTATTGATAAGAGGCACCAATTTAGGACCAAAACAGCTTCTTTGGTTTATAGTGGAAAAGAGTAACAGAGTTAGGTGTCCATATATCCATATCAGTATTCATACACTGATGGCACTGGACCCTAAAACTCTGGGCAATCTCCCTCAGCAGTTTCACTTATATGAGGGAACAAAATTGAAACCTGAGGAACTTCACAGGCCAATGGTTGGAGACATCTCAACATCCTATGTGCTGCCTGAACAAATTGAGGACTCTTTGCTTGAGTCATTTTTGAACAGAACTTCTCAAAATGTTCCTTTTTCTTCAAAATCAGAGTTGAAAAAGCTTGAGAGTGAAAAGATGTAAGTATGGAAGAATAGAAAGCTCTGTCCTTTTAGGCAAAAGGCTTTGAGAGCATGACAATTTACATTTGGTTTGCCATCTCTTTCCTCAGATAGGCTCCTCATCTTTAATGGCTGGAAGATAGGCAAGTACAACAGCGTCCTCTCCATGGTCCAGACTGGTACAGCTCTTCAGTATGGGTGGTACAACTGAGTGTGAAGTTTGTTTGGCTCATTATTTGATTTGGTACAAATTTCTTAACAAATAGGATGGAAAGAACTCAAAGCTTTAAAAAAATCATACATTGGAAAATTTAAATGAACAGATTTATCTTGCACTTTCAGCAGCTACTACTAATGAGTGACTTGCAGGGGAACAGTAGGTCAGCTTTGGTTTGACTCCCTTCAAATGTCTACTAATATCATTGGGAGGATGAAGAATAAGCCTAACTGAATTAATCTTGAAGAAACTGGTTTAATTGTCATACACCCAGCAGATATTTAGACAATTAATCCAATTCCCCACATTAATTACTAACTGGAACAGTGAGAACTTTGTCCATAATGTTATCATTAAGCTGTTATTATCTATCCCAACACTAGCTGTTAGTCATCAAGTCTTATGTGAAGCACAAGCTTGAACTTCTTTCCAACATGTCACAAACAGGGATACAAATGTTTGCTTTCCATTCTTCCAAATGAGATCAAAAGACTTTTCTCAACTATTCAATGATTTTTCACCTGACAGAACATTTTAAATTCAAGGAGGGGTTGCACAAAATGTTATATTTTGTACAAAAGTCTGTGTTTTTACTTTCCTGTAGAGACATATTTTTTATAAAACATCATGCTTTTTGGCAAACATTTAATGGTTCCACTGTTATCTGGAATAAAGAATTTTTTCCTCTGAATTTTGATATGCCAAGACACACTTTCTGATTGAGGATGAAAAAAATCAGATATTTCTTATAAAGTTTAAAAGGCCGTTTCTATTGGGAGTAATTCTTGATGGGAATGTGGCATGAATTTTTCTTAGGGCACTACAATTTAGTTGAACAATCAGTTAGATGAACTAAAGAGAATTTCTAATTGACTACAATGTGCCCAGACAATTAACTAGGTAGTATTTCATTTGAAAAATATAATGAATTTTAAAGCTGTTATGTACAGAAACAGTGGGCGATAAACCCTGGAGATATTTTCTTTGCAGTGAAGAGACAGTCATATTTTTATAATGGTGTCATGCAAGAACTGGAAAACAGAAGAACTATTTTTACTGAGAAAAAAATTAATGTATGTGAACATTTTTTGCTGATCTAAAGTGATTTAAAATTATATTACTAATTAAATGGAATGTCCTGAATCTGCAAATGGAAATAAATTTAAGTTACTGCACTGTGTACATTTGCTTTTATATATGCCTGGCACATAGGGGTCAGAAAGCTCTTGCGGTCACATAAGTTCCCTTAGAAATACAGTTGTACTTTCCAGCTGTTGTGTAATGAATGAATTAATGGTTTCATTAGCAGAATTCCTTTAGTGGAATTTAACATTGTAGTTGAACATTTCCTGATGGCACATGACAGATGAAATTAGTTATACCTCAAAAGCTGTAGTTAAAAAAAATAGGCAAACTATGCAAATAAATGCAAAAGTTGGTGCAAATTTCAGTGCAGGAAGCCTCAATTGGCCACCCCCTCTGCATAGTGTAAAGATCTTCATATGGACCTTATATTGTGCTGACCATGTACTACCCTCCTACTTACTTTAAAGCCCTGAAGCCACCTCACAGAGGAACTCCAAACTCCAACATAAGTAGAGAGGATCAGAGAAGATCTGGCTACACCTCACCCGCATAGCCAAACAAACAGTGATGACAAGCTCTGAGATCTATGGGTGTTCTTCAGAGGTCTCAGCACATCTATCATCATTCTACATCTGGTTTGCAGGTGGGAGTAAGAATGCCAAATGCTTCTCCAATTGGCCTGTTTATGATGAAGCACAGATTGCCCACAGCAGGCACTTGCAGGGCTTTAAATAGGCTGGAAGCAGGGCTTTGGGGGCTGCCAAGAAAGGACAGGAGTACCAACCCCTACATTGCCCAAGTGCATCTATGCACATGAGGGACACATACGTGTGCAGATACTCTAACCCGAATTCTGGGCAAAGAGTTGCAGCCTGATGGAATGAAGGATGAACAGAAACTCAGAGAAACTTCAGAGAAAAGATTGCCTTCTTTTGAGACTGAGAGAATATGACTTGCCCAAGGTCACCTAGTGAGTTTCCATGGCTGATTTAAATTCCCAGCACTCAAACCACTACACCGTGTTGGCTCTATAACAATATAAAGGTTGAAAGATTTTCACACTCATAATGGACAATGCCCTCTTGCTGTTCAAACAGTTAAACAAACGTGTGTAATTCCAGTGTGGACTTCATTCCCTATCATCTCAAAAACCCTAAATACAGCCTCAGTCTATATTGTTTATATACCCTTGGCATTTTGGTTGTAGTATCAGGGGATAGCTATTACAAACATCGTTAAAACTTTTTTCTGCAGCAAGCCATTCACATTCTTTGAGATTGTTGCTGTTCTATGTCTTCAAGTCATTTCTGACTTACGGCAAATTTAAGGCAAACCTATCATGGGATTATGTGTGACATGGATGCCCAAAGCCAAAGCCACTCGGCCAAGTGGAGAATGGAACCTGGTCTCCAAGGTCATAGTCCAACACTCAAACCACTTATACCTTGGTGGCTCTCTTATCCTCATAACTGTAATTCTAATGTATCTGTGGCAATGCTCAGCAGTTCATGTTGTTTCAAAACTACAAAAACCTTGCTTCAGAGTAACTGTGAGCGGAACATATACACGCGAAAATATCCAGTGTCTTAATCTGGAACAAAATATCACCTATAGAAATTTGAATTGATAAATGGATTTCTGATAATTCATACTATGGATGCTTGGGGGACTTGAACTTTAGAAATGCAAACTTTACAAATCCCCATGTGTTGAATAAACATACAGATTGGGAATTATTGATCCATTCTAGCAGTTCTTGGCTGAAAACCAGTGGCAAAATAGAGTCAGAATGCATATTTTGAGAGAAAAGGCATAGAAGGCACCTTTAGAAAGATGCTGTATTTTTTTACAGGTACTTTTTATTTTAAAAAATTCCTGCTTTTATCTTTTTTACATCATATTTTAAATTGCTTTAAAATGTTATTGATTGTTTAATATGATTTTAATTTTGATCTTTTAACATCATGTTTTAACTGTGTTGCATTTAAGTTTGTAAACCATCTTGTAGTTTAGAGGAAAAAGTGGAACAGAAGTAAAGATTATAGAAATAAAGATGAAAATATATTCTCAATACCTGCTGGATACCCTACAGCTTCCCATAGGGGAGGCATCCCACCCCTGCTAAGCTCCATAGACAAGAAGGGGCTCAGGTAATTATGTTTTCTTTCTTTATTGGTAGTCAAATGCCAAAGTCCGCCACCACTCTTCAATAACATGCAAGACCTCCCAGGGAAGTTTACACAAACACAATCTTGAGTTTCTGCAGGTTCAGGCCTGCAGCCAAGTATTTTGTGTGTCAAAAAAAAAAATGGAACACACACACACACCTTACAGTGTCTACCCAGCTTAAGAACATGTTTGGTAATACCAAAAGAGAAAGTCCCAAGTTGGTATAGATTTCTGTATAGTTTCCATTTGAGCAATAAAGTCATAGCATCCTGGTTCAGCCTGTATTTCTTGACTTCAAGACATTTCCTTATAGTTTTATCTGAGGTTAGTTACACAAGCCACTGGCTTCTAGGCTTCTCCATACCCTCCAATTCATGCTTTTCCTTTAACAATATCCCATGCCTACAGTCTCATCCCCAGTGTCCCTCTTCTCTCTCTCCTCATTCATCACTGACAGTTCGCCACCCCTCTATCAGGAGGAGTAGACAACCTCTGTCTTGGGACATTTCCACACTAAACTGTTAAGGTGCTATTATTCCACTTTCAACATCCTGTGGAATCCTGCGGTTTGCAGTTTAGGGAGGAGCATTTAGAATTCTCAGCCAGAGAGCTCTTTGGTCTTAGTAAACCACAAACCTCAGAATTCCACAGGATGTTGAAAGTGAAATAATAGTACTATAACTATGTAGTGTAGAAATGACTTTGGACTACCTAATAGTAGCAGAGGCAGACCCTCCATGTGCAGGTCCACTGTCATTGACATCTCTGTCTCCCAAAGAGTTGCTGCTGACTTTCAGCAACTTCAGTGTTCAGGTCAAGCCTAACGGGGTGGCAGCAGTTACAGGCTACCTAGCCAAGCTTTGGTGCTGATACCTTATGGGTGACGCCTTTGGTGCTGATGCCTTAGGGACTTTTGAAGAACAAGGTCAAGAAAAAGAATGATACATCTTTCTATACTCAGTAGTGGGAAATATATCAGCAACATGGTGGCCATCTTGTGGTGTGTGTTTTTTTTCATACATATATCAAATGCAATGAGGATGGTTAGTTCTGGGCTGCTAGGACGTGTTGATGGTCTGCCAGTTGTTTGACATGGTTGCACTGATGCAAAGGTTCACAGAAATTAAACACATGCTGTACCGAGAAATTTGAATAACTGGGGTGTAGATAGTTGGAATTCTTTTGTATTAGTCAATGGTTAACTGTTAACTTAAGCAGTGATTAAACAAAGCCACTGTAAGAATAGCTCAGGGACTCAATAGTCTAATTGACTTTCTACCAGCGCCTGCCAATCTTCTATAATAAGCATAGCAATGATTCATTACAATAAGAAGCAGTTTCCTGGGTGTTCAGTATTTTATTGTATAGATGCCAATTATGGTGGCTGGGGCAATCATCTATTATAGCAGTGGCTCAATTGATTGCCATGCTAGAGTGCATTATGCTTTCATATATCATAAGCAATAGGACTAGTAAACTGCTTGGATTAATTTCATTTCTTATAGTCACCAAGGCTCTGCTTGACCTTATTCAACAATTTCTTAGATTTCCAAGAAAGGTGGATTTCTCTCCTATTGCCTGTGCTATAACTAACAAAAGAAATAATTCATTTTGTATAGGTCCCAAATAATAGCTTTTGTGGAAGGCAGACAGTTGAGAATGTTACAGTGTGTATTGAGAGTCTTTGCTGGGGGAAAATAGACTCCATTCCTGTGGGCAATCAATGTAAAAGCCAATACTCAGATACATAAAAAGGCAGCATTCAAAAGTTCATAATGCACCTTTGTCTACAGTAATTAGAGTCCAACTGATTTGTCTTTCCAGTTCAGGATTAATGCTTACAGCATCAAGCTCTCAGAAAACTTGAGCAAGCTTTGCTGCCAGAATAACTTCTTTACTTGGAAAGTTGTGTTTGTGTCATCACAACAGTACAGACCCTGATCTCAGTCCAGCTAAGGATAGCGGTGCTGACCAGTTTGATCTCACCCATATTTAAACTACACACGATTTTTACTGGAATCAAGGCTGGGTCTACTTAAGGAATGATAGTAAATTATAGCAATAGAAAGGAATGGCTGGAGAGGGACCATAGCTTCAGCAAATTGTCTCTAGAACTGGTTGCTGCCATTAATACCTGTCCACTTTTTGAGATCATCTTGGGAGGCTTTCCTTGAAGCAACACCATCTACTGTGATGAAGCAGGTAGTGGTGACCAACCAAGGATGTGCCCTCTCTGCCATGTCTCCATCACCACCATGTCAGGCTTTCAAATGATTTCCTCAGAAGTTTGTGCCTGGTAATGGGGCTTACTCTTCTGAGTTTGTAGCACTAGGTGAAAATCTCTTCATTTGTCTAGGCCTTCAGTATTGGTCTTGACCTGACATCTTCTTTCTCAACACTTTCATGGCTGAGGTCCAACATTGTACTTGTGGAGTGTAAATCTGCTTTCACATAGTTACATGATGGTTGTGTTGCACCACAGCTCCTCTGAATACTGACTTTATGCAACCAATTGCAGATCTACCAATCTAGTTGCTGCTTATTGTCACATTGCACAATAGTAAATGTGCAATGGCTATTTCTGAGACTCTAGTAAATTATATGATTCACTGAAGGAATTGACAAATAGTCACACACTATCCAACAACCTCAACTGCATGCAAAATGGTTACACTCTAAGACTCTTTCCGCATCCTACCTTTTCTTGGCGCTGGGATGCGGTGCTTGCGCAAGCAGCCTCTTGTAAGAGGCCCTCATGTCAGGTTTCTTCAGCCCCGCACGAGCTTCCTGCTCACATGAGAGCCTTGTCTCTTCCTTTTGCAGTGCAGCCTGGGGCGTTCCCAGGCTGCATTGAGACAGGAAGCATGACTGGCACAGCTCCTGAGGCTCCGCACACAAGGTAAGTGTGTGCAGGGCCTGGGAGCAATGCACAACCAAGCACCATTTTCGGCTTAAAGCCAAAAATGAAAAATGTGCAAGCAGTGCCTGCCAGGCCCTGGAGCATCATGCAAATGTGAGTGCATCGTGTGGACCACTCCTCACATTTGTGCGACACTCGAGGAGCTCATTCGCATAGAAAATGCCATGTGAAAAGGGCCTGAAACTCTTCATATGCAACTATGGACTGATTACATCATTTGTACTACAGGCAACTTCACATGTAAAGGAATTTACACTCATTTATGACACCAACAGGATTCTGCCCTATATGTTACTTTTATCTTGTTTTAACTGTTCATTTTGTTCTAAACATAGCACACATGAATCCTGGCCTAGATATTAAGTAGCAAAAAGATTAGCAATGACTTAAGTTTTACCATTAAATTGTTGGCTGCTCTGAAGATATATATAGTAGAATATGCATTAGACATCCACATAGATAGATGAGAGATTGATCTGGGAGGAAATTTGTGGAAAAAGTAGAAGCGCATTTCTTACAACCCAGTGTAGCTATAAGTTTGGTATAAATGTGCATAGTCTTTTTTGAGAATTCCTTCTGTCCTCCAGGTTATCTCTAATGTATATACGTTTGCACGTATCTTTCTCTGTTGCGTCTCTCTCTCTCTCTCTCTCTCTATATATATATATATATATAAAAACTCTTTCATCCCTAGGACTAGATAGGCTGAAAGAAGGGAAGCTCTAAAGAGGGAGTTGAAAACTGCATGGAGGACAGATCTCTTAATGCCAAAAAAGCTATACAGATGTGCAACCTTGCCAGTGCAATTGTTTACTGTTCTATTGTCTTTGTGATAATGATGTTCTACCCTTATTTTGGTGACTAAAGGCTATACAACTATATAGATGTCAATTTATTTCCAGGTAACCAAATAGTTAATGGTTAGATTTAGAGAAAAACAAAACCTAGGAACTTCTGAGGATCACAAGAGATAACACTTAGCCAATGGGACATTGAAAGAACGTGAAAACCTCTGGCTCTTTTTTTAATGACAGCACCTCAAGGTATGAGTGAGAGCTCAGGGAGACAGATACAGAGGTATGGAGGGGGTTTTGACTATCCCTGCTGCATGCTGGGGAAGCATGGTTGAGGACAGATAAAAAAGTTCCCAGCTTTCCCCCATAGACAGCAGGAGTCCAGATTACCAGCTTCAATGTGAATAAAATAGTAATTGGGTATAAAAAACATCAGTTTTGTTTAATGTCTCTTTTATATGTGGCTACTCTGTAATTTCTAATGAGAACTTTCTTATGAGAATGTTCTCCTATATAATGCCCTCAAAGATTACATAGCTATCTATTTAGAATAAACACATTTCTCTTATTAACTCCTCTTTTCCTGCCTTGTTCATACCATTGTGACAGTCCCCCTTTTCCCATAAGAGGGAGCAAAAGAATTCTGGAGAAAGCTAGAGTGGAAAATTGGGGAAGAACAGACTCCCACTGGCAACTAAGTTTGTCAGTGAGCCGAGTGAGAAGAAGGTGAAGAAGAAGAGGAAGAGGGAGGAGGATGAGGGGGAGAGTATTTGTCAATGTTATTATTGTTGTTAATTTACATCCCATTTTTTCTCTTAATAATGAGCCTAAAGGCTAACAACTTTTTTTAAAAAAAATACAAATTAAATACAAAAGCTTCAATAAATGTGTAAATATAAAAATTAAAAATGTTAAACATTAAAAAAATTAAAATGCATTAAAAGGCTTCATACAGACCTTAAAAACAGCATATCATGAAAAGCCTATCTGAGTCATTTTCCAAAAGACATAAAAATATCTTAACTTTCTGACAGGAGCAGAGCAGAGATGGGACAATCTCAGCCTCCCTAGAGAAGGAGTTCTCTAGGCAAAAGGAAAGGAGAGAGGGGGACAACCAAAACTCTTACAGCAGGGTGTTCCTGTAAGAGCAGCCACTGAGAAGGTGTTTTCCCTTGTTAATAATAAGAATAATAAGAATAATGTTTATTTATAATGCCTTTTACTTCAAAGGGTGGAACAATGACATACACAATCAAGGACAAAGAAATTAAAAACAGAAAACCACAACAATACATAGCATGGAATCCACAAAACCCCGCAAGTCGCTACCTATCTCAGTATCTTAAACATATCTCAGTGACTTACGGTGGAGAATCAAAGAGAAAGGTCTTCAACTGCTTACGAAAACAAGTGAGATCTTCCTCCAGATGAAGGTCCAAAGGAGACTGTTCCATAAATGCAGAGCCAGATCTTGAAAGGCTCGCAGCCTTGACAGAGCTGTATGCGTTGGTGGAACAGACAATTATCCTTTGCCTGCAGATCTCAAATTCCTGAATGGAAGGTACCAAACAAGCTGAGCTGCAAGGTACTGAGGAAGGTTGGAATGCAAAGCTTTAAATACCAGGCCCAAATATTTGAAACAGGCTCTAGCCCAAACAGGCCCTGGCCCGAACTCATTTGTTCCCACCAAATGAACCTGGGAAGGTGGTGGGACAGAGAGAAGCACCTCTCCAGAGGATTTTAGAACTCTAAGGGATTCATAAAAAGAGATACTGTCCTTCAAATAGCCTGGACCCAAGCCATTTAAGGCTTTATCATCAGCACTTTGAATTGTGCCCAGAAATGGATCAGCTCCCAGTGGATCTATTGCAACAATGCCATTGTGTGCTCTCTGTACCCAGTCCCAATTAACAATCTGGCTGCAGCTCTCTGGCCCTATTGAGAACTTTCAAGGCAGGCCCCTGCATTGCAGTTATCCAAATGGGATGCAACCAAGGCATGTGTTACCATGGTCAGATCCAATTTCTTCAGTTGGTGCAGTTGGTTCACAAGGCTTAACTGTGCAAATGCAAGTCCTGGTCACCACTGAAGCCTGTACCTCCAGCCCTAGGGCTGAGTCCAGGAATAACTCCAAACTGTGAATCCGAATTTTCAAAGGGAGCATAGCCCCATCTAAGACAAGCTGAATCTCTATTCCCAGATCTGTCATTTGACTGACCAGGAGCACCTCTCACTTGTCTGGATTCAGTTTCATTTTGTTTGCCCTCATCCAGCCCAGTGCTTTCATCCTGCTGTCAGGCACTGGCTTAGCACAGAAATAATAAATACCTACTGAAATTGCCTCTTTTACACAACAGTTAAAGAGATGAGACCCCTCTTCCTTATTTTACCTACCAATCCTAGTTGTGACAGGGATGGACAATTAGGATTCAGAGCCCCCTTGGGCTGAATACTACCAACATCCCCTGAGCATGCCCAAAATACTGCCATTTTTCTTCAGAATCCTTCTCAAAAAGAGGGCCAGAAGTGACATTGTTTATCATTGCTTGGAGTCTGTCAGCAATTTTTCAATTAATTTTATCCAGATGTTACTTTTTTTTGCAAAAATACATTCCCCCCCCCAAATTGCGTGTTGCACAAGAAGGCAATTTTTGACCCGAAAACAGCACCTGGAATTCTGCTTTTGTCATCAGTATACAGCAATTAAATTAGCTAATGAGTTAAATTAGTTTCACTGACTTAATAAAATAGTAATTAAGCAATTGATAAGTTTATGGTGGGAAAAAGCCTACAAGTTTTACCTTACCTAGTTAGTTCTTTACCAAAAGCCTGGTTCTCCTGGATTTTTGCAAAATAACTTTTTGCTTTTTGTTAGTTCTGAAGCCTTAAAAATTACAAGGTTTAGGGTGCAAGACTCAATGTATTTACTGAAGAGCCATTGCAGGGGAATGAACTTGGTTAACGGACTGTTGAAGTCTACAAATTATTCACTCTAGAGGACGGTTCCGCACTACACTCTTAGAGCACGATTATTCTGCTGGCCCCTCCCTAAACTGCAAACCCCACGATTCCATAGGATGTTGAAAGTGGAATAATCGCGCTCTAAGAGTGTAGTGCGGAAATGGCCTGAGTCTCAATGGTACAACAAAGCAGCTACTCAGAAAAAGAGGTTCTGCTTCCCCTTCCCATCAAAAAAGACCACCTCAAATTTTAATCTTAAAATAGAACTAATTTTCCAGATTTTATAATCTATGTTTAGATTCTTAATTCTTATTATCTGAAATCTTGTTGGTGTCATAAACACACATGTTCCCTTCCACATATAGATGGGTCCTTACTCAATGGATATATTCCATTGAAGAAGAGTTCCATAGCTGTAATCAATTCACATGAAGCCGTGCATTCTTAGATAGTGCATAATGATTTCTCAGTGCCCTCAATGTACCATGTGATTCACTGAGACTGCATCTCTCGTTTCACAATAAGAAAATGAGCAAGCACATTGGCAGGTACATAATTGGTTCCACAATGTTGGTATTCAACCAAGAGGAGCACAATCACAACATAACTGCATGAGTGTAGATGTACACTACATAAATACACAATGTCAGATGTTAATCATTGTGACTGTTCACCCAGAGTAAAATCATGGGGGGAAAATACTTCTTTGAACTCCTCTGTTTTTTGAATGTAGCACCATAACATAAATTTAAACTCCAAGTGTATCCATTTCACATGCAATTGTACATTCTCGGATGGTAGGTAACAATTTAGTTAGAATACTGTGTCCAGTTCTGGGCACCTCAATTCAAGAAGGATATCGACAAGCTGGAGCATGTCCAGAGGAGGGCGACCAAAATGCTGAAGGGTCTGAAAGCCATGCTCTGCAAGGAACGGTTTAGGAAGCTGGGGATGTTTAGTCTGCAGAAGAGAAGATTAAGGAGGAACATGATAGCCATATTTAAATATTTGAAGGGATGTAATGTTGCCGAGGGAGCGGGCTTGTTTTCCACTGCTCCAGAGAATAGGACAAGGAGCAATGGATTCAAGCTGCAGGAAAGGAGATTCCACCTGAACCTCAGGAAGAACTTCCTGATGGTCAGAGCTGTCTGGTAGTGGAATCTGCTGCCTTGGAGTGTGGTGGAGTCTCCTTCTTTGGAGATTTTTAAGAGGGGGCTGGATGGCCATCTGCTGGGAGTGCTTTGATGTGTGTTCCTGCATAGCAGGGGGTGGGACTGGATGGCCCCTGTGGTCTCTTCCAACTGTATGATTCTATGATTTGTAAGCCCCTTCTTTTCTATCCACAGGGATTGTTGACATAGCCATTGTGTACTTCCCAGCACACACTAGGACAATAAGCAAATACGCTAGAAGATGCATAGTTGGTTGTACAATACTGGTATTCAGCAGAAGGGCAATGTGAAACAACAATCAAATATGCAGATATACACCAGATATGCAAGCATGATGCAGTCTCTCAGCCAAAGTATTTTGTGTAAAATACACTGGCTGGAATTCTGTGTTATGAGCTACATTGTGTTACTTTGTGAATATTTAGTTACATAGCAGAGGTGTTACGGATGTGTAATGGGACTCTGGTAAAAATGTCCTGATGCACATTAGGCTCTGTTGATGTGCATTGACAGTCTACAACCAGTGTTATGATGTGCATCAAGTTCTGCTGCTCATCAGGTCCCACGGTATATTGGTTTTGACACCATAATAATGGAATAGCAGTCTCTTGCTGAATACAGACCTTGTGAAGTTGCTCAATTTTATTTTCTCTAGACATAAGCCTGCTTTATGGAAACATTAAGCCCTAAGTGAATTCTGGACCCCCCCTTTTTTTTGCACAAATAATTTTTTTTGCCAAAAAAAAACCTTCAAAATACAGAAAATAGAATAATGGAATCACAGTATCATAGAGCTGTAGAGACCACAAGAGCCACTGAGTGCAACCTCCTGCCATTCAGGAATACACCAACTCTTCTTGCAACTATTCCCCAGCATGCATTTTATTTTACTCTCCAGTGTACGATAACAAGTCATAATAATTTGTAACTTGCTTTTGTTTTAATTGTGTAATGAGCTGAACACTGAAATAAAGCTGCCTTTTCTAAGCACGCTGACCTGAAAGTCAACTCCTGCAACATGAACTCACTGAAAGGAAATCTGTGAGCCTTTTAAGAGGAAATAGTTTTAGGATGTGGAAGCATTAGTGTGAAATACCATTTTTCTTAAAGAACTCTGTCACTGGGGAGGAAGCACACTTTTTCAGATATCCGCTTCCCTCCTTCTTTGCCCCGCAGTGTCCCGCTGGATATCCTGACAGTCAAGCTTGAATAGACTGACTGAGGTATTAATTTGTATCCTTATATTTATCATTCTCCCTGTGGTTCAGCTCCCTAAGCTTGGCCAGAAAAGCCCAGGGATTGCTTTGCTTCCTTGATCCCAAGACTCTGGATCATCTCCTAAGCTCTGCTTTGTGGGTCCAATAGCTCAAGGATTTAACAATTCACCAGGGCCTTAAACATTAGTCTTTTGGGATCTTATGCATAGCTCTGTTTGAGCTGTCCTGAGTATCCAGGGCTTTTGACAGAGAGCAGAGAAATGCTTATGGTTTTCATGCCATTTGCTTAGCTGTGTCATAGAATCATAGAATCATAGAAATGTAGAGTTGGAAGAGACCACATGGACCATCCAGTCCAGCCCCCTGCTATGCAGGAACACCCTCAAAGCACTCCTGACAGATGGCCATCCGGCCTCTGCTTAAAAACCTCCAAGGAAGGAGACTCCACTACACTCCGAGGCAGCAGATTCCACTGCCGGACAGCCCTGACTGTCAGGAAGTTCTTCCTGAGGTTCAGGTGGAATCTCCTTTCCTGCAGCTTGAATCCATTGCTCCTCGTCCTGGTCTCTGGAGCAGCAGAAAACAAGCCCTCTCCTTCCTCTACATGGCATCCCTTCAAATATTTAAACATGGCTATCATGTCCACACTTAACCTTCTCTTCTGCAGACTAAATATACCCAGCTCTCTAAGTCTATCCTCATAGGGCATGACTTCCAGGCCCCTCACCATTTTGGTCGCTGTCCTTTGGACTTGCTCCAGCTTGACCATGTCCTTCTTGAGTTGAGGTGCCCAGAACTGGACACAGTATTCAAGATGAGGTCTAACCAAAGCAGAGTAGAGTGGTACTAGTACCTCCCTCGATCTAGACACCATACTCCTATTGATGCAGCCGAGAATTGCATTGGTTTTCTTGGCTGCTGCATCACACTGCTGACTCATGTTCAGCTTGTGGTCTATTAAAACTCCTAGATCCCTTTCGAACGTACTGCTATCCAGCCACGTGATCCCCCATCCTATATTTCTGTATTCCATTTTTTCTACCTACGTGTAGGACCTTACACTTCTCTCTGTTGAATTTCATTTTGTTAGCCTTGGCCCAGCTCTCCAATCTGTCCAAGTCATTTTGAATTTTGATCCTGTCCTCTGGCATATTAGCAACCCCTCCCAATTTGGTGTCATCTGCAAATTTGATGAGCATGCCCTCTAGTCATTCATGCAAGTCGTTGATGAAGATATTGAACAGCACTGGGCCCAGGACAGAACCCTGTGGCACCCCACTAGTCACCTCTCTCCAGGATGAAAAGCAGCCATTGGTGAGCACCCTTTGGGAACGGTCAGTCAACCAGTTACAAATCGAACTAACAGTAGCCCTGGCCAGCCTGCATTTTACTAGCTTCTTTGCAAGAATGTCATGGGGAACTTTGTCAAAGGCCTTACTCAAATCGAGATATGCTACATCCACAGCATTCCTTTCATCTGGCAAGCTAGTAACTCTATCATAAAAAGAGATAAGATTAGTCTGGCATGACTTATTTCTGAGAAATGCATGTTGACTTTTCATAATTACAGCATTGTTTTCTAAGTGATTAGAAACTGACTGTTTGATGATCTGCTCCAAGATCTTTCTGGGTACTGATGTCAGGCTGACTGGGCAATAATTATTTGGGTCCTCACTTTTTCCCTTCTTGAAGATGGGGACCACATTTGCTCTCTTCCAGTCTGCTGGAACTTCTCCTGTCCTCCAAGATTTCTCAAAGATTATAGCAAGCAAGCATGACCTCTGCCAGTTAATATCCTAGGATGCAATTCATCTGGCCCTGGAGACCTGAATTCATCCAGTGTGGCCAGGTATTCCTGTACCACCTCTCTACCTATTATGTGCCTCATTTCCCCTGCTTCCTCACCTGCTCCCCAACTGCCAGGTTGAGTGCTTGTATCCTTCTGGGAAAAAATTGAGGAAAAAAGGTGTTAAGTAGTTCTGCCTTTTCTCTTCCCCCTGTTAGTAATTCGCCTTCTTCTCTGTGCAGTGACCCTATCGTCTCCTTCTTTTTCCTTTTGCTGCAGACATTTTTTAAAAAGCCCTTTTTATTGTTTTTAATGTCTCTGGCCAGCCTAAGTTCGTTCTGTGCTTTAGCCTTTCTGACCCCCTCCCTACATCTCCGGACCACTTGCTTAAATTCTTCTTTGGTGGTTTCCCCCTTCTTCCATTTCCTGTACACGTTTCTCTTAACACTGAGCTCAGCTGAGAGTTCTTTGGTCAACCATTCTGGTTTCTTCAGATGCCTTCCATTTTTCCTCCTTATTGGCACAGTTTTAGTCTGTGCCTTCAGTATCTCCCTTTTAAGGAACTCCCATGCCTCCTGAGCTCCTTTCCCTTTCACTACTCTTGACCACGGCATTTCAGCCAACAGCTCCTGATTTTTAATGTTAGTCTCCTCATTTTGCACTAGGGTGTTATAGTGCTATTATTCCACTTTCAATATCCTATGGAATCCTGAAGTTTGTAATTTTGGGAGTGGCCAAGTGGCCCCTCCCTAAACTGCAGACCCCAAGATTCCATAGGATGTTGAAAGTGGAATAATAGCACTATAACAGTCTAATGCGGAAACGACTCCTGAAGTTTTAACAGAGCTATCCAAGGAGGTGAAGCTGTGTTGAGAATAAGGTTCAGTACTTTGAACAGATCCTTCAAAATTCAAAATACAATCTGGAGCACATTCATTGCTCAATTGTCAGGGGCATCACCAAATGCCAGTGGTCTAGGGCTGGGAGTACATATCTCCACACACTCCCATCTCTTCTTTGTACCACTTTATTGTCTAGTCAGTGGGGAAGCTACCAAAAGACTCTACTACCTGATATTGTCACGCTCAATGAATTTAAAGCCTGGCATCCTATTTATGATATATGCATACTTCATGGAGTTGCATGCCATTTATTTTGAATGGGGAACAAGGGGCTGTTTCCCTGGCCTGTTACACTTGTTCAAAAACCAGAAGATTTCAAGCCCAATGGAGCTGCCCCTACAGTGAAGGGAGTGGGAGAAAGAAGGGCAGTGCCTGCGCAGTGGGAACTGCCTCTCATCCCTGCTGCAGTCTGTTGGAGAGAAGCCAAAGAACAAGATCATTGTTCCTATATCTCCCTCTAATGAACTGCAAGGGATGATAGCTAGTCACCTCTACCCAGTACCTCCCTCTCCCTACTGCCATTTCAGGGACATAGCAGCATCCCTATCAGGTTTGTCAGCTTCCTGGGACTTTGGGAACAATGAGCTGTTGTTCACCAAGGAATTGTTTTCATGTACATCACGTAGGGCCTTGGCCATATTCATTGGTCAAGCTCTCTATGGCTGTTCATGCAGCAATTTTATTGCCATGCCCCTCCAGCCCAACTACTAATTGTTTTCTGGTGAGCTGTCTCAAGCAAGGGTGCTCGTTTAATTAAATAGTATACATTTCATTTTCTTTAAATACGCTACAAACCAGCAACCATTTTTAGACCTATCACAATCCTTCTGCACAGCTTTCAGGCCAGTCTGGGAAGACAAAGGCCTTTTGTATCTCAGGAATTTACTGGATGATGGCAGGAAATATATATACACACACATACACACACACACACCCCCCATAAAGAAGTAAATTTATCAGACAGACTCCAAGGTAGGGAAGTCTATCATGATTTAGTTCATTTACACTTAAGAAACAGGACATTACACAATTCCTCTCCTTGCCATAAGAGTGCAAAATTAGACATTGATATAGACAGATTTTCTGGGCTCAAAAAAAATTGTGCACATTTCCAAGAGTGATTCTATCACATCACATTTCTGTAAAAGGCACAACATTGAAAAGTGAGTTAATGGTTGCCTTATTGCATGGACTACTAAACATCCATGGGTGGGCTGATTGTGCTTGGGAAGTCCATCCTTTTGTGCTTACTGCATATGCATGGATAGCTTCCCACCGAGGGAAAAAGAAAGGTATTTATTTTGCATTTTCATATATTGGTCTCATGCCAGAGGCAAGATTTCTCTCAGGGTCTGAAGAATCCTTGATAGGCTGTCCCACTATGCTGAAACAGTCTGCCTCATTCAAAAATCTCAGTCACTTAGACATTATTCAGCAGTCACACTGAAAGGTCACCCAACTATGTAAAAACTTCAAAAATTTTCAACATTAGAAAATGCAGATTGGCAAGAGTTTGGGGTAGAAGCTTAAGTTTTCATCCTCTTTCTTTCCCACTAGGGAAAGGGAGGGCCAAATTGAAGGCATTGCCCACCATAAATAAGGATTATCCCCCCAAAAAAACTCCTTCAGTCTCCAATTTCTAGTATTGCATTCACTCAAACATCAGAATATTTAGTTGAGAATTTGGAAATACCATTCAGGCATTGAAAGCAAAGGGGCTGGCTAAGTGACCAGGGGACTGGGAATACAGGAAATATAATACTTCTTGGTCTGAATGATTTTCATTGACTTGCTAGAAATTTAGGGAGTGAAGAAAAAAAATTCATCAGGGGAAAAGAATTGTCATTGGGGGCAATGTTCTTTCAGTAGCTGCACTCTTATTTCCCATCAACCTGATTTTTTTTAATAATAACTGTCTATATTCTACACTGGCTACTTAGTCATATATGTGTAACTAAGGCCATTTCCACATGACAGGACTGTCCTGCTATGGCAGAGCCTTCCAAAATTTTCAAGTTGGTGACACACCTTTTAGACATGCATCATTTTGCAACACAGTAATTCAGTTTTTTTAGCAAACCAGAGGTTAAACTAACCCCTTATAAGAAATACAGACACATACACAAAATGGATGGGGACACAACATATCTCATGAAAACCTTGCATATATTTTTTAAAAATGCATGATTTATAAGTAATAACCTACATTTCCAAGATTGTAGGCAACACACCTACACACTTTAGGTGACAGCAACACACTAACATGTCGCGGCACACCGTTTGGAAAGCACTGTTCTATGGGGACAGGATGGCAGAGGTTGGCTTGTCATGATTCCACATGGTGTCATCACCAGCCCACTGCGATCCCATCCCTATGTGTCACACTTGTGGGGTACTCGCTAGATGGATAAAATCCATCTAACACCCATGGTCACATGATGCTCATATACCTACCTGTCCTGAGGCAGGGTAGGAAGCAAGACGGTGAGGCTTCCTTCCCCAGAACAGCCTGGGAAATGCTCAGCTGCACTGCAGAAGAAAAATGTGGGGCCATTGCGCTGCTTTCTGCAGAGCCAGTCCCATGCAGAGGGGAACATTCCTGTCACACTCCCTTCCCTGCCAAGACTGCAACGGGACAACTCACAAGAGCCCCAGTCATGCAAAAATGGTCTAAGCAATGTTCTCTAGCCTAAGCCCCTAGAAGGCCTTCTTTAAAGCCATATCAGGTGGAGGAGGTCTGTTCAGCTTCCTGTCAGGGTGAAAAGAAAAGAATGTTTCCACACACACTCTTTCTGGCTAGTGAGTGAGCCTATGATAAAACTTGCCCCAAGTGTCCTGCTTCTGATTGTCACAGCTTCATTCTGTGGTGGAAAAAGAGGGGCCTGGAAATATCATCCTCCTTGTGAGCCAATCAGAAGTTAAACAGGCCTACTTCATCCAATCTGGCTCCTGGCTCTTAAGAAGAGTTTGGGTGGCATTTACATAACTGTATAGTAAGTCTATATGGTCTTACTGAATACAGAGCAATTACAGGTCCATAACTCCGGGTTATGAATCTGCAACTACAATACCAAATGCCAGAAAACTTTGCTAGCAAAGGCAACTGAAGATCCTCATAGCTTGCCCCATATTATGGCACCACTGAGTAGGCGAATAAGGATATAGTCATAATATAAATTTTGGATTTTTTCTTATGGCTAGTACAGCTTGCTTTGCTTCCTAAGAGAATTCATTGTATATCCATGGCTGTCTTTTTGCTAGAGTCACTGTCAGCATATGGCATATGGTGAGAGAAGTTGGGCTTAAAGGCTTTGAGCAATGTAAGGCAATGTTGGTCCAGGTTTAACTGTATTGTATCTGTTAAATCAAGCCATTTATTTATGGTTTTAGCAGTTCCTCCAGACACCAGATCTAATCTTCACCAGGAAGACAGAATCACCTAGGGCAATAAGAAGACTGCTCTGCCTTTTGCACTTCACTATACCGTGGCTATAAGCCATATCTTTATTTATCCTCCTTGTGCTTGAACTCTGAAGAGGAACTGGAACATGAGAGATGACATCATCTTATGAGAAAATGACTCAGATTTCTGGAAACACTAAGAACAATTAAATTTATCCCCAGATATCCCCTGGTATGAGTGGGAAAAAAGAAAGGGGAGGAGAAGGGGGAAAAGGTACTCCGTGGTGTAAAGGGATTTATGTCCTCATCACCCTTTCTTCGTTAGAAAGATGAGAATTTTGGAATGAGCTGGAGTGTATGCACCAAGAAATTATCATAGGCTCTTGTGGAACTGTATTTCCCTCATGGTTTCGCAAAATAAAAGAAAGCAGAGGGGAAAGGCATGGAGTAGAGAAATAAAATAAATTCTCTCTAGGCAAAGAGTGGATATTATTAGGACAAGTTATCAGTGATGTACGTCTAGCATTCAGAACTGTCGGAGGATGGAGTAACAATGCACCATAAACAGATCCATTTCCTGCTCCATATGAAACCATTGTAGGGTATAACTTCAGTAGTCTACTGATTTTAGTGAAGGCTTGGACTGCTTATAAAGCAAATGAGTTAATAAAATTAGAATTCAGTAACAGCTGGAGAACTTAGGGGGCCACAGGTTTGGGGAGGACCCCGATATGCTTCATGAACCTGAAAAGTAGGGAGTTAGGTTTGTTAACTGTTCCATATTTTAACATAGTATTCCTTTTCAAACTAATAATGGAACACAATTATATACTTCTTAAAAGTACCATTAACATTTTGAGATACATAATACTTGTTTTTCTTTATGCATCATAGTACTTTCCTTATTTTGTACTTCTTCAGGTAGCAACCTTCTGCAATATGTGGTCAGCAACCAATTACAAAAAGAAAGAATATTCAAAAATGTTTGGAAAATTATCAAAAAGCATGTTTTTCAAGTGTTGTGAAACCCTGACAAGAAGACTCTTGGACCAATGTGTATCTTTGTAGTTTGGGACTTATTCTGCACAAAATTCACATGTGGCTGTTTTGCACAGAAAATAGCATTTTTTGTGCATTAAATAGCATTTTCCATGTGGAAAATAATATTTCAACACAGAAATATTCATCTCTGCAGAGAAAATGCTATAGATGGTTGATTTGCATTTTTTTTTACAGAAAGCAGCATATTTTTTTTTGAGGAATTAATATTTTGCATTGAACTATATTTCCCATGCAGAAAATGCTGCTTATTGTGCAAAACAACCAAATGTGAATATTGTGAAAAACAAGTCCTGAATTAAGAACAGCCTGGGAAAACTGTCTTTTTGAAGAGATTCTCTCAGCAGGAAGAAAATTGCTGAAGTTACTCATCACTACCTTCAAGAAGAAACTTAGTGAAAAATTATATCCCTAGCAGCATGACACTATCATCAGCTAAGCTAAAGTTTGGGTATCATGGGATCTCTTGGAGAACAAGGTGCTGAACATTCACCTGTTTGATGGAAAGGAATTTTAAGATTATGTTTTTAAAAAGATACAGATAGAGGCACTGTTTTGTACCACAGAAAAACATTTCACATGATTTAACAAACTGTATTAGAAGCTTAAAGGGATTGAAAGGGATTTTTCACAATCCTGTTTAAGGTTTATGGATAGAATTTAATAGTAGATCATAGAATCATAGAGTTCAAAGAGACCACAGGGGCCATCCAGTCCAACTCCCTACCATGCAGGAATATACATCAAAGCATTCCCAACAGATGGCCATCCAGCCTCTGCTTAAAAACCTCCGAAGACTGAACTCAGCAGTTTAATGAAACAGTGCCAAGCAGACTTAGCAGTCCAGGGTTCCACCAGTTTTAGCCTACTTTATATAGAATTCTTACAAAGCATCAAATGGCAGCAATTGAGTATCAAAAAGCTGTGACATACAAACAAATTCACCAATAAAGAGCAAGCACTGTTTCTGAACTATATACATCACATTTGGTATTTGTGTCTTCTCCTTGTGTTCTAGCTGTTATGTTATCAGCAGAACGTATTAAGATGTTTTGGAACATGGCTCGGCATGTTTTGTAGATGTTTAACTTAATCTGAAATCATCAGAAACCTACAACACTTTCTGTATCCAAGAAAACTGTTTGCTTCAACATGGTTCTATGTTATTTAAGCTTTATGGTCACTTTCTGACTTTCCACTTTCATGAAATTATTAGAGGCTATAGAAGAGGAGAGGGCAGGATGCAGTCTGCATCCTGAAAATGGTCCTCAGGGTTTCCCAGGTGTAAAAAAAAAAAAAAAAAAAAAAGTTGCTTTGAAAACAAATTTCAAAACAAAGCCACCTTTTTCATCTCCAAATGCTCTCAGGGGAGTGGGAGGCAATTTTGTCCTTTTTTTTTTTTTTTACATGAAAAGCCATTTTTAAAACAGGAAGTGAGCAGGAAATGAACCTACAAGCATTGATGGACAATGGTCTTGTGGGGTACAGCAGGGATGTGTGGCTGTTCAAAATCTCCTTGGGGTAAAATATGGTCCCCTAATCTCTGACAGTCACCTACTTCTGTTGTAGAGTAATGATAAGAATTGAGAATGGATACCGAAGCACCTTCAGTTGAAGAGTGATGGTGTAGAAGTTTTGAATGTTCATGAATATTGGCAGAGTAACTGCACTAAATATGTCACTTTTCAGATTTAGTACTATAGATAATATTTTGAAAAACTCTATTTTGAGAATGAGAAACATTTGCCCACATGAAAGTATGTGCATGAAACATCTGCCAGTATTGTCCATGTTTGTTGAGCATGACAGATACTCATCTGCCCTTGTTCCCAGGTAAAATCACAGAGCTGAAACTGGGCTCTGAATCAGGTTGCAAAGAAGTCACATATACAATTACTCTTGGCCAAGAGGGAACATCTTCTCAGCCCCTGCTGTCAGCTTGTCTGCAACAGTAGTCTGATCAGATGGACAAAGCTTTATTGAAACATCAGGATTTTTACAGAGCTTCCAAAGAGAGAGTTGCTTAGCATGAATGGCAAAACAGAGAACAGAACATTCTTACATTCTAACGTAGGTGTCACCCTTTTCTGTGAAGAAATGCATGTTTTCAGTAAGTTATCTCAATTGACTTTTGACACAGATCTTGCAAGAAGACAGAATGTCTTGGATAGAATTGCTTACAGAAACAGAAGACTAGATGATTGGTAAACTTTCTACTCCTGACAATGTTACATACAAACATACATCATTTCGGCTATTTCCACACTACACAGTTATAGCGCTATTATTCCACTTTCAACACCCTATGGAATCCTGGGGCTTGCAGCTTAGGGAGGGGCATTTAGAATTCTTAGTCAGAGAGCTCTTTGGCCTTAGTAAACTACAAACCCCAGAATTCCGCAGGATGTTGAAAGTGGAGTAACAGCACTATAACAGTGTATTGCAGAAATGGCCTCATCTCTTTCTCTACCATTGTGTTCTACATCATCCATCCTGCTCACTCTTGGTTTATTATTGCATCTCTACTCCTATCAGTTACTCCAGAGCTCCATATATAATTTAACAATTAAGCAGAGATATTACGTAACAGTCTGTTCTTGTGATTGGCGACTTTATGAAGCTGTAGCTACATTGCAGAAAGGTAATGAAACCCTGTCAGTGAACTGCAAAGGTAAACATCTGGGCCAATGGTGTAACTAGAGCTTTTGCTGCCCCAGGGGGTCCCTGAGTGTGCTGCCCCTCTCAATACAATTGAGGTGGCTTTAAAAATGAAATGACAACATGTGGTGATGGGAATGGCACTAAGGGAGTCGAGAAAGAAGCCAGCTCATTAGTACTAATGAGAAGGCAGGGAAAAAGTGAACTGGCAGCTGGATACTTTGTCCTTTGCCCCTAACGGGAGCCCTCTGACCTCACCTCAGCTACTATGCCAACAGTAAGGGGGGAAATGGTGGGTGTGTTACCTTGTATGCTGGGGGTCCTGGGAGGGGCACCCAAATAACCAAACAGCAACAAGCAAAGATGGGGAAATTAACTGGAGCACTCACTTAAGCTAACGAGAGGCAGGGTAACTTAACGGAGAACTTTCAACCCAATGTCTATGGGGTCAGGTCAGTTAAGGAGTCAGACAGTTTTAAAATAGCAAAATGATGTTTTATTAAGAACAAACACTTAAGACAACACAACCACACAGCTAACTAAGAAATAAGAAATGAGAGTTTCGGGGGAAATGGGTGATACGACACCTTTCTCATAGTCCTGTAGAAGCTGGAGATGGTGAGAAGAAGCTCAGCGTGGTGGCCAAGGAGAGTTCGCTCAACAGAGCAGCAGCAAGGCTGGATGGAAGTCTGGAGCAATCCAAGTAAGGTCTCGGACTCTGGGTTTTTTATAGGGAAAGTATGACCGTGGGCTAGTCTGTACTTGGGAGAGAACAATGAGGTTTGGGCGAGAGACAATGTCTCCGAAAGGTCAGAATTTAACATGATTGAGTTAAGTTCGGATTGACAAAGGAATGACCAGTATGCAGATGCAGCGTGCCTGGGCGGTGGAGTGTCCAGCTCGCCAGGGTGCCTGCTCAGGGCAGGGGGCTCTTTGTATTAGTGTGCATCCTTAATGAAGTGTTTGTTTCGGGAGGTCTCCTAAAGCAAGATCCGGCTGTGTCTGGCTTACTTAGGTGTAAACAGAAATGAGAAAGCATTTAATAGCCATGCCTAGCTCCGTGCTTGTTTGGAGGCCTCACAAACACTTGGTTGAAAGTGGCAAAATAAGACCAAATTGTGATATCAAAATGATATCTAATGTCTACCGAAGCCAGGCTAGTTCATGGTGATAACAGGTGGGTCCTCTCTCTGCCCCCTTCATGTGCCCCTCCAAGTGTTCCAACTTGGTTCACCTCAGGAGCCACGCACCTTTGGCAGAAGCAGCTGGCTGGCACATAGCAAAAGGGAAAGGCAGGCGGGGGAGGAATGTTGGTAGACTATGGAGGTGGGTTCCATTTCTTTTGGAGATGCCACAGTGGTGCACTGGGTACTTTTGATTCACGCTGGGCAATCTGTGATCATTTGATTCTAATGTTGTGCTCTGGCACTTCCTAGCCAGATTTCAGATGTGGATTTGGGTGTACCCTGATATACATAGGTACCTGTTGTGCTCATGGCACACCAGTCACTCCACCATTATCTAACAGATGTCCATTCATTGCAACATCAGGGCAGCTCCTAGGTAAATAGGGTTGCTATGACCCTACCCAATTCGATTTCGCTCACACAGGAGACCATTTGCGAAGATATTTGTCCCAAGCAGAATGCCAGCCTCCATTTTTGTATGGATACTTGTCTGGTTTTAGTGTTATTTTAATTCATGATCACAGGTTTAAAAGATTTGTCTCAGATCTGTGTGATGACTAGACCTCTGCCTTCTATTCTTGGAAGGGATCTGGTGACAAAATATCAAAATATTGCAATGGGTGTCCACGTTGTATGGTGATAGCAGACATTTTGAAACACAGGTCTGTGAATATCATTATCTTGCCTTCATAAAAATGTGACAAAGCAAGTAAGAAAAGCATAGTTGCCATTAATTCCTCATGATTCGTATCATACCTACGTAGGTCACCTTCCATGTAATAAAGGTGGCATGTAACAACAACTTGATCTGATGGAGTTTCTACACCTAGAGCCAGACAGCAGCCTTGCTTGCTTATTCCAGCTGTGGGGAAATCTGAGCAGAGAACAGCATTCAAGACATCAGGCAGACAGACAAATCACAGGCCTGTGATAAGATTACAGGACAGAAGAGGTCAGGGGACAATGAAAAGTAAATTCAAGTGGGCTTTTTGCAGCCAGTTCTACTGATGGACCCTAACTTGAGGCAGCTAATTAGAAAAAGAATACAATTCTTGGGTCAAGTGATCAAGAGTTCAGTTTGATTTAATTGAAAGAGAATGGCAGGAACTGAAACCAGAACTAAAATATCTGATTTCTCTTAAAGCAGATTTTAACAAGCCAAGGCAGCCAATTAGCAATTTATGTCAGATGAGGAAATATGCTTTTGAATGCAGAAAAACAACTGGGATATATTTTCAAATCAATATTACATAGATAAGGCAATTTGCATAGCAGAAAAGACGAAAGGTTCCAGGACCATCAGAGTAAGTCTTGATCCAAAGCACAGCCTGGTCCCAAGTACGTTAACAAAGCTATATATTGCATTGATTTTTCCCCTTAGGATTAGAATGCCAAAATAATATTAGCAAGGGAAGATGGAGGTCCTGGCCTGTTAGAAATTGAGACCACTTAATAAGGCACATTATAGCATTGGAATGGGTCCCATGGGCCATTTAATCAGTTTGGCTAAATGGGCAGGAAACCACAGCTAAAGCTTCCCTGAGAGGTGCAAAGTGTTGTGGCCAGAAAAGAGATGAAGACCAGGTTTCCAGGGAAAAATCAAAAAGCCATTTTATTGTTAACAATTACTTGCGTAAGGATGACAAATATTTCAGGATTGTCGTGCCAATTAATTGAGGTAGCATCACTATATACCTTTGGTCTTCTATGTCAGCAATCAATCATTCATTTTAGCCAGCCTATCACAGAAGAGAAGATCCTTTGGTTAATTTTCCCATTACATCATTAACTTGCACAGAAGAGAACAAAGAGTTAGTTAGAAAATGATACAAAATGATGCATGTGGCCAAAATGAGATAGTAGGGAGTATGTTGACTCCCTAGTTCCCAGACGCCTGAGTGAGTGTTGCAAGGCCATTCCTAAAATTTGAGATAAGACAAAGACATCAGCTGTTTCACTCAGAGACACAATTCAATTCGCTTATTTTTCCCTATTCAAGTGACATTGGATTTAACCCCTTCATTTCCCCCTTCATGCTAAATTCAAAACTTTGCAATTTCAAGCATGTACTATTTCCTACTTCCTTATAGCACAAGTGATACATAACAGCAAACTACATAGCAGCATTAGGATTCACTAATCACACATTACACACTGTTCCCAATAATGGAGGGGGTCTGATTTGTGTGTAGAGAGGTTAGCTTCCTGGTGTAACCCCAGCAGAAATCTAGCCCCAATCTTCTATTCCTCAGCAGTTGCTGGGTCTGATGTACGACGCCTGGCAGCCTCCGGAGTGCCAGTTGTATCATCTAGCCCAGAATTCTTCTGACCCCCCTTTTCTGCAATCACCTTTTAGGCATACACAACAGCTTTCTCCTTCCATTGACTTGAGCATTACAGATTAGAAAACACTTTTACCATGCAGAGTAAAGACAGGCAGATTTAGGAAAGCCATTATGTTAGTACAAAGTACTTCTGCATACAGTGCCTTTACCCATACTTACTTAGGGAACCCGATAATCATGTCTACATGCCTGCAGACCACTAGAATGATCTTCTAATATTGTATACTTCAAAATGCATTTTCCCTTTTTTTGCATTCAACTCATTTACATAATGACAACAGGTTGTATTTTACCAAAATACTGAGTACCCCTTCACAACTGAAGAGATAGTCTAAACCTATTTCATGCTGAGCTGACAGCCAACAACGCATCTGCCTTACATGAAAACCAATTCCCTCCATGGGGATCATGTGTTGTCAGTACTGTACCTGTTGCTTTTATTGTGAATCCTTTTCATTCTTGGCTAGCCAAACTATATCAATTTGTGCACCGAGTGAAAAGTGATTCCCTCAGTGGCCAAATCAATTCATCCCAGAAGATGAACCATATACCTATTTGCCATTGTAAAAACTGGTTGCTTTCCAGAACTGACTATGGAAGACCAACCCCCCTTTTCTCACACTACTCAATAAAACCAGTGCTGTAACTGAAAAGAAGTTAACATTGAGACATTTCCCTGGGCATGCCTGTTTGCCATATACACATACCTTCCAATCCCTAGTGATAAAACAGGCAAACCAGACTTCCTGCCCCTCCTATACCTGCCTCAATCTATTGTTTTCCACATTCAAGATCTGATCATGCATAGAATGATGCATGAGTCCCGAGTTTAGCATCCTGGCCACCTTTACCACAGTGGGGGTTGTCACTACTACCTGATAGGTCTCCTCCACCCATGTCCAGGTTGCCCCCAATCCTTCACCCATGTCTCCTGGTTTTAGAGGGTGTGTCTGTGCTTGTAGGGAAAGAAACCTGGGAAAGAAGCCCCTGTTTTAACATTTCCTCCCTTGTTGTACTCAGAGCTTTCCCTAACGCACTAACCCTTTCCTGTAGAGTTATGTTCCCTTAATCCATCCAAAAGGGCTTTTGCTGAAAGGTGACAACTTTATGACTCTGTGAGGTGTGTGTACTGCATCTTCTTCCCCATCATGATGGGGCTCTGGGAAAAACAAAAACACTCCTGGTTTCTCTGTTGTGGGCTGCACACGGAATGAGAGTGAGAGGTTTCTATAAAATGGGCTGAGAAGATGAATGTGATATCATGCCACCTACCCTGTGCTGGCATCCAGTCCAAAAACATAGCCAGGGCTGTTATCTGGGCCATACACGTTGAACCACTGTGTCTTCAGGATTTTGTTTCATCTTCTCCAGTTTCCTTAAATTCTGAGGTCTGCAGGTACAATGTGATTCCTCCGGGTGATTCCTAGAACAGTGGTTTAATCTTTGATGATCTTGTGGACAAATGCAGGTCTGTTGTTTGAGCCTGTATGGTGTGTGGGCTTTTTCAGGGCTGTTGTCGGTCTGTTAGCTGTCTCACAGCTTGCATCTCTCTTTTCCTTCTCCTCTGCCTTCTTCAGCCAGAGTCCCTTAACTGCAATTCCACTTCCAAACTGGAGAGGCGCTCTATCGCCTCTCAGAAATGCTCTCTATTTCTCCCTCCCAACTCAGAGGTGCGCCGTCACCTCTTCTCCCAGCTTGCTTGTAGGGGTGCTCCATCACCTCCTCCATCCTGCTGGGACTGCACCAGGGAGCCTTTCCAGTTTCCACCTTATCGGGAACTGGTGAGGGGCGCTACTTTGCAGTTCTGACTCGGCCCTTTCCTGTATTCTCCATACTTCTGCTGCCAACGTTTCTCACCAGAATGTCACAACTCCGAGCCCTGTGCTGTTTATGGGGTGAGGAACAAAACTTTTCCCCTTAACTGCTGACCACTGACATTGTTCATGGAGTTCTGCTGTCATCTTCCACAAAAGGATTTTCACCATACGTCACCTCTCACTTGGTCCCTGCATACGCCAGTTGGACCATCTATTCTGCTGTCCTCTTCCACATCCACCACATATCCACATCCATATCCACATCCTTCTCTGACTGTCTTCAGTATCTGTCCAGATTTTTTTTGCCTATGCCTCTTTTGCCCACACTGGGCACTTTGGCACACTCCCAGAGACCCTCTTCCTCTTCTGGGGGCTCCTACCACCTTCTCATCTTCTGACCTCTACTTTATTTTGGATTTTACAAAAACTCACAGCTCCCAGTATTCACAGGCGGTCTCCCATCCAAGTACCAACCAGGCCTGACCCTGCTTAGCTTCCGAGATCAGACGAGATCAGGCGTGTTCAGGGTGGTATGGCCATAGGCTGCTAAGCCGCTCCTCTTTGCCCTTCAGCCCCTTGCAGCTCCTGGACTTTTGGCTGCCCTGCTAGCTTTTTCTGTCAGCCGCTTGGCTCTGTTGCATTTTATTTCCTCTTCCACCCGGTTCTAAAATTCCAAACATCAAACGAACTAAGGAAGGGAGGGGGGTATTCCCTCTCTGTCTCTCCCAGCCTCGGCTGCATCCTCTCAGCTTCTTCCATTCTCCCCCCCCGTCACCTGCCTGGCCTCCTTGGCCGGCGTCTCAGCGGGGGGGCTGCTGCCATGGCCATCGCTTCTCCTCCAGGAAGCCTCTTCTCCCTTCTCCCTATCTGCCACACATACTAATGCTGGCAGCGGCTCTCATTCCTTATTGCTGGTATTATTGCTCCCCTCCCCATCTGTCTCCTCAGGGGAAGGATAGGCAAACAGGCATGCAGGCACCTGAGTGAAGGAACCGGTGGGGGTGAAGCGTGGCTGTCTCCTAACAAGCTGCCGCTGCAGCTTCAAAGCCTCTGTGGGGGCTCTACTTCTCTGTTCTTTTGCATTGGAATTCCCAAGGGTCCTTGGGGAAAATTTATTCAGGTACTACAATTCCCATGTGTTCAAGATTCCTATGTCAACTGCTTCTCCAAAAACTCATTGTCAGATAGAGTTTTGTAGCTTTTTCCATGTCAAAAAGGAAAGCCAAAAGTCAAAGTCAGTCATTCCTAAACTTCCCCCTTTTCTCATTGCTTCCACTAAAGGGGCTTGATAATCAGTGAGCATATTCATCTGGTCAGGATTATTTGGATCCCACCCTGGATCAGCTAGGGGAACTCTGCCTCTCATCCATTGCTCGGGATTCTCCTCTGGTGCCCTTCTGTTTCTGGCTCACCGTTCCTCATGTTGAATTTATTCTCCTCCACTCCTCAGTGGTGAACAAGGTCAAAAGCAACTATTGACAATCCTGCCAGTCAGAGACATGTGAGGCCATGATACTGGAGCAAAGTTCTATTTTTTTTCTTGTGGCTTTTCCGTATAAGTTGCATAGTGTGTCTTCCAATTTAGTAGGTCTGATATGATGAAGGGTGTATATTAATAACTCTGACCCCGCTGGTAGCCTGTGCCTCCTGGTTGTAAATTGCTGGAACATATGGCGGGGGTCTGGTTCCTCAGGGGGACTATCTAAAATTATGGGACCTCTTCCAAATTTCCTCAGAGTCTTGTACAACCACTTCATACACAGCCTTAAGTGATGGTGAATGGATGGGAATTTGCAAACTGACAGCTCATTAAATATTCAGTGAAGTTTCCTTTCTCCCTTTTCTGAGACATGAGAGAATTTACTAGGAAACCAGACTTTGCTTCTATCATTAAAGGGGGAGAAGCTGCCTGTCCCCCTCCCTTTCAGTGTTACTGTCTCCAGGCTGTCAGGTTTGTTTTTCTTTCCTCTTTCAACAGGGAGGGGCAAGGGGGGAATTCTGGTGAGCACAGAGTTCTCTCTTTTTTCCTTTCCTTTTCAGATGCAGCTTTTAAACAACAGGAGCTGAGCCCCATTGCAAAAGTACTAGAGGAGAATCTTTTCCAAGTCCTGGCATGACTCTCATTATTCAAAATCAAGCCTCCCTTCTCCTACTCTGAGTCGGCAACCATTTATAAGAGCTAGCCTTTCCTCGCTCTTCCTTGAAACCCTTTGACTGTTAATTGCTGGCCCATTAAATCTCCATTAAAGGGGTCAGACTTGGTCCTGGAAAACGCCTTACTTTCTGTCAGGCTGAAACGAGTTGCCCCCACTGCCCAAATTGCAAAATCAGGCTTTTCTTTCCTTTCCTCTTACACTTAGAGAAGACTATGAGATTCTGCATTGCTTCCTTGCTATTTCTCATTAACTCCTGAGGTTTTTGCACTGACTCAATTTCTGCCATTTCCCAGCCTCTGGCTGAGTTAACTTCTGGCTTAAAACAACAGAGAGCCCAAGGAGGAGGGGCTTCAGGAAATGGCTTCAAACGCCTAGAGACAACTAGAGAGGAAACAAACCATTTTTTTTCCACACTACAGCAGCAATAGTAAAGTTTCCACTAAATCCTCCTTTAAATTCTTTTTAACATACAGCCCAGAGAAGTCTGCCGGCTCTCTCCCCTCCCATTTCCTCCCAAGTTCCAGACAAGACACAATGGGAATGGGATTGACGCACGGGTGAAGGGGTCCCGTGCACCCACACAAAGGGGTTTTGACTCCAGTCACTCTAATATTGACCTAGCCACCTGGACTATCAACAGCATGGATGTAGGAACTGCAATATTCACTCAAATCATACACGCTTCTTTCATTCAGACGAACAACCTCCCACCAGACCCATTAAACCACAACTGAGACGTTTCATTTATTATTCCGCCTTACCAAGAGTTTTCGGGGTTTCGCCGAAACTCAGGGAGTGATCAGTTCCCCCTTCCCCCTCCCAAACATGAGGGGGGTCTACTCACCAGAGGGCCATGGGAGGCTTGGTTTCCAGCTGTAACCCGAGGTCCGTTGACTGGATCGTTGTTGCCAGGGACGCCACCACTCCCCCAACCAAACCTCTTCGACAAAAGGTTGAGGGCACCCTGGGTTTTGTCGGGGGGGACCGCAATCCCGACGTCCAAACGTCCGTCAAGGGGGACAGAATAGCCCCTTCCTCCGTTTCCCGGCCAACGCACCAGAAATGTTGTGGCCAGAAAAGAGATGAAGACCAGGTTTCCAGGGAAAAATCAAAAAGCCATTTTATTGTTAACAATTACTTGTGCAAGGATGACAAATATTTCACGATTGTCGTGCCAATTAATTGAGGTAGCATCACTATATATCTTTGGTCTTCTATGTCAGCAATCAATCATTCATTTTAGCCAGCCTATCACAGAAGAGAAGATCCTTTGGTTAACTTTCCCATTACATCATTAACTTGCACAGAAGAGAACAAAGAGTTAGTTAGAAAATGATACAAAATGATGCATGTGGCCAAAATGAGATAGTAGGGAGTATGCTTACTCCCCCTTAGTTCCCAGACGCCTGAGTGAGTGTTGCAAGGCCATTCCTAAAATTTGAGATAAGACAAAGACATCTGCTGTTTTACTCAGAGACAGAATTCAATTTGCTTATTTTTCCCTATTCAAGTGGCATTGGATTTAACCCCTTCAAAAGGAAAGCCCAATGTCCTTTGAAGCAGTCTGTTCCATTGTTTACCATCAGCCAATTCTTCCTAAAGTTTATCCCTTATCTCTTTTATTTTAATGGATCATATCACCTCTCATTCTTCCCTTCTTTAGACTAAACATTCCCAACTTCCTCAATGGCTCCTCATCCCTCCTAGGGCTTGGTTTCCAGATCCCTTACCATCTTTCTTACCTTCCTCTGGACACGTTCCAACTTGCTAGTAACCTTTTAAATTGGCATTCCCAGATTATTTATTAAGGGACATGTGTGAAAATTTCTTCATGTTTTCTTTTTTCATAGTTACTCCCTTATCATCCGCTTCCCCGATTTCTGCTTCTCTTGAACTGTGAGAATTTCTGAAATTCAACATGCACAATTTGTCACCCCCTATAGTTCCTTTATTTAAGTTCCATTTCACGTCTCATTCCCTCGGCAGAATATACATGTCTGTCCTATCTCAGTCCTGGCAGTACAGCTGATAATTCAAACAAAATAAACTGAATTGCTCCCATCTCATTACTTATTTTCATTTAGTAAGCACAAGGTCAAAATAAAGTCCAACAGAGTTCAAAGGCAGCAAGTCCAAAGCCAGTCGGGGTAATCCAGAGTCAGACACAGAGTCAGCAAGACACCTAGCAAGCAGAGAGTTCAGCCACCTAGTGCAGCTGTTGCCTAATTGTTGCCAGTTATATATTCTCTGGGATCAGCATAGGCTCTCTCTTTGTTGTCTGTGCTCAGCTAAGATAAGTACTGTTAAGTTATCTCCTGTGTTTGAAGGGGTAGGACTCTCTTCTAGGGCTGGCACTGCCCCCTTTTCCATTTGTGGCACTATAACCTCTTTCTGTACATCAGGTCCTGGCATGCCCCCTGTTTCAGCCTCTGGTATGTCCCCTGTTTCAGACTCTGAGTCAGAGTCCATGTTCTGGAAGCAGTGCCTGACAATGTCCATTACTACAAAAACAGTAATCTTGAGGTAGTCATAGGAAGGGATGCAAACAAGATGGTAGATTTTCTCACTCTCATCAAAATAATTCTCAACCATCAAGAGATATTTTTTGCTCATGTGAGAGCAAAAAGGTAGTCACTTTAAATGAACAAACTTGTGAGGCTCTAGAGGGTTTTGAATTAAGCAATGGGACTCTGTAGGGGTTGCTAAAAGGAGGAAAGGGGAAAGTAACACCATCATCAATATGTTTATTGGGCTGACCAAAGACCATGACAAATAGCATAGAAATACACAAAATTCAAGTTAAAAAGTACAAATAGCACTCAGTAATTTTTCATACAGTGACCAACGTCATTACCAGCCAAGTATAAAGGATACAAACAGTTCAAATTAGAGGTGAAAATCTAAGTTGCCAACAAGAAAATCAAATTAATTTTTGTACCCAAAGCAAAAAGCGGTCATTTTATGTGTGGCATAGCCACTGGTATCACTCAAGAGAAACTGAATCAATTCTACAAAAAAGTTCACATTTCCATTTCTCAGCAAGGATTTCAGAAACCTCTAGAAAAAATAAGAGGTTCAAACATAAAGACAATCCTTTCTCTAATACAGAGAGAGAGAGAGCAGTTTGGGGAGCAAGGACTTTGAGAAAAAGGATAAGCAGCAACCATAGTTTAAAACATATTTTTGCACAAACGAGCTTTGCTTCTTTGCCTGAATCTCTTAGAATCAAACCAAGCAGAGAGAAAACTTTTGACATTTTGAATTCTCATATGTCGGAATGGAAGAAATGCACATCCATGCTCATATATATCAAGATTTTTACTCACCTCTTTTCTTCCCCCCCCCCTTTTTTTTTGATGTACACATGAGATCTTGAACATTGGTAAAAAAACACTATATGAAAGCATTCTTGATACAACTGTAAGTAGAGTCAAATCAACCTAGCTCTTTTCAAAACGTTTTATCAATGCATCTAAGCATCAATGTAACTATAGAAATACAGAAATAATAACAGATATAACACAGAATACAGAAATAACAACAATAACAATACTACAATGGAAAAACAATGGAAATTGCTTATCCGTACACTCTGGTTTCAAAATAAGACAAGGAAATCTGGAAAGCAGAAAATCTGATGAGAAACACAAGGAAAAATAAGATTAGGACCTTCACCTGTGTATACTTAAGTTGTAAATGGAGTGAATAAAATTAAGTGTGAAGTAGATGTGGTCAGATTGCTCCCCATTTTCTCACTTCTATAGTGACAGACAGTTAAATGGAGTATGACATTGGATATAGTGATGTCCAGTGTCAGCACAGTGGTGAATTCACTCTAGGTTTCACTCAGAAGTTATCATAGTTTTAGCCAAGACGCAGATCTGATTTTGAGAATAAGGTTCAGAACCATGGCTAGCTCCTTTAAAGTTCAGAATAAAACCCAGAGTATTCACCATCTCAGCGTCATGGAAGCCAGCAGCTATCACTAGCTGGTTACCAAACTGTAAATCATTTTTAGTTCTGCAGGACAGTGCTAGATTTCTCCCCTAATTATTACCTGTGCTCCAATGTAGTTTGGATTAAATGGTAGCCTCTAAGTCAGTGGTTCTCAACCTATGGGTCCCCAGATGTTTTTGGACTTCAGCTCCCAGAAGCCCCAGCCACTATGGTCAATGCTCAGGGCTTCTGGGAGCTGAAGTCTGAAAATATCTGGGGACCCACAGGTTGAGAACCACTGCTCTAAGTGAAGAGTGATTTGTGTAAGACCTTGACACTAGAATAATTTCCTTATTCTTTGCAATGCAACCCTGTTCTTAAGGTTTTGAAGGTTTTTTTTTCTTTTTGATAACAAAATCTGCAATATACCCAGCATAGAACTTAATCATAGTTCTTGATCATGCCTGAAAACTGAAAAGAAAGAAAGAAAGATGAAATTCCATAGCCCGCTTCTGAAATTTAGAAGAAAATCTATCACCTGCACTCTTCCAATAACTAAATTGTTTTTGACTGAAGAAGAGAAAGGGTTGCACGTGACCAAATTAAAATGCAGTCCTAGAGATTAAATTTCAAGTTCAATCAAATTTACATATCTTTAAATATAATCCAATTTAGCTATTATAGACTTGCAATTATTTTTCTTCTCTTAAGTTGTAATTGCTGTGTGATAGCCCCTTTTAATTTGCTTTTAAATATAGCTCCATTGTGAAGCATTTAACATCACCCTATTTGTCATTGGAATCCTGTCATGTTACATTTACCGGAGCCTGACCTCTGAATGAGAGAGTTCAGATTGCTTCTGTGTATGGAAAAGAGCTAATTTTGCACAGGAATGTCTAACAAATCTGTTGTACTTTGGTTTGCCTCAAAGCAAGGAGAAAAGCATAGAGGAAATGGGAATTGCCCCCACATATTCTCAAGGAACAAGTTAAAACAAACAAACAAAAAAATATGAAGTAAACCAAGATTCAAGTAACTGATAATTAATTATCAATCCAACAGTTGGTAACTGGTGAAGTGGAGGCCCTAATTGTGACAGTCCTTTTGGCCATTTTCCTAAAGAAAGCCCAAAATACAGAACAGACACTTATGCTGGTCTGTAACCACATACCATACTCTTTTTTCTGCCTGAAGAATCCTCTTGGTGACTTATGCCTGGCATAACCTTGGGTTTACATTTCAAGTACTTTTCCTCTATTGCATAAGTACGTATAAGTACTGCCTTGCACAACTTTTTTTCGCCTTGTGCAACACTTTTTTGCAACTAGATGTCTTAATTATTTTGCTAATAGTTGTTCCGTTTGAATAGTTGCTTTCATTAATATATGGTGTTACTGTTGTTGCTGTTTCTTTCCCCTCAAGTCCACTTTCATTTATGGTGATCCGGTGACTGAGATCATGTAGTCATCAACAGATCTTGCAAACTCAGGCTTCCTTAATTGAATCAACCCAGCTGTCATGCAGTCTCTTCTTTTTCCTCTTGTTTTCCACTTTACCAAAGCCTGATTAGGAGTCATGTTATCTCATGAGAGATTCAAAGTATGACAGCCTCAGTTTAGTCATCTTGGTATTTAGTAAGAGTTCAGGTTTGATTTGCTCTAAGATCCATTCATTTGTCTTTTTAGCAGTCCATGGCATTCATAAAACTTTTCTTCAGCACCACATTTGAAATGCATTGTTTTTCCTCCTGTCAAGTTTCTTCACTGTCCAGCTTTCACATCCGTATGTAGAAATCAGAAACAATACGGCCTGGATGACCCTGACTTTGGTATTTAGTGATAATGCCTTTACCCTTGAGGATCTTATCTAGTTCCTTCATGTTTGTATCTTTGCTGCTACACACATCTTTGTATATCCACTGAAACAAAATTTAAAGTGGAAATGTGAAAGAAAACCTGACTATTGATTTCTACCTTGATTCAAACAATCTGGAAAAAAAAATCAACAAATTTCTCCTCCATGTGTACATCAATGACAATGCAATATTTCCTGACAATGTAAAATTTTTCCTGAGGGATGCCTTCCTCCATTAGAACTTCATGTGAAATGATGAATGTAAGTAAGTGTGTCATTTTCTTAATATTGATATTCTCATTAATATTTTCAACTTCAAAGGGATGAAGTGGTTCATATGAAGTTCAAATAATGTGGTTAGAATTTGCAGGGCGAAAAGGGATATCTATCTTTGAGTGTTGCCATTTAGCATATCAGTACCACATGAATTAAACATTAAGTGATGATAAAAATCATCAAAATGCAAAAACAAAGGCAATGGATGTGGGATCAAAGGCACTTTTTAGTTGTTAAAGAAACTAAAGATAAAGTAGATACAGTTGCTGCCTAGTCTTTTAGGATATCTCTTTGGAAGTATGTGCATATTATGGGATGTCCTTTTGTTTCTGCAGACAGTTGTTACCCCAAAATGTGGGTGACTCAGGGGTCCACCTGAGAGGCCAGTACCTCCATGGAACAGTGAAGAATGTTAGCTCAAAGGTGAGACCTGCAAGAGGAGGTAACCCAACAGTATCTTTCACACCTCTGTATACTGGTTCTAATGTAGGGATACTAGCCAGAGAGTCAAAGAATATTTGTTTTACTGGAAATAATGATCACACACACACAAGATCCAAGCAGTTTTGCAATCATGCAAGGGTAACTGAAGAAAAGGAAGGAAAAAATGGATAGCAAGAAGTTAGAGGATAGCAGGTAATATTTACCTATCTGGAGAGAAGAGATGAAGTGATGAGGCACAGACTAGGAGTGTGAAGGTAGTACTAAAATAGGAATTGGAGAAGCAGAGTGACAGCCTATGTCCAAAGTACTATGAGCTATCTGCCTCAGAGGCAGAGTTTAAATACTCTTTCTCTGGACTGAGGAGGAAGGTGTTAATGGCTATCTGGTAGAGTAGACAATGGGGTCTGGAATGGTCTTAGCATTAGGTGACAAAGGACTGATGGGAATTGTGACAGCTTCTTAATGGCAGGACAGATAAAAGGACAAAAGGAAAGTTTTGGTGGACAGAGGAAGAGAGTTGAAGATAATCAGTCATCCTCTGGAAGCAGTTTCAGGCACTATTGTTTCTAAAGATCGAGTTGTTGAGGGTCATTTGCAATTCCATTGTCACCAGAACTTCCCTTACTATGAGCTAGCCATGCCCTGAGGTCCCCATCTAACCTAGTTTTGCAATGCACAAATGCAGACAGTTCCTTTTCACTAGCAAGCTTCCTAGCCACAGCAGGATATAAATTATTTTTCATGCCAATTAATATTTGCCAGTTAAGCCATATCATGGAGTGGGGTGTATGGCCTGCTAGCACAGCCCTCTGAAGCCCACACTGGAATTAAGTGTTCAAGGCAATGGTGTGCAAAAGTACACAGCTGACTTTCACAAGCAGGTGTCCATATTTTATACCTATTATGACTCAGGGCATCCTGTTCTCCATTTCAAAGTGGTCTGACATCTCTTTCAGTAGCATTGCCATCATACCCTGGAATGGTGACCTCTGTTGAACTCCAGACAACAGCACAGTGCAGTTTTTTAAAACGGTTAAATGCCAACTTTCTTTCAGCGAGTGACGAAGTGATGTAATTCTTTATAGTTTTCTTCCTGATGCAAGCAATGAGTAATTTTAGCAATTTTCTTCCCACTGAGAGGAAGTCTTCAAAGAAAAAAAAACCCACACAGTTTTCAGAGTCCATTTGCAATTTGGGGCTTACTCTGCACAAAATTCACATGTGGTTGTTTTTCACAGAAAGCAGCATTTTCTGCACAGAATCATAGAATCATAGACCTGGTAGAGACCCCAGGGACCATCCAGTCCAACCCCCTGCCATGCAGGAACCCACGTCAAAGCACTCCTGACAGATGGCCATCCAGCCTCAGCAAAAAACCTCCAAAGAATGGGACCCCATCACACTCCAAGGCAGCATATTCCACTCCCGGACAGCTCTGATTATCAGAAAGTTCTTCCTGAAGCTCAGATGGAATCTCATTTCCTGCAGCTTGAATCCATTGCTCCTTGTCCTAGTCTCTGGAGCAGCAGAAAACAAGCCCACTCCCTCCTCAACATGATATCCCTTCAAATATTTAAACATGGCTATCATGTCCCCTCTTAACCTTCTCTTCATCAAGCTAAACATACCCAGCTCCTTAAGCTGCTCCTCACAGGGCATGGCTTCCAGGCCCTTCACCATTTTGGTCACTCTCCTCTGGACACATTCCAGCTTGTCGATATCCTTCTTGAATTGAAGTTCCCAGAACTGGGCACAATATTCTAAATGAGGTCTAACCAAAGCAGAATAGAGTGGTACCATTATCTCTCTTGATCTAGACACCATATTGATGTAACATCCTATTGATGTAACCAAGAATTGTGTTGACACAGGAAACAATTTTTTCTCCTACAGAGAAAATAATGCTTGCTACTTTCTCTGACAATCAGCCATGTGTGAATTTTGTGGAGTCCCCAATGAGAGGTTTTTCTGTGTAGGAGTATTTTTGTAAAATATTTCTCCAAGAAAGGGCCACATGTGAATTGTATGCAGAATAAGCCCAAACTGTGAAGATGCTCATCGGTTCAAGATGCTTCTCATAAGGGATTCTTGATGTTCCCTCAAAATATTTTTCAACTCTTTTTAAAATATTTTCCAATATTATTTCTATCCCTCCCCCAAGGGAGAAGGAGATAAGTAGTAATAGTAGTAGTATTTATTGTTCTTGTTATTTGAAACAAATCTCACTGATCTTTTTGTGAGAATGCAGTTCTTGACACATCAATACTGAGCTATAATAAGGATAGACAGAAATATTTTGAGCCCTGGAATTGTTGCATACACAAGATTCCTTCTGAAAGAAGCACCATCAGTGAGAGATAAGTTGCGAAACTCTGCTACAGGAAATGCAACAAAGACTTTCATGATATGTTACAGACTTGCACCCTTTCCTCCCCGGGCTATTAAAATGGTGCAGAGTTACCTCCGACGGAGGTCTTCTCCACCGTGGAGTGGACTGGGGCGGACTACTTTTTGTAGTTCCGCACCTCAGTCCTGTTCGGAGTGACCGGAACTGGTCGCGCAGCATGCTTTTTAAAAACCTCTTTTAAGAGGTTTTTTAAAAGCACAGAGCGCGTGACTCTGTGTCGCTCCGTTGCCGTGCTCCAGTGTAGATTTGCAGCCGTACACTAGTGCATTCCTGCAGATCTGCTGGGGGCGGGCTTTAGGCTGGCGAGCTTCTCCAGTTCGTGGAGAGCCTCCACCACCTGGAAGCCACCATTTTGGACACCGGAGCAGTGAGGAGCGACGACCTCGCACTGCTCCTCATCCCGACGGACTCGCCCGGATGCTGAAGAAATCTAGTGAGCCCCGTTTTTGCACGGTTCCATTCCCACATGTGGAAAGGGCCAGAGTATAACATTAGAAAGTCAGAACTGGTTTGTGAAACTATAGATGTGTCCACAAGGCAAGGAATTTAGGACAGAGGTTGTCAGGGGAGGAAAACAAATAACTCAAGTCTCTTACAAACACATTTCACTAGCTTTAATGCTGTGGGCCTTTCCACACTACATCATCATGGGGCTATTATTACACTTTCAACATCCTGTGGAATTCTGGGATTTGTAGTTTACAGAGGCCCAAGAGCTCTCTGGCTGAGAATTCTAAAGGCTCCTCCTAAACTGCAAACCCCAGAATTCCATAGGATGTTGGAAGTGGAATAATAACACTATGACAGTGTAATGCAGAAAGGCCTTGTGAGTCTTAGAAACTGCTGAGTTTCTGACCAGCACAGAAGCTGGGGTACAACTGGGGTGTATCTATGAAGGGGTGCAGGAATGAGAGCACTGCTTTTCTGAGTGAGAATTCTACCCTCAAATGAAATTTTCCTTCAGTCCTCAAATTTCTAGCATCTAACAAACCCTTCACTTTTATTCTTCGCTGTCCATTCACTTGGAATAGGGCTGAAGCAGTGCCATTTCTCTCAAAAAAGAAAGATTGGACTCCTTCCCAAACCTCAAAAGAGGGTGGAGCTTTCAGGATGCAAAAGATTTAATCTTTTTTCATGGAAAAAAAGAAGCAGTTCATCTTTTTCTTTCCTGACTTTGTTCCTGTCTTCTAGTCAGGGGTGGCCAACTAGGTGGGAGGATCTGGATAACATTTTAATGCCTCAGGATGTTTGCAGGGGCCAATATATCTCCAATATATCTCTCATGTATATTTCCAGAAATCAGCTTCTGGTTTTCAAAACCAGGAATTTGTTACCCTGATTTCTGGGGTTCCTGGAGGGACACCTAAATGTACTCACGATGGGGAAGGGAATTAGCAGAGCACAAGCTAGCAATACAAGAGGCAGGGCAACCTAGCGAGATCTTGAACCCAATGTCTATGGGGTCAGGCCGAATCAAGGAGCAAACAGAAGTAAATAATATTGTTTTCTTTATTGATGTACAACACAGTCAAACACGTGTATGCAAACACACTCACACAGAGAACTGTTGAAATAAAGGTAGGAGTGGGATAGAGGGTTTTTAAGAAGAGGTTTTGTATGGGAAATACTACACCAGTCCTGAAGCCCTGAAAGTCCAAAGAAAAGTCCGTAGAAGTGGAGATTCTCAGCATGTAGTGCTGAGGGGAAGGTTCATCGAATGAAGCGACAGCAAGGCAGGATGGAAGCCAAGAGTGATCCGAGGAAGCGCTCAAAGTCAGGGGGTCTTATAGGGGAAAATGTGCCAGCAGGCTAGTCCATTCCTGGGGAAAACAATGAGTTTCAGACTGGAGACAAAGCCTCCGAAAGGTCAGTATTTTGCATGATTAAGTTATGACAGAGTTGTCAATAGAGTAGCCAGTATGCAAACGTGGAGTGCTTGACAGTTGAATATTCGGCTCTTCAAGCTGCCTGCTCGGGGCAGGGGATCTATTGTAAACAGCATGCATACATAATATGATTTTAAAGAGTACTTGCTTTGAGGTCTCCTAAAGCAGCAGTCCGGCAAATACTGGCCAGCCTGGAGTGGTTTTGAATAGTTCAGCTATTTCCGGCCATGCCTGTGTGCGCGCTTGTCCGGGGGCCTCGCAAGCACGTGGAGAGGAATGGGTAAAGAAGGCCAAATTATTGATATCAAGTGATATCTAATATACCACAGGCCCGGGCTAGAAACTACGGTAACAAATTTCATGTTATGGAGTCAGATTGAGACATGGACTTATTTAAAAACTGAATTGCCACTCTTAGAGTCTTTCTGTGGTTTAGCAAGTCTCCAAGGGGCAGAAAATGGGCAGTGCAGAAAATGTGAGGAATTGAGACGTGAAAAATTAGTTCTGGAGCAACATGTACAGCCCCAGAATGATGTTGTGCTCACTTCCATTTTTAAGAATGTTACTTCTAGTAGGGGCACAGGTGCAAGTTACAATGGTAACAAGTAACATGTGTTTGTTTTGTACATGCACATGTACGCATGGGCATACAGGGATGCAAGCACTGTGTATGTGCAATCATTTTATGTAGATCTGAATGGTTGTTGGACAACCCAAGACTTAGGTGCAAACACTGACAGGATCGTCCCTAATAACCAAAACACAGAGACATGAATAGGACAATAATTTCTGCAGTCCAACAAAGACAAGAATGGGAGAGCCCATGAGGCTCAGAGTTGTTATATATGGAAGTCACATTGATCAGGCAAACAGCTGAGGGAGACTGCTGGCCAATAAATACCAGAGGCAGGGCGGTGGGAAGTCTATTGTAACAACTGCCAATTCTGGTAGATGCAACACATTCTTCCTTTGATCCTTGTCTTGTGTTCCTGGAAAGCCTTGACTCTTGCTTTGTGTGCTGACTATATTACCAGATACTCCCTTGAATTGACATTTTAAATTTATTGCTGACCTAGACTGCTGAAACAAGAACAGTAACTGGCTGAAAAGTTTCTGTAAACCTTGACTGCGATTGTTACTATAGACTCTGGCCATTTCCGCACGGGCTTAAAGAAATGGTGCAGAGCATCCTCCAGAGAGGACGTCTGCACCTGGGAGCAGACTGGGTCAGACCTACTTACTGTAGATCCGCACCTCAGCCTGCTCCAGAACGACCCAAAGTGGTCGTCCACCGTGCTTTTGAAAGACTGCTTGAAAGAGGTCTTTCAAAAGCATGGAGCGCGCCACTCCATTCCCGTGCTCCGGTGCAGATTTGCAGGCTTGCACCAGTGTGAGCCTGCGATCTACCGGGGGTGAGCTTTAGGCTGGCGAGCTTCAGCAGTTGGTGGAGAGCCTCGACCAACCAGAAGCCGCCATTTTCGTCCCCGGAGCAGCACGGAGCGGAGGCCACACATTGCTCCAGACCAGCCCTGACCCAAGCGTCGAGCCCAAAGGTCCAGTAAGTACCAGCACGGGGCGATTCCCTCACCCCGTGCGGAAATGGGCATAGTTTAGAAACTGTTAACTGTGGCTGGTTTTCTAAACAGGACAAATATGGGCATGGTATGGAACCGCATGCCTCTGCAGATATTATTGGATTGAAACTCCTAGCAGTCCTAGCCAGAAAAGCTTGTATTGAGGATTGCTTGGAACTGCAATTCAACAACATCTGAAGGACTGCAGAATTTCACCTCTGTGCTGCGATACCCTGTGTTATGCTTAGCTCTATCTTTCTCATTACCTAGGAGAGAGATGGCACTCAGCAGCTGAACAAGGAATAAATACAGGAGACTTCACAACTGAAGGTATTGTGCAGTTGAACCTACCATTCCATATTTCTAGAACCCGACTGGCAATCAGCTACATCCACACAGAATGAAAAGAGCTGGAAATAACTTGAAGGTTAAATAGGCCAACCCTGCTGTTCAGTTCAGGATAATGCATACGTCTTGATGTTATTTTATATATTAAATTCTGGAAATGTAATTATCTTAGGCTGTTAGAAATGGCAGTAAGTGTATGCATATTGCCTTTAAATTCTGTTTAAACAGAGCAGAGACAAAAAAAAATACTTAAAAGAATAGCATTGTTTCAATTGCCCGCACAGTGAGAATATTATGGAGGAAATGGTATTAAAATATACTGAACCACCTTAAATCTGAACTTCATAAATCCATGAAGGTTCAATAGAGAATGGAGTTGTCAGAGAAGATAGGCAATGATATATATTCATGGCTGAAATCACTGTTCAAGTTAAATGTGTTAAATTTTCTTTAGAATACATATGACGTTAAATATATAGTATTGCTTTATTAGGTTCAAGAGAAAGAGCCAATGTGATGTAGTCATTTGAGCAATGGACTGCAACTCTAGAGATCAGGGTTCAAATCTCCACTCAGCCAGGAAAACCTGCTGGCTGACCTTGGACAAGTCACACTCTCTCAGCCTCAGAGAAGGGCAAAGGCAAAACCCCTCTAAACAAATCTTGCCAAGAAAACCCCATTTTAAGTTTGCCTTAGGGTCACCATGTCAGAAATCACTTGAAGACACCTAACAGCAGGTTCTATAGAAAGATAAAGATGTCTCTTGTTATGTTAAAAGTACCCTTTTGGTTTACTCTTCAAATCTTTTTTTAAAAAAACACTATTTGAAACAAAGCATTGCTAATGTTTTTCCCACTCAAGAAGGACTCTAGAATGTTCAAAAGCCCACTTCATTTCAGGGGTGAGTCAGCAGGGATATTCACATCCCTGCTATAAGCAAAGCACACAAGTACACCAGAAAGAGTATCTGCACTGCAAAGGCCATCAGATAACAAGCCACCAAGCAAAGTCACATGCTACTCAGCCTTTGCAAATCACACGAGAGAGACATGCGGCACTGTCAGAACTTGGGAAATTCTAGCTTCTAGAATATCCCAGCTTACATAGCCACTATAAAAAGTTTCCAAGGTCTTAATAAATAATCTTATTGTAAGATCCATTGAATTAGTTGGATTTACTATGTGTCAATTTAACAGCCAACTATTAGTCCAGTGGATCTATTAATCAATAGAATTCCAATCTATGGCCCTTTCTGCAACTCACCTATTTTCAGTGCTGGGGTGCGGTGTTCGCACAAGCAGCCTCCGGAGAGAGGCTCTCGCTTCCCTGCTTCTTCGCCTCCACACGAGCTTCCCACTCATGCGAGAGCCCCACCTCTTCCCAGGCTGCACTGGACAGGAAGTGCAACTGGCCCAGCTCCTGAGGCTCCACATGCAAGGTAAGTGCACGCGGGGCCCCGGAGCAATGAGCAACCGAGCACCATTTTTGACTTCAAGCCGAAAATGAAAAAATGCATGAACAGTCCTTGCCGGGTCCTGGAGCATCACGCAAATGTAAGTGTGTCATGTGTGTCATGGGGCCCTTTTGCATCAAAAATGCCTTGCGAAAAGGGCATATGTGTTACATTGTGGAGTGATTCTGTCCACCATTCCATCAGTGTTGTTGTTGTTGTTGTTGTTGTGTGCCTTCAAGTCATTTCTGACTTATGGCAACCCTAAAGCAAACCTATCATGGGATATTCTGAGACTTAGAGTGTGTGATGCACCTAAGAGCTCCCAGTGTGTTTCCATGTCCAAGCAGGGAATCAAACCCTGGTCTACAAGACTGTAGCCCAGTAGTCTAAACACTACACCATGTTGTTACTCAAAAAAATTAGTGACTCAGGGGTCCACATATTATACCAGTGCCTCCATGAAACAGTGAGGAATATTAGCTCATAGAGGAGGCCTGTGAGATGGGAGTAACCTTATGAGATCTTTCACATCTATGTCTACCTATACTAATACAGGGAAAACCCACCCAGAAAGTCAAAGGTAATCTTATTTATTTTATTGGAAGAACTGACAGTCCCACAAGGCTAACTGAAGAAAAAGAGAGAGACAAGGGAGGGAAGTTTGGATAGAGGTTTTTAGGGTGAAGTGGGTGATATTTACCAATTCAGAGAGCAGTGAAGAAGTGATACGGCTTAGACACACAGTCTAAGGTCAGTACACAATCAGGAACTGGAGCAGCAGAGTGGTGACCAGCAACCAGTGTACTGTGAGGTGAGCAGCCAAAAAAATTTGGGGTTTAAATACTCTATTTCTGTCTGGAATGCAAAGGTGTTCATGGCTCCCTGGCAGAGTAAACAATGAGGTCTGGAGACTGGACAATGGGGTCTAGAGTGGATTAATGGTCTTCACTTTAGGTGACAAGGGACTCATGAAAATCTTGATAATTCCTTGATTTCTGGACAAGCTTGGGGACAAAAGGGAAGTTTGTTGGTCAGAGGAAGGAGGCTAACACAATCAGCTGTGCTGTGGAAACATCCCATACGCTATTGTCTCTAAAGGCTGAGTCATCGAAGGCTAAATGTAAGTTCATTGTCGCTGGAGTTTCCTGGTGATTTCCTCACTATGATCTGGCTATGCCTTGAGGTCTTTCCTGACCTGGTTTTGCAATGCATGTGTTTGGCCAGCTTTTCCTGTCAGCCAGCATGGCCTTGCAATCATAGCAGGTTTGCTAATTAAATCATATCAAAGCATGGGGCTGTACAACCTATTGACAATGCGGTCAGCATACTTCATCCTAATCCTTTCCTCACTTCAACATTTAGCCAGCATCCCTATTTACTGATCAGGATGAGTCTTCCTTGGGCTTTCAGGAGGGGGAATCTCTGCACCCTTCCTGTTTTTTTCCTTATTTGGTTTATATTTTTGCTAACCTTAAGTTCTTACAACGTTATTGATGAAACCTCTCTGTTGTATTTAAAAAGCATCATTTTCATTACACACTTACCAGCACCAGATCTCTATTAGTACATATAATGATACCTTATAATGTTCTTTTTTTGTGCTACCTCATCCCATAATCTTAAATGGGCTACTGGATAATGAGTCGATTAAAGTAATTTCTTACCCACCACTTACCATAAAAATGTAATGTAAACTAACATCTGTAGATGCCCTTGGAGAATTGTTTAATTAGTAGGCCACTAATTAAAAGTGAAGCACATAGTATTTGAACTTGATTACACTGAAGTCAAGAAGAATATGTTGTTCACCAACTTAAAAGCATGTGGCATAAAATCCTTCTTTATCATTTGAATTGCCAGGTCTCAGAGACTAGCTGTGTATCCCTGAGTCTCCAAGCAGGGAGATGAATTATAGCCTGGACTATGTTGGAGAAAGTTTGCTTTCATATCATCCCACTGCCCCAATTTCATAGGAGGAGCTTGGATTAATGCTCTGTCCGCCAATTTTTAAAATGTTTCAGATTCTCTTTCTCTCACTTTCTC